>JAUJYN010000051.1:0-404823 GCA_030737835.1 Acorus gramineus
GTGGGGGCCAGTGCACGCGCGCACATGCGTGGGGCTGCCCAAGGTCTTGGGTAGGTGCTGGGGCACCCGGGCATGCGTGCGTACACGCGTGCTCGCATGCGTGCGAGCCCGTATGCGTGCATGTCTAAGTCTTTGGTATTTCTAATGATTTCTAAGTGTTAAATTGTGATGTTACTCACCAAATTTGATGCCCTTACCCTGCAGATCTCGTCGGATGGGATGCGTGAGGTCCCGGGTTGTATGGTGAGTGGTTCGATCCAATCCCCCCCCCCCTCTCAGGATGCGCTCGACGCGCGTAGTCGCGCATCGATGGGCCCCCCTAGCTATACTACTTGTGTAGATAAGTAGTATGGCCATGCTTAAACTATAATATGTAGATATCTTGCATGCTAGGCTTATATACATGTATTGTATTCATGTATGAATGATTGTGTTGCATGAGCCCCTCTAGTATGGGCATGTATGTTGTAAATGTGTATGGATGTATAGAATATGGCATGTCTTAGGTAGTATTGTAATACTACTCCCACCATATTAATGGGAATATACAGTATGATTAAGTCTGGGTTAATAACGGGCACCTGCCTAATATTCCCTTGCGATAAGACTCGAGGGCGTGGTGTAGCTATTGCGCCCATGCTAATGGGGCAAAGCTATGACCAGCTTCATGAGATGATGATCTCTCTCGCCCTCTCCCTCTGAACGAACTGAGTAAGTAGAGGTGATTTCCTACTCGACTCAGGTTCGTTTGGAATATTGGTATGCACCTGTTAGTGCGCGAGATCGCCCTTGACCCTTTCTTTTAAGTTGGCGATATCCAACGGATATTAGAGTATATTTTGTATGTCTATGTGATTAATGACCATGTATGCATGTTGTATGATTTACTATGATGTAAATATATGATTAGGAAGTATCCCTATGATTAATTGATATGTGATCGTGCATATGGTTCATGCACACAACTAAGATTAAATTCTCCTCTAAAATATATGCGCATGTTAAAACTAATTAGGCCTATCTGAAATAGGCGTGGGTATGACCCGCTGTCGGGTTGTACCTTATTAGTTAGTGCGCTAGCGATGCAATCACCCCGTGCATCCGAGCGATGCACTCATTTGGAATTCAGGAGGATTCATTAGCTTATGGGATTATTTCTACGTGAGAGCAGAGGAAACCCCCTTTGTGTCTGAGCAACGCAACGGTGTGGGAGTGCAGTTGTATTCGATATCTTGATAAGCGATTATCGAGAGTAGTTGTTTTACATTGGGTTCCCTTTGCGAACATGGAATGTTTACTCCCAATGTCGTCCGTGTTGAAGAGGCCCGGGTTGTAGCTGTCCTGACAGAGGGCTCCCATCCGTAGGTACCACCGATGCATTCGGGAGCGTACTGATCGTGGGAGTATACAAGGTAGAGGCTACCCGGGAAAGGGTAAACGAATGATATTGCGAGCGTGGAATCGGTCTCCCTTTCGTTGGATCCAATGTAGGAACTCCCCGGTGTTGAGAAAGCTGTCCTGACAGAGGGCTCCCATCCGTAGGTACCACTGATGCTTTTGGAAGGTACTGATCGTGGGAGTATACAAGGTAGAGGCTACGCGGGGGAAAGGGCTACCGGTGGACCAAGGGTGTAGAGTAGTCTAAGTCTCTTCCAAAAGTCCTATGTAACCTCTAAGGGGTGAGGGTGAGGATGAGGTAAAGACACATCGCTGCGTGACCCATTCGTTGTTCGTCCGTTCCCATAGTTGTTGGATCCGGTAGTGTATCGATGTTCAAAGACATCGTTGGGCAGTAATCCCGATGTAGATGTTGCAGTAGTGTTGTGTGGACCAGTAATCCCAAGTCTCCTCAACCAACGGTATGTTCTCTCCCCGAAAGTCCCAAGAGTCTTCCTCCGGGAGTTAGGGTGAGGGTGAGGTTGGTTACGCCGCCGCGTGACCCAGTTATCCATGGGTTTCCACCCATGTTTACCTTGAAAGGGAATGGTTTTTGTAATGAACTGTTGTATGGTGATTGGTTTCCAGCAACTCACTGAGCTTGTAGCTCACCCCTCACAGACTGTTTCTTTTCAGGGGCAGTGTTGGGCGTGGAGCTGGAGCTTTCCTGTGGCGTGGTCTTATGGGAGTGGAGCGTTCTTCCGGCGGATGGCGAGTGGAGGCTGACAGCAGTCCTAGAGTCATTGTATGTATTGTAAATCGTGCATGTGGCACAGGTTGTATTTTCTTTGGTCTAGACTTGGCTCTCACAGGACAGTGATTGTGTATTCGAGTCTGTAATAATGTTTTTGATTTACAGACATTGTTTATATATTATACTTCCGCTTTTCAGTCAGTTATCATTATCCTTGCTTTGCCACCTTGTGTGTTGTTGTTGGAGTCTTTATTGACCTCAGGTATTGATAGCTGATATTTTATTATTGCCATGTCTCGGGGACGGCCGCCCTGGGGCATGACAAAAGTTGGTATCAGAGCCTGGTCCTGTCAGAGCCTAAGTCTAGTCGTATAGATGATGAGTCGTAGGATTGTCATCTGAGTACTCTTGTTTTAGAAGTTATCTTAGGTTGCTGACATGCCTCCTCTCATCCGTTGACGTGGACGTGACCCCCTGGACCGACCCTTAAGTTGTCGACTGGGTCGACTGAATAGGGTCAGTTGTTGGATCCCTTGTTGCGGGATTAAGGCTTGGGTAGGAGATTCTAGCCTAGTAGTGTGATAATGATGAATTGGTCGCAATTTCTAAGATATGGATTGCGTCTCGATAATGGATCTTCTTTCCCGTGCATCGGTATTGCTGGTAACCATGGAGTTCGCGTGCGGCGCCTGTTTCAAGTGTTGAGGATGTGGCGCATTAAGGAATGATGTCTTCTTCTAGCCTTCCTACTCAGGATTAAGGGGCCTTGCAGGGTCAGCGTTGAGACCCGGGCTAGGTGTCATGCCCCAGGGCGGTCGTCCCCGGGACGCGGCAAGTGTGAAAATATGATATCAGCAGTCTATACATAAGGTCAATAATATACTATAAACAACACCAAAAATGACAACACAGACAAAGCAAGGCTGACATAATATATATACACAAATAGCGGAAGCTAAAAGACTGAGTCTGTAATTCAAAAACATATTATAGACTCGATACATAATCAACTGTCCTGTGAGAGCCAATATATACAATGACATCCAATATAATACAAACGGGTGCCCAAGCACGGAAATATAATACATACAATAAAAAAGGGATGCTGATGGCCTCTAACACTCGCGGGACGTGGCGCTGCTCCGCTACTGATGAAGTCCCTCGGGGAGCTCCTCCTTCAGGTCCGACTCAGTGATAACTGGAGAAAAATTATGCGAGGGGTGAGCCACACGCTCAGTGAATAGCACAACCCATGCATCACAATTTATATTAACCACAAATAATTCAAAGCCTCTAAGTGGCAGGAATTACACAATCCAGTGGGTCGCAACATCGCCGACCCACCACACCCTCACCCTCACCCTCCAATAGGTGACATGGCTATTGGGACTGACTAGGCTGTTAATCACCCTTGGTCCACCGATAGTCTCTCCTCCACTCCGTAGCCCGCCTGGTCTACTCCCATAATTCAGCACAGTCCGAAACCAAATCAGGAGGTACCTACTGACGGGAGCCCTCTGTCAGGACGGCCTGTCTAACGCTGGGGCAGTCTCTATACGGATCCAACGAAGGGAACAGAAACAGCCTACCCACACGTATACGATCCAATCGGATCCGTCGGCAACATCTTCCTAACAATTTAAATGTCATGAATTCTTGCGAATTCCTCCAGGGCGCATAACTACGATGCGGGGAAGCCTGTATTATAACCGCATGGTTATAATATTCACTAAGCATGCTCATTACTAAATAACTCACATTTGATTTAAATAATTTAAACTAAATGGGAACATGCACAGGTCAAGGCTTCCTAGCATGAAAATATGGTATCAGGATGCATGGCTCTTACACATATCCTAAGGGTGCAAGTCCCTAACATATAAGGTCTAGGGTGGCATGCATACTACATAACAATCATGCCTGCATAGATTACATATTATACAAGTTAATATTAAACCATGGTGCCCCAGGGGAGGACGATACACGCCTAAGAGCATATACGCCTCCCAACTGGGTTGGATTGTCCCACTCACCAATACCCGGGTCGTCGCGTGACCGTCCGTCAAGATCTGCAAGACAGGTATTTAACACGGTGAGTAAAATACACAAATACATACAAAAATACACTAAAAATACCCAACACTCGGACAAGCGTGCATACGGCCCGCACGCACGCGAGCTCGAGTGCCCCGACTCACTCCCGAACCCCTGGCGGCCATACGCAACGCCACCCGCACGCACACGCACGCACACCCTCGCCCCGGGCGCACTGCCGCACCCCTACCCGCGCGCCCAGGCACGCTACCGTGCCCCAGCCCGCGCGCCCAGACACGCCGCACGCTTGGGCGCACGCAAGCGCGTGCTAGCGCGCACCGCGCGTCCAGCCTGGATGCACCCGCGCGCACTGCGACCCAGCGCAGCGCCTCGCGCGCACACCCGCACACACTGCGCCTCAGTGCAGCACCCCGCGCGCACCCTGAGCGCACGCCCGCTCGCCTCCCAGTGCATATGCACGCACTGCACCCCTGCACAGCGCTCCGCGCGCACGCCGCACACTGCGCCCAGCGCGCCCGACCGCACCCACCCAGCGAGCCTGATAGCACGCGCCCAGCGCGCCTGACAGCAGCTCGCCTGCTTGCCTGTGCGCGCAGGCGTGCCGCTGAGCCCGCATGCACCCGAGCCAACCCTACCACCTCCCTCAGCCCTCCCCCACCCCAACCACTCATGCCCACCTTGCACACCCACAAACACAACCTAAACATGCATCTAAACAAGAAAAGGAAGGAAAGAAAACTCACCCAAGGAGAGGAAAGGAAGGGGAGGAGATCGGGTGCTCTTCGCGCACCGATTTGCCACCTCCAAGACCACCACCACCAAGATCTCCACTCAGCCAAAGAGGGGCTGAAAACAGAGGTAAAAAGGGACCATGAGAGGGGGTCACACATGAGGGAACTCGAAAACGAAACCATGGAAGGATAGATGGGGTTTTAAAGAGAAGGGAGAGAGAGATTTTGGTGGAGAAGATGATGAATAGGGGAGTGCAACTATTCTTGGTCGCCCACTTAAAGCACCCACACACACACCTCACACACTCACCACTTATACTTAAAGATTAATTAGGTTTAACTAGGTTTAGGTGAGATTTGACCCTAGTCAACCAAACCACACTAAAAACCAAAATCATTTGACCAAGTCAAGGGTCAACTTTGACCAAGTCAAGTCTCCCAATGACTTTTCGCTCGGTCAAAACCCGGATACGATTCAGAACTGTGAAATTCTGAAACGTTACCGGAATTCGATGAAATTTTCGTGAGTGGCTTGAAATGGCACCAGGACACATAATATGCAGTTAGATTTTCAATCGGAGTCCTCAAACTCAGGATGATAGCTAAAAGTCTAAAATTTTAGCGGTTCCGATCGAAAAATGAAAAAGTTGAAAAACTGCCAGAATGCTCCAATGGTTACCAGAAGGCTAAAAAGTGACACATATATAACATTCTTCCCCCCTTAGGAAATTTTGTCCTCAAAATAAATACAAAAACATCTAGGAAGGGAAAAGATGCGGATACGCGTCACGCATGGCGTCCTCGAGCTCCCAAGTGGCCTCGGCACCGGAACGATGCTGCCATCGCACCTTGACCAACTGGACGGTCTTGGTGCGGAGCCTCTTCTCGCGGCGGTCCAGGATCTCAATCGGCTGCTCCACGAATGACAAGTCCGGCTCGAAGACGAGCGGCTCGAACGGGATGACGTGAGCAGGATCGTGGACATAACGCCTCAGCTGCGAGACATGGAAGACGTCATGGGCCTGAGCCAACTGTGGGGGCAGAGCTATGCGATAGGCCACCTCCCCAACTCGCTCGAGGATGAGGAACGGCCCAATGAAACGCGGACTCAGCTTGCCCCGCACACCGAAACGGAAGATGCCCTTCATCGGGGACACCTTCAGGAAGACATGGTCACCAACCTCGAAGGCGAGCTCACGGCGACGACGGTCGGCGTAGCTCTTCTGACGGCTCTGAGCGACTCGGATACGCTCGCGAATCGTCTTGACCATCTCTGAGGTCTGGTGAATGATCTCTGGTCCCTCCAACTGCGCTCTCCGACCTCGTCCCAACACAAGGGGGACCTGCAGCTGCGGCCATAGAGCGCCTCGTAAGGAGCCATCCGGATACTCGAGTGGTAGCTGTTGTTGTAGGCAAACTCCACCAACGGAAGGTGCCTCTCCCAACTGCCCCCAAAATCGAGAACGCAGGCTCGCAGCATGTCCTCCAGGGTCTGAATCGTCCTCTCCGACTGGCCGTCCGTCTGCGGATGAAACGTTGTACTGAAGTGGAGGTTCGTACCAAGGGCGTGCTGGAGGCTACGCCAGAACCTCGAAGTAAATCGCGCGTCTCGATCAGAAATGATGCTGACCGGAGTGCCATGGAGACGAACAATCTCGGAGACAAACAACTGCGCCAGGGTGTCCAGAGAATCGGTGAGTCGGATGGGGAGGAAATGAGCGGACTTCGTCAGTCGGTCGACGATCACCCAGATGGCATCGCGACCCGAACGTGACCTCGGCAAACCCGAGACGAAGTCCATGGTGATCTGCTCCCACTTCCACTGAGGGATCTCAATGGACTGCAGCTTCCCGCAGGACGCTGATGCTCCGACTTCACCTGCTGGCATACTAAGCATCGGGCAACGAAACGGGCAATATCCGTCTTCATCCCGCGCCACCAGTAGCCACGACGAAGGCCCCTGTACATCTTCGTGCCACCAGGATGCACTGTGTACCTCGAACGATGGGCCTCGTCCAAGATCTTCTGCTTCAGCTCTGCGTCGTCAGGAATGCATACTCGGCCTCTGAACCGCAGGATCCCGTCCTCGCGAATCTGGTAGTCCGGACGCTCGCCCCGGGCGACGCCTTCAGAGAGGACTAGAAAATGAGGATCCTGCCCCTGAGCCGTGCGGATCTCGTCGAGAAGAACGGGCTGCACCACTAGCCTGGCCAAAAAGCCACCCGCAGGAGTCTCTCGAACGCTGATCCAGCAAGCGGCCTCCTCAGAAGCCTCCAACGACGTACAGCCATGTGGGCGGCCATGCCCAAGGGCTGCCTGCTGAGAGCATCGCCACGACATTCGCCTTACCCGGATGGTAAGCGATGTCACAATCATAGTCCTTCAGGAACTCGACCCAACGTCTCTGACGCATGTTGAGCTCCGGCTGGGACTGCAAATATGTCAAGCTCTTATGATCAGTAAAGAGCTCGAACTCCTCGCCATAGAGGTAATGCCTCCACATCTTCAGCGCAAAGATGATCGCTGCCAACTCAAGGTCGTGGGTGGGGTAATTCTGCTCATGGGGCTTCAACTGACGCGACGCGTAAGCCACAACCTTACCGTGCTGCATCAGGACGCAACCCACACCCAACCGCGATGCATCGGAGTATACTGCGAACCCACCACTCCCAGACGGAAGGGTAAGAACTGGCGCTGAGGTGAGCCTTCGCTTCAACTCCTGGAAGCTCTCCTCGCAAGACGGGGACCACTCGAACCGGACATCCTTCCGAGTGAGGCGGGTAAGAGGTACAGCTATCTTCGAGAAACCCTCGACAAACCTCCTGTAATAACCCGCCAAGCCCAGGAAGCTCCGAATCTCTGTGGGGTTCGACGGTCGACGCCAATTCGACACGGCGAGCGTCTTGTCCGGGTCCACAGATATGCCCTCGCCGGAAATCACATGGCCCAGAAAGGCCATACGCTCCAACCAAAACTCGCACTTGCTGAACTTGGCGAACAACTGATGACTGGCCAAAGTCTCCAAGACAGTGCAGAGATGGTGAGCGTGCTCCTCAAGACTCCTCGAGTACACCAATATGTCATCGATGAATACTACCACAAAGGAGTCGAGGAAGGGCCGAAACACCCGGTTCATCAGATCCATGAAGGCCGCCGGCGCATTCGTCAACCCAAACGGCAGTACTCTGAACTCGTAGTGCCCATAACGGGTGCGAAAGGCCGTCTTCGGAATGTCTGACTCCCGGATCTTCAGCTGATAGTAGCCCGAGCGGAGATCGATCTTAGAAAAGACTCGCGCTCCCTGGAGCTGGTCAAACAGATCATCAATCCGCGGCAAGGGGTACTTGTTCTTCACTGTCCGCTTGTTCAGCTGCCTGTAATCGATACAAAGCCGCAGCGAACCGTCCTTCTTCCGGACGAACAGAACAGGGGCTCCCCACGGAGAAACACTCGGACGTGCGAAGCCCTTCTCCAACAACTCCTCCAACTGCTCCTTGAGCACCTTCAGCTCTGCAGGGGCCATCCGGTACGGAGCTCTCGAAATCGGCTCGGTCCCCGGAATCAGATTTATCTCAAACTCGATCGCGCGATCCGGCGGTAATCCTGGAAGATCATCGGGGAAAACCTCAGGATACTCTGCCACGACCGGAGTCTGACTGATATCTGCCCGCAGCGGTGCGTCCTCCTGAGCAATATGCCAGAAAGCCCTCGCATCCTCCCTGAAGGAGTCTCCACGCCTGGATGGACGACACGAACCCCAAAGGGGCTACGTCACGATCGCCCACGAACTGGAAAGACCTCCGACCCGGAAGGTGGAAAGACACCGACTTGGCAAAACAGTCGATGCTGGCGTGACTAGCTGCAAGCCAATCCATTCCCAGGATGGCATCGAAGTCCGTCATAGCGAGCTCCACCAACTCCACTGGAAACTCATGCTCCGCAACCACCACCGTACACCCTCGGTACACAGAACGGAGGAGAATACGGTCTCCGACGGGCAATGATATCTCCAGCATAACATCAAGAGGGGCGGACGCCACGCCCGTCCGTCTCGCAAAAGCGGGAGACACGAACGAGTGTGTGGCTCCGGAATCAAATAACACATATGCAGGGAGCTGGGAGATCTGAACAATACCTCGGACCACGCTACCCGAAGCCTAAGCCTCCTCTGCCGAAAGCGCTGCCAGTCGGCCCTGAACAAACTGCGGCTGAGGAGCAGGGGCACGCCTCACCGGCTGCGCTGGCTGCCTCCTCTGGTCAACACAGCCACCCTGTGGCTGCTGCTGACGCTGAGGTTGCTGCTGCGGCTGGCGCTGAGGCTGCTGCTGCTGGCGCTGAGGCTGCTGCTGGAACTGCTGCTGTAACTGCTGCTGCTGCTGCGGAGGCAGCACGCGGGGTCGGCCAGCATCAGGGCAATTATACAAGATATGCCCGATGCGCTGACAGTGGTAACAGCGCCGCGTCTCCGGTCGCCTGGCCTGGACTGGCACTGCCGCAATGGGTGCTGGACCTCGCGCTGGCACCACATCTGGAGTAGCGGCAGCCGCTGACTTCTTGCGCTGTCCCTGGTCCTGGCTCCTGGGAGGTCTCTGGTCTGCAGAAGGGGTCGGAACCCTCACGGAGATCCCGAGGTCTCGCTCGACTGTCTTCGCCCGAGACACCAAGTCCGAGTACCTCGTGAAAGCCTGGGAGGTGACATGCACCCGAATGGCGCTACTGAGACCAAGCTCGAAACGACGGCACCGCGTCTCCTCATCCATCACCAAGGCTGGGGCGAATCTGGAAAGCCTCGTGAAGCGCGTGGAGTAGTCAGCGACAGACATGGAGCCCTGCGTCAGCTGCTCGAACTCCTGCATCACGATCTGGCGCGTCGAGAACGGGAAGTACTCCTCCAGGAAATACCTCCGGAATCCCGCCCATAGAAGCTGCTCCACTCCCTCGGGGATGTCCACCGATCGGGTAGCCCACCAGTCGGCGGCGCTACCCTTCAGCATGAAGGTGGCCAGGGAGACTCGCTGGCGGTCGGTGCAATGCATGGTCGAGAAGATCGTGTCCACCTCCATCAACCAACGCTCTGGGGCAAGGGGATCCGCCGTCTGGCCATGGAACTCGGGAGGGTGGAGCTTCAGAAAGGCATTGAGGCCACTCTGATGCACTCGCGCTGCAGCCTCTAGCTCCACCTCCCTCTCCAGGGGATCCTGAACTCTCACCGCCGGAATCACCACGGGGACTGGGGGTACGTCGGGCACCACCGGTGGATCTGCCACCAAGGGGACCTGTGGAACTGCATCACGGGCCGCCCTCAGCTCCTGAATCTCTCTAGCCTGCTCAGCCAACACCCTAGTCTGGGCCTCCAGTGCCCTGGTCTGAGTCTCCACCAAATCTGCTATCCGAGCGAATGCGCGCTCCCATGCAGGAGGCTCCTGCGCCGGTCCTGGCCTCACAGCCGAGGACTCTCCAGTAGCATCCTCGCCTTCGGCAGGTCTGGGAACCTCCAAAGGCCGAGAGGGACCACGTCCGCGCCTTCCTCTGCGAGGAGGCATATCAGCAACCTAAGAAAACCAGACACTAGGATCAGAATACTCATATAGAAATCCTAGGACTCATCTCTACGAAAAGAAACAATTGGCTCTGACAGGACCAGGCTCTGATACCAACTTTTGTCACGCCCCAGGGCGGCCGTCCCCGGGACGCGGCAAGTGTATATATGATATCAGCAGTCTATACAGGAGGTCAATAAATACTCTAAACAACACCAAAAATGACAACACAAACAAAAGCAGGGCTGACATGATATATACACAAATAGCGGAAGCTAAAAGACTGAGTCTGTAATTCAAAAACATATTACAGACTCGATACATAATCAACTGTCCTGTGAGAGCCAATATATACAATGACATCCAATATAATACAAACAGGTGCCCAAGCACGGAAATATAATACATACAATCAAAAAGGGATGCTGATAGCCTCTAACACTCGCGGAACGTGGCGCTGCTCCGCTACTGCTGAAGTCCCTCGGGGAGCTCCTCCTTCAGATCCGACTCAGTGATAACTGGAGAAAAATATGCGAGGGGTGAGCCACACGCTCAGTGAATAGCACAACCCATGCATCACAATTCATATTAACCACAAATATTCAAAGCCTCTAAGTGGCAGGAACTACACAATCCAGTGGGTCGATACATCGCCGACCCACCACACCCTCACCCTCACCCTCCAATAGGTGACACGGTCTATTGGGACTGACTAGGCTGTTAATCACCCTTGGTCCACCGATAGTCTCTCCTCCACTCCGTAGCCCGCCTGGTCTACACCCACAATTCAGCACAGTCCGAAACCAAATCAGGAGGTGCCTACTGATGGGAGCCCTCTGTCAGGACGGCCTGTCTAACGCTGGGGCAGTCTCTATACGGATCCAACGAAGGGAACAGAAACAGCCTACCCACACGTATACGATCCAATCGGATCCGTCGGCAACATCTTCCTAACAATTTAAATGTCATGAATTCTTGCGAATTCCTCCAGGGCGCATAACTACGATGCGGGGAAGCCTGTATTATAACCGCATGGTTATAATATTCACTAAGCATGCTCATTACTAAATAACTCACATTTGATTTAAATAATTTAAACTAAATGGGAACATGCACAGGTCAAGGCTTCCTAGCATGAAAATATGGTATCAGGATGCATGGCTCTTACACATATCCTAAGGGTGCAAGTCCCTAACATACAAGGTCTAGGGTGGCATGCATACTACATAACAATCATGCCTGCATGGATTACATATTATACAAGTTAATATTAAACTATGGTGCCCCAGGGGAGGACGATACACGCATAAGAGCATATACGCCTCCCAGCTGGGTTGGATTGGCCCACTCACCAATACCTGGGTCGTCGCGTGACCGTCCGTCAAGATCTGCAAGACAGGGTATTCAACACGGTGAGTAAAATACACAAATACATACAAAAATACACTAAAAATACCCAACACTCGGACAAGCGTGCATACGGCCCGCACGCACGCGAGCCCGAGTGCCCCGACTCACTCCCGAACCCCCGGCGGCCATACGCACGGCCACCCGCACGCGCACGCACGCACACCCTCGCCCCGGGCGCACTGTCGCGCCCTGGCTCGCGTGCCCAGGCACGCTGCCGCACCCCAGCCCGCGTGCCCAGACACGCCGCACGCTTGGGCGCACGCACGCGTGTGCTCACACGCACCGCGCGTCCTGCCCTGGATGCACCCGCGCGCACTGCGACCCAGCGCAGCGCCTCGCGCGCACACCCGCACACACTGCGCCCCAGCGCAGCACCCCGTGCGCACGCCCGCTCGCCTCCCCGAGTATACGCATGCACTGCGCCCCTGCGCAGCGCTCCGCGCGTACGCCGCACACTGCCCCCAACGCCCGACCGCACGCGCCCAGCGAGCATAACAGCACGTGCCCAGCGCGCCTGACAGCAGCTCGCCTGCCTGCCTGCGCGCGCAGGCGCGCCGTTGAGCCCGCATGCATCTGAGCCAACCCTACAACCTCCCTCAGCCCTCCCCAACGCCAACCACTCATGCCCACCTTGCACACCCAAAAACACAACCTAAACATGCATCTAAACAAGAAAAGGAATGAAAGAAAACTCACCCAATGAGTGGAATGGAAGGGGAGGAGATCGGGTGCTCTTCGCGCACCGATTTGCCACCTCCAAGACCACCACCACCAAGATCTCCACTCAGCCAAAGAGGGGCTGAAAAGAGAGGTAAAAAGGGACCATGAGAGGGGGTCACACATGAGGGAACTCAAAAACGAAACCATGGAAGGATAGATCGGGTCCTTACCTATCTTTTCTCCTTCTAGGGTTTCTTGATCCAACACCTTCTACTAGGTCTAAATGGGGTTTTAAAGAGAAGGGAGAGAGAGATTTTGGTGGAGAAAATGATGAATAGGGGAGTGCAACTATTCTTGGTCGCCCACTTAAAGCACCCACACACACACCTCACACACTCACCACTTATACTTAAAGATTAATTAGGTTTAACTAGGTTTAGGTGAGATTTGACCCTAGTCAACCAAACCACACTAAAAACCAAAATCATTTGACCAAGTCAAGGGCAACTTTGACCAAGTCAAGTCTCCCAATGACTTTTCGCTCGGTCAAAACCCGGATACGATTCAGAACTGTGAAATTCTGAAACGTTACCGGAATTCGATGAAATTTTTGTGAGTGGCTTGGAATGGCACCAGGACACATAATATGCAGTTAGATTTTCAATCGAAGTCCTCAAACTTAGGATGATAGCTAAAAGTCTAAAATTTTAGCGGTTCCGATCGAAAAATGAAAAAGTTGAAAAACTGCCAGAATGCTCCAATGGTGACCAGAAGGTAAAAAGTGACACATATATAACACTAGGGTACTCTGTGTTACTTGTTTGGTTGTCGGGATATCCTATATCGGGATCTCATAATGCCCTCCCAAGGCTTCTTTTCCCAGTCAAGGAATACCTTTGAAGCATCAAATTGATGATGGATTTTTCCTCTCACTTGGAAGGTGCTATAGTGAGTGGTGATCGTACGATCAAGATTGGGTGCATCCTATTGCAGCTTGGTGGGCGATTGCTTGTGGACTGGGTTCCATAGTGACATCTGGAGTCGCTTCGATATATCATTGTGCGTTGTAGCTGCCCGGTTGAGGCCAGAGCCCTGTGAGGTGCTCCCAGATACAATGCTTGTTGGTGCGCCCATATGGCCGAGATAGTAGGCTTGGGAGGCTACCAGGTAGAGGCCACACCGGGAGAGTGCTACTAGATGCTGTCGAGAGCGTGGACTCCCCGTGATGAATCTGCCCATGGAGTGCAGGATGCTGGAGTTCCAATGATTATAGTTGAGCGACCTACCTCTGGCAGCATGTGAAGCACAGTTGTGGATACTGTCGTGTTTTGCCCCACCTTGGTCGCAAATAAGGAGACGCGATGCTAGCGTTCATGATGGGACTCAACCGCCCTATCAGATAGATGACGTCGCATAGGCATTGTCGAGGTCCGACGACCCTTATTGCGGTTGAGCGGCTTACCAAGCGTGTAAGTGTCATCATGAGCGTCAGCCATGCTCGAGGAGAAGAATTTGGACTTAATTGTTCGAGGTGTTGTTTTGATCTCCCCGTGGAGGTTGAAGATCAATTACCTTGCCGCAAATCGATGATCTGTTTGATCAGCTCTGGGAGCGTTGTCTGCTATTAGATCGATCTTCACACAGGGGGGTACCACAAGTTGGAGATCCGGGAGTTGGACATTCCGTAGAAGGCCTTTCGTGTCCGTTTCAGGCACTACGAGTTTTAAGTACTGTCGTCGCGGTTGACGAATGCGCCGGATGCCTTCGTGGATCTCAAAAGTTTTGGGTTTCCGTGGACTACTTTGGGGTAGTCTTCATTGAGATTGCTAGTAGTGCGATGAAAATGTGATATGGGTGACCTTGTTTCCCCAGGTTGGCATGCCCTCAGGCAAAGTTCGAGAATCATCATCGCATTGGAAAGCGTCAACAACACATTACAGACTCGATACATAATCATATGTCCTGTGAGAGCCAATATAAACACATACATCCAAATACAATCCAAACTGGGTGCCCAAGCACGGAAATATATACATACAATAAAAAGGATGCTGATGGCCTCTAAAACTCGCGGGACGTGGCGCTACTCCGCTACTGGAGCAGCCCACGCATCACAGTTCATATTAACCACAATTAATCAGTAAAAGCCTCAAAGTGGCATGAACAACACAAATCCAGTGGTTCGCTACATCGCCAAACCACCACACCCTCACTCTCGCCCCTCAATAGGTGACATAGGATATTGGGACTTAATAGGCTGATAATCATCCTTATACAAATCCAGTGGGTCGCCACATCGCCGGCCCACAACACCCTCACCCTCACCCCTCAATAGGTGACATAGGATATTGGGACTGACTAGGCTGTCGGTCACCCTTGGTCCACCGATAGTCTCTCCCCACTCCGTAGGCCGCTTGGCCACCCCCACATTCAGCAAAGTCCGTTCCAAATCAGGAGGTGCCTACTGATGGGAGCCCCTGCACGGGACAGCCTTTCTAACGCCGGGGCAGTCTCTACACGGATCCAACGAAGGGAACAGAACAACCTATCCATACGCATATGATCCACTCGGATCCGCCGACTACACATCTCAACAACTCTAATGTCTTGAATTCTTCAGAATTCCTCCAGCGCGCATAACCAAGATGCGGGGAACATATAAGATAATAATGAGGAAAAGAAACCTTGGGAGGGCAACCTGAGGTCCCGATATAGGACATCCTGCCAACCAAACAAGGAACACAGAGTACCCTAGCTTGGGTCTCAATGTTGACCTCGCAAGGCCCCTTAATATTCCCTACGGCATGCTAAAAAATATCATAAGTTTGCATTTAATTTAATAAATCAAACTAATAGGACGCATGCATAGGTCGAGGCTTTCCTAGCATGATAACAAGGTGACAGGATGCATGGCTCTTACACATATCCTAAGGGTGCAAGTCCCTAACATATAAAGTCTAGGGTGGCATGCATTCTACACACTAATCATGCTTACACAGATTACATATTAATCAGTTAATATTAACTATGTGCCCCAGGGGAGGACGGTATATGCCCAACTGCATATAGCGCCTCCCAACTGGGTTGAGTTGTGCCACTCACCAATAACCGGGTCCTCGCGCGACCGTCCGTCAAGATCTGCAAGACAGGGTAATCAACTTGGTGAGTAAAATACACAAATACCACAAAAATACACTAAAAATACCCAACACTCGGACAAGCGTACATACGGCCTGTACGCACGCGAGTCCGAGCACCCCGACTCACTCCCCAACCCCCGGCAACCACCCGCACGGCCACCCGCCCCAGCACACCGCCGCGCCCCAGCCTGCGCGCCCAGGCGCACTGCCGAGCCCCTGCCCGCACGCCAGGACACGCCGCCGAGCCCCCCGGGTGCACTGCGCGCTCACTGCGCCCCAGCGCAGCAACCCGCGCGCACACCGCACGTTCTGCGCCCAGCGCCTCGCCCCCCGCGCACCCCGCGCGAATCACCGGCTCGCCTATTGCGCGCACACCGCATGCCCTGCGCCCAGCACCTCGCCCCGCGCGCACCCAGCCGCACGGTGCCCTGCGCGCAGCACCCGCACGCGGCTCCGCGCGCGCACCACGCCCTGCGCCTCTACGCAGCGCTCCGCACGCACGCCCTCACACGGCGCCCAGCACGCAGCACCTGCACGTTCCTGCTCCACCCGCGTGAAAGCCCGTGTGCACGCCCGCGCGCATGCCCGCGCCACTCTGTCTGCATGTCCTACAGCGCCCAGGCCTGCGCCTGCCCTGCGCCTGCCTGCGCTGCCCTGTCTGCCTGCCAGTCTACCCGGGACAGCCTGCCATCCTGCCCGAGCCACCCTACCACCCCTCACCGGCCACCAATGGCCTCCGACGGCCACCAACCGCCGCCAACAGCCACCCACCGCCACCAACAACCACCCACACTCAAAACCACCCTCCTAACATGCATCTAAGCAAGAAAAGGAAGGAAAGAAGGCTTACCCTAGGAAGGAAAGGAAGGGAAGGGGACCGGGAGCTCTTCGTGCACCGAAACACCTCCCCAAAGACCTCCACCACCGAGCTCTTCCTCAGCCCTCGAAATGGCTGAAATCAGAGGAGAAAAGAGGGCGTGAGAAGGGGCTAAACACGTGGGAACTCGAATCCGAGACCACCGGTGGATAGATCGGGACAAGATCTAACCTTTCTATTCTTTGTGTTTTTTATTTTAACCCCTCTAGCTAGGTCAAAACCAAGAAAAAGAGAGAGGGGGAGAGAGAAAGCTAAATGGGGAAGATGATGAATAGTGGGGAGATATTTTAGATTCACTTAAATATAACCCCACACTTAGATTAGGTTAACTAGGTTTAATTAGGGTTTAAGAGAGGATTAGGTGAGCTTAAGTGGGTTTTGACTTGGGTCAACCCAACCACAAAAAAACAAAAGGGGTTGACCAAGTCATGGGCCCACTTTGACCAAGTCAACTCTCCCAATGACTTCTCGCTCGGTCAAAACCCGGATACGCCCCGGAACTGTGAAATTCTGAAACGTACCGGAATTCGATGAAATTTTCGTGAGTGGCTTGAAATGGCACCAGGACACATAATATGTAGTTAGATTTTCAATCGGAGTCCTCAAACACAGGACGATAGCTAACAATCCAAAATTTTAGCGGTTCCGATCGAAAAATGAAAAAACTCAAAAACTGCTAGAATGCTCCAATGGTTACCATAAGGCTAAAAGTGACACATATATAACATTCTCCCCCCCTTAGGAAATTTTGTCCTCAAAATAAATACAAGAACATCTAAGAAGGGAAAAGATGCGGATACGCGTCACGCATGGCGTCCTCGAGCTCCCAAGTGGCCTCGGCACCGAACGGTGCTGCCATCGCACCTTGACCAGCTGGACGGTCTTGGTGCGGAGCCTCTTCTCGCGGCGGTCCAGGATCTCAATCGGCTGCTCGACGAATGACAAGTCCGGCTCGAAGACGAGTGGCTCGAACGGGATGACGTGAGCAGGATCGTGGACATAACGCCTCAGCTGCGAGACATGGAAGACGTCATGGGCCTGAGCCAACTGTGGGGCAGAGCTATGCGATAGGCCACCTCTCCAACTCGCTCGAGGATGAGGAACGACCCAATGAAACGCGGACTCAGCTTGCCCCGCACACCGAAACGGAAGATGCCCTTCATCGGGGACACCTTCAAGAAGACATGGTCACCAACCTCGAAGGCGAGCTCACGGCGACGACGGTCGGCGTAGCACTTCTGACGACTCTGAGCGACTCGGATACGCTCGCGAATCGTCTTCACCATCTCTGAGGTCTGGTGAACGATCTCTGGTCCCTCCAACTGGCGCTCTCCGACCTCGTCCCAACACAAGGGGGACCTGCAGCTGCGGCCATAGAGCGCCTCGTAAGGAGCCATCCGGATACTCGAGTGGTAGCTGTTGTTGTAGGCAAACTCCACCAACGGAAGGTGCCTCTCCCAACTGCCCCCAAAATCGAGAACACAGGCTCGCAGCATGTCCTCAAGAGTCTGGATCGTCCTCTCCGACTGGCCGTCCGTCTGCGGATGAAACGCTGTACTGAAATGGAGGTTCGTACCAAGGGCGTGCTGGAGGCTACGCCAGAACCTCGAAGTAAAACGCGCGTCTCGATCAGAAATGATGCTGACTGGAGTGCCATGGAGATGAACAATCTCTGAGACGAATAACTGCGCCAGGGTGTCCAGAGAATCGGTGAGTCGGATGGGGAGGAAATGAGCAGACTTCGTCAGCCGGTCGACGATCACCCAGATGGCATCGCGACCCGAACGTGACCTCGGCAAACCCGAGACGAAGTCCATGGTGATCTGCTCCCACTTCCACTGAGGGATCTCAATGGACTGCAGCTTCCCCGCAGGGCGCTGATGCTCCGACTTCACCTGCTGGCATACTAGGCATCGGGCAACGAAACGGGCAATATCCGTCTTCATCCCGCGCCACCAGTAGCCACGACGAAGGCCCCTGTACATCTTCGTGCCACCAGGATGCACTGTGTACCTCGAACGATGGGCCTCGTCCAGAATCTTCCGCTTCAGCTCTGCGTCGTCGGGAATGCAAACTCGGCCTCTGAATCGCAGGATCCCGTCCGCGCGAATCTGGTAGTCCGGACGCTCGCCCCGGGCGACGCCTTCAGAGAGGACTATAAAATGCGGATCCTGAGCCTGAGCCGTGCGGATATCGTCGAGAAGGACTGGCTGCACCACTAGCCTGG
This sequence comes from Acorus gramineus, assembly GCA_030737835.1. Taxonomy (NCBI): domain Eukaryota; kingdom Viridiplantae; phylum Streptophyta; class Magnoliopsida; order Acorales; family Acoraceae; genus Acorus; species Acorus gramineus. Next base: position 18,772 of record JAUJYN010000051.1, read on the forward strand.
CCAAAAAGCCACCAGCAGGAGTCTCTCGAACACTGATCCAGCAAGCGGCCTCCTCCAGAAGCCTCCAACGACGGACAGCCATATGGGCGGCCATGCCCAAGGGCTGCCTACTGAGAGCATCTGCCGACATTCGCCTTACCCGGATGGTAAGCGATGTCACAATCATAGTCCGTCAGGAACTCAACCCAACGTCTCTGACGCATGTTGAGCTCCGGCTGGGACTGCAAATATGTCAAGCTCTTATGATCGGTAAAGAGCTCGAACTCCTCTCCATAGAGGTAATGCCTCCACATCTTCAGCGCAAAGATGATCGCTGCCAACTCAAGGTCGTGGGTGGGGTAATTCTGCTCATGGGGCTTCAACTGACGCGACGCGTAAGCCACAACCTTACCGTGCTGCATCAGGACGCAACCCACACCCAACTGCGATGCATCAGTGTAAACTGCGAACCCACCACTCCCAGACGGAAGGGTAAGAACTGGCGCTGAGGTGAGCCTTCGCTTCAACTCCTGGAAGCTCTCCTCGCAAGCAGGGGACCACTCGAACCGGACATCCTTCCGAGTGAGGCGGGTAAGAGGAACGGCTATCTTCGAGAAACCCTCGACAAACCTCCTGTAATAACCCGCCAAGCCCAAGAAGCTCCGAATCTCTGTGGGGTTCGACGGTCGACGCCAATTCGACACGGCGAGCGTCTTCTCCGGGTCCACAGATATGCCCTCACCGGAAATCACATGGCCCAGAAAGGCCATACGCTCCAACCAGAACTCGCACTTGCTGAACTTGGCGAACAACTGATGTCTGGCCAAAGTCTCCAAGACAGTGCGAAGATGGTGAGCGTGCTCCTCAAGACTCCTCGAGTACACCAATATGTCATCGATGAATACTACCACAAAGGAGTCGAGGAAGGGCCGAAACACCCGGTTCATCAGATCCATGAAGGCCGCCGGCGCGTTCGTCAACCCGAATGGCAGTACTCTGAACTCGTAGTGCCCATACCGGGTACGAAAGGCCGTCTTCGGAATGTCTGACTCCCGGATCTTCAGCTGGTAGTACCCCGAACGGAGATTGATCTTGGAAAAGACACGCGCTCCCTGGAGCTGGTCAAACAGATCGTCGATCCGCGGCAAGGGGTACTTGTTCTTTACTGTCCGCTTGTTCAGCTGCCTGTAATCAATACACAGCCGCAGCGAACCGTCCTTCTTCCGGACGAACAGGACAGGGGCTCCCCACGGAGAAACACTCGGACGTGCGAAGCCCTTCTCCAGCAACTCCTCCAACTGCTCCTTGAGCACCCTCAGCTCTGCAGGGGCCATCCGGTACGGAGCTCTCGAAATCGGCTCGGTCCCCGGAATCAGATTGATCTCAAACTCGATCGCGCGATCCGGTAGTCCCGGAAGATCATTGGGGAAAACCTCAGGATACTCTGCCACGACCGGTGTCTGACTGATATCTGCCTGCAGCGGTGCATCCTCCTGAGCAATGTACGCTAGAAAGCCCTCGCATCCTCCCTGAAGGAGTCTCCACGCCTGCATGGACGACACGAACCCCAAAGGGGCTACGTCACGATCGCCCACGAACTGGAAGGACCTCCGACCCGGAAGGTGGAAAGACACCGACTTGGCAAAACAGTCGATGCTGGCATGACTAGCTGCAAGCCAATCCATTCCCAGGATGGCATCAAAGTCCGTCATCGCGAGCTCCACCAACTCCACTGGAAACTCATGCTCCGCAACCTCTACCGTACACCCTCGGTACACAGAACGAAGGAGAATCTGGTCTCCCACGGGCAATGATATCTCCAGGATAGCATCCAAAGGGACAGACGCCACACCCATCCGTCTCGCGAAAGCGGGAGACACGAACGAGTGTGTGGCTCCGGAATCAAACAACACATATGCAGGGAGCTGGGAGATCTGAACAATACCTCTGACCACGCTGCCTGATGCCTGAGCCTCCTCTGCTGAAAGCGCTGCCACTCGGCCCTGAACAAACTGCGGCTGAGGAGCAGGGGCACGCCTCGCCGGCTGCGCTGGCTGCCTCCTCTGGTCAGCTCGACCACCCTGTGGCTGCTGCTGCTGACGCTGAGGCTGCTGCTGCGGCTGGCGCTGAGGCTGCTGCTGCTGCTGCTGGAACGGCTGCTGCTGCAACTGCTGCTGCTGCGGAGGCATCACGCGGGGTCGGCCAGCATCAGGGCAATTATACAAGATATGCCCGATGCGCTGACAGTGATAACAGCGCCGCGTCTCTGGTCGCCTCGCCTGGACTGGCACTGCTGCGATGGGTGCTGGACCTCGCACTGGCACCACATCTGCTGGAGGAGAGGCAGCCGCTGACTGATCAAAGCGGGGCCTCTTCTTCTTGCGCTGTCCCTGGTCCTGGCTCCTGGGTGGCCTCTGGTCTGCCGAAGGGGTCGAAACCCTCACGAGGATCCCGAGGTCTCGCTCGACTGTCTTCGCCCGAGACACCAAGTCGGAGTACCTCGTGAATGCCTGGGAGGTGACATGCACCCGAATGGCACTGCTGAGACCAAGCTCGAATCGACGGCACCGCGTCTCCTCGTCCATCACCAAGGCTGGAGCGAATCTGGACAGCCTCGTGAAGCGCGTGGAGTAGTCAGCGACAGACATAGAGCCCTGCGTCAGCTGCTCAAACTCCTGCATCACTATCTGGCGCGTCGAGAACGGGAAGTACTCCTCCAAGAAATACCTCCGGAATCCCGCCCATGTAAGCTGCTCCACTCCCTCCGGGATGTCCACTGATCTAGTAGCCCACCAGTCGGCGGCGCTACCCTTCAGCATAAAAGTGGCCAGGGAGACTCGCTGGCGGTCGGTGCAAAGCATGGTCGAGAAGATCGCGTCCACCTCCATCAACCATCGCTCTGGAGCAAGAGGATCCACCGTCTGACCATGAAACTCGGGAGGGTGGAGCTTCAGAAAGGCTGCGAGGCCACTCTGCTGCACTCGCGCTGCAGCCTCTAGCCCCACCTCCCTCTCCTGGGGATCCTGAACTCTGACCGCCGGAACCACCACGGGGACTGGGGGTACATCGGGTACCACAGGTGGATCTGCCACCAAGGGGACCTGCGGAACTGCCTCGCGGGCCGCCCGCAGCTCCTGAATCTCCCGTGCCTGATCTGCCAACACTCTGGTCTGGGCCTCCAGTGCCCTGGTCTGCGTCTCCACCAAATCTGCTATCCGCGCAAACGCGCGCTCCCAGGCAGGAGGCTCCTGCGCTGATCCTGGCCTCACGGCTGAGGACTCTCCAGCAGCATCCTCGCCTCTGGTAGGTCCGGAAACCTCCAAAGGTCGAGAGGGACCACGTCCGCGCCGTCCTCTGCGAGGAGGCATATCAGCAACCTAAGAAAACCAGACACTAGGATCAGAATACTCATATAGAAATCCTAGGACTCATCTCTACGAAAAAGAAGACAATTGGCTCTGACAGGACCAGGCTCTGATACCAACTTTTGTCACGCCCCAGGGCGGCCGTCCCCGGGACGCGGCAAGCGTATACATGATATCAGCAGTCAATACAGGAGATCAATAGCATACCATAAACAACAGCTAAAAAGACAACACAGACAACAAAAAGGCTGACATGATGTATACAAAGATAGCGGAAGCTAAAAGACTGAATCTGTAACTCAACAACACATTACAGACTCGATACATAATCATATGTCCTGTGAGAGCCAATATAAACACATACATCCAAATACAATCCAAACTGGGTGCCCAAGCATGGAAATATATACGTACAATAAAAAGGATGCTGATGGCCTCTAAAACTCGCGGGACGTGGCGCTACTCCGCTACTGGTGCAGTCGCTCGGGGAGCTCCTCCTTCAAGTCCGCCTCGGTAATCACTGGAGAAAAATATTATGCGAGGGGTGAGCCACACGCTCAGTGAATAGCACAACCCATGCATCACAATTTATATTAACCACAATTAATCAATAAAAGCCTCAAAGTGGCATAATTAACACAAATCCAGTGGGTCGCTACATCGCCGAACCACCACACCCTCACCCTCACCCCTCAATAGGTGACATAGGATATTGGGACTTAATAGGCTGATAATCATCCTTACACAATCCAGTGGGTCGCCACATCGCCGGCCCACCACACCCTCACCCTCACCCCTCAATAGGTGACATAGGATATTGGGACTGACTAGGCTGTTGGTCACCCTTGGTCCACCGATAGTCTCTCCCCACTCCGTAGGCCGCTTGGCCACTCCCACATTCAGCACAGTCCGTCCCAAATCAGGAGGTGCCTACTGATGGGAGCCCCTGCACGGGACAGCCTTTCTAACGCCGGGGCAGTCTCTACACGGATCCAACGAAGGGAACAGAACAGCCTATCCATACGCATATGATCCACTCGGATCCGCCGACAACACAGCTCAACAACTCTAATGTCTTGAATTCTTCAGAATTCCTCCAGGGCGCATAACCAAGATGCGGGGAACATATAAGATAATAATGAGGAAAAGAAACCTTGGGAGGGCAACCTGAGGTCCCGATATAGGACATCCCGCCAACCAAACAAGGAACACGGAGTACCCTAGCCCGGGTCTCAATGTTGACCTCGCAAGGCCCCTTAATATTCCCTAAGGCATGCTAAAATATCATAAGTTGCATTTAATTTAATAAATCAAACTAATAGGACGCATGCATAGGTCGAGGCTTTCCTAGCATGATAACAAGGTGACAGGATGCACGGCTCTTACACATATCCTAAGGGTGCAAGTCCCTAACATACAAGTCTAGGGTGGCATGCATTCTACACACTAATCATGCTTGCACAGATTACATATTAATCAGTTAATATTAACTATGTGCCCCAGGGGAGGACGGTATACGCCCAAGTGCATATAGCGCCTCCCAACTGGGTTGGGTTGTCCCACTCACCAGTAACCGGGTCGTCGCGCGACCGTCCGTCAAGATCTGCAAGACAGGGTAATCCACTTGTTGAGGTAAATACACAAATACCACAAAAATACACAAAAATACACTAAAAATACCCAACACTCGGACAAGCGTACATACGGCCTGTACGCACGCGAGTCCGAGCACCCCGACTCACTCCCGCACCCCCGGGCAGCCACCCGCACGGCCACCCGCCCCGGCACACCGCCGCGCTCCAGCCCGCGCGCCCAGGCGCACTGCCGAGCCCCTGCCCGCACGCCAGGACACGCCGCCGAGCCCCCCGGGTGCACCGCGTGCTCACTGCGCCCCAGCGCAGCAACCCGCGCGCACACCGCACGTCCTGCGCCCAGCGCCTCGCCCCGCGCGCACCATCGGCCTCGCCTCACCGCGCGCCATCGCCTCGCCCCGCGCGCACCTCGCGCGCACCACCTGCTCGCCCATCGCGCGCACACCGCACGCCCTGCGCCCAGCACCTCGCCCCGCGCGCACCCCGCCCCACGGTGCCCTGCGCAGCGCTCCGCGCGTGGCTCGGCGCGAGCAGCACGCCCTGCACCTCTGCGCAGCGCTCCGCGCGCACGCCCTCGCACGACGCTTAGCACGCAGCACCCGCACGCTCTTGCTCCACCCGCGTGCACACCCGTGCGCACGCCCGCGCGCACGCCCGCGCTGCTCTGCCTGACGCCCGACAGTGCCCAGACCTGCGCCTGCCTGCGCTGCCCTGTCTGCCTGCCAGTCTACCCAGGACAGACTGCCATCCTGCCCGAGCCACCCTACCACCTCTCACCGACCACCCTACCACCTCTCCGACGGCCACCAATGGCCACCCACGGCCACCAACCGCCGCCAACAGCCACCCACCGCCACCAACAACCACCCACACTCAAAACCACCCTCCTAACATGCATCTAAGCAAGAAAAGGAAGGAAAGAAGGCTTACCCTAGGAAGGAAAGGAAGGGAAGGGGACCGGGAGCTCTTCGTGCACCGAAACACCTCCCCAAAGACCTCCACCACCGAGCTCTTCCTCAGCCCTCGAAATGGCTGAAATCAGAGGAGAAAAGAGGGCGTGAGAAGGGGCTAAACACGTGGGAACTCGAATCCGAGACCACCGGTGGATAGATCGGGACAAGATCTAACCTTTCTATTCTTTGTGTTTTTTTATTTTAACCCCTCTAGCTAGGTCAAAACCAAGAAAAAGAGAGAGGGGGAGAGAGAAAGCTAAATGGGGAAGATGATGAATAGTGGGGGAGATATTTTAGATTCACTTAAATATAACCCCTCACTTAGATTAGGGTTAACTAGGTTTAATTAGGGTTTAAGAGAGGGTTAGGTGAGCTTAAGTGGGTTTTGACTTGGGTCAACCCAACCACACAAAAAAACAAAAGGGGTTGACCAAGTCATGGGCCCACTTTGACCAAGTCAACTCTCCCAATGACTTCTCGCTCGGTCAAAACCCGGATACGCCCCGGAACTGTGAAATTCTGAAACGTTACCGAAATTCAATGAAATTTTTGTGAGTGGCTTGAAATGGCACCAGGACACATAATATGCAGTTAGATTTTCAATCAGAGTCCTCAAACACAGGATGATAGCTAACAGTCCAAATTTTAGCGGTTCCGATCGAAAAATGAGAAAACTCAAAAACTGCTAGAATGCTCCAATGGTTACCATAAGGCTAAAAGTGACACATATTTAACACAATCGCCCACCAAGCTGCAATAGGATGCACCCAATCCCGATCGTACGCATCACCACTCGCTACAGCACCTTCCAAGTGAGAGGAAAAATCCATCATCAATTTGATGCTTCTAAGGTATTCCTTGACTGGGAAAAGAAACCTTGGGAGGGCACCATGAGGTCCCGATATAGGATATCCCGACAACCAAACAAGGAACACGGAGTACCCTAGCCCGGGTCTCAACGCTGATCCTGCAAGGCCCCTTAATTCTGAGTAGGAAGACTAGAAGAAGACATCATCCCTTAATGAGCAATACGCCACATCCTCAACACTTTACACAGGCGCCGCACGCGAACTCCATGGTTACTAGCGATACCGATGCACGGGGAAGAAGCTCCATTATCGAGACGCAATCCATACCTTAGAAATTGTGACCAATTCATCACTATCACACTACTAGGCTAGAATCTCCTACCCAAGCCTTAATCCCACAACAAGGGATCTAATAGCTGACCCTAACCAATCGACCCAGTCGACAACTTAAGGGTGGGTCCATGTTATATATATGTCACTTTTAGCCTTCTGGTCACCATTGGAGCATTCTGGCAGTTTTTCAACTTTTTCTTTTTTTCGATCGAAACCGCTAAAATTTTAGACTTTTGGCTATCATCATGAGCTTGAGAACTCCGATTGAAAATCTAACTGCACATTATGTGTCCTGGTGCCATTTCAAGCCACTCACGAAAATTTCATCGAATTTCGGTAACGTTTCAGAATTTCGCAGTTCTGAATCGTATCCGGGTTTTGACCAAGCGAAAAGTCATTGGGAGACTTGACCGAGTCAAAGGTGACTTTGACCAAGTCAAGTTTGACCCTTGACTTGGTCAATTGGTTTTGTTTGTTAGTGTGGTTGGGTTGACTAGGGTCAAAGTTCACCTAAACCTAATTAACCCTAAGTGTAAGTGAGTGTGTGTGTGTGGCCTTTAAGTGATGTCCACGCCCACAAATAGTTCTTCTTCTTCATTCTTCTCGCTCTCTCTCACACACCAAAAGCCCTCATCTCCTCTCTTTATTTCCCTTTTTTGATCTAGTAGAAGAGTTTGAACAAGAAACCCCTAGAAGGAGAAAAGCTTGGTAAGGACCCGATTTATCTTTCCATGGTGTTAGATTTGTGTTTCCCTTTGTTTGACCTCCTCTCATGGCACCTTTTCTCCTCTGTTTTCAGCCATTCTTGGGCTGAGAAGAGGGCTTGGTGGTGGTGGTCTTGGTGGTGGCTAATCGGTGCGCGAAGAGCACCCGAGTTCCTCCCCTTCCCTTCCTCTCTTTGGGTGAGCTTTCCTCCTCCCTTTTTCTTGTGTAGATGCTTGATTAGGATGTGTTTTTGGGGTATGCATGGTTTGCATGGGTGTTAGGGGTGTGGGAGGGCTGTGGAAGGTGTGGGTTTTGCTCGGGCGCGCGTGCGGGGTCATCCGTGAGCGTGCGCGCGAGTCTGCGCGCCCAGGCAGAGCAGGCGCGCGCAGTCGGGGGCGCTGGGGGAGTCGGCGTACGCGCGGGCGTGCGCGCAGAGCGCTGCACAGGGGCGCAGTGCGTGCGGTGCACGCGGGGGTGCACGCGGGTTGCTGCACAGGGGCGCAGTACGCGTCGGTAGACGCAGGGCAAGACGCGCGGTGCGCGCGGGCGCGCGCGGCAGCGTGTCTGGGCGGGCGGGCAGGGGCGCGGCAGTGCGCCCGGGGCGCGGGTGTGCATACGTGCGTGCGCACCCGTGCGTGCGCGTGCGGGTGGCCGTGCGCATGGCTGCCTGGGGGTGCGGGAGTGTGTCGGGGCACTCGGACTCGCGTGCGTACGGGCCCGTATGCATGCTTGTCCGAGTGTTGGGTATTTCTAGCGTATTTCTTGTGTATTTGTGTATTTTACTCACCACTTTGGTTTTCCATGTCTTGCAGATCTTGACGGGCGGTCACGCGACGACCCGGGTATTGGTGAGTGGGACAATCCAACCAAGTAGGGAGGCGTTCGATGCATGTAGGCGTGCAGTGCCCTCCCCTGGGCACCATAATTGCATATTAATTTGTAATAAGTGTAATCTGTGCTATGCATGATCATTATGTTGTATCCATGCCACCTTAGGCTTTGTATGCTAGGAATATGCACCCTTATGTTGTGGATAGAGGCCTATACATCCTGATACAACGTTTTCATGCTAGGAGAGCCTCGACCTACGCATGTTTTCCATTTAGTTTAATTTATTTAAATCAAATGCGAGCTTATGGTTATTAGCATGCCTTAGAGAATATTATAACCTCGTTGTTATAATATGTGTCTCCCCGCATCTTAGTTATGCGCCCTGGTGGAATTCTGAAGAATTCATGACATTTGTAGAGTTGCAATCGGTGTCGGTGGATCCAAGAGGATCGTATCCGTGTGGGTAGGCTGTTTCTCTTCCCTTCGTTGGATCCGTGTAGGGACTCCTCAGCGTTAGACAGGCTGTCCTGACAGAGGGCTCCCATCTGTAGGTACCTCCGATGCGTCAGACTGTGCTGATCGTGGGAGTAGACCAGGCGAGCTACGGAGTGGAGGAGAGGCTATCGGTGGACCAAGGGTGATTAACAGCCTAGTCAGTCCCAAAAGACCATGTTACCCTTTGAGGGTGAGGGTGAGGGTGTGGTGGGTCGGCGATGTAGCGACCCACTGGATTGTGTAGTTACTGCCACTTAGAGGCTATAAATAATTTGAGGTTAATATGAATTGTGATGCATGGGTTGTGCTATTCACTGAGCGTGTGGCTCACCCCTCGCATATATTTTTCTTCAGTGATATCTGAGTCGGATCTGAAGGAGGAGCTCCCCGAGGCACATCAGCAGTAGCGGAGCAGCGTCACGTTCTGCGAGTGAGAGGCCATCAGCATCCCCCTTTGATTGTATGTATTGTATTCCGTGCTTGGGCACACGTTTGTATTATATTTGGATGTCGTTGTATATATTGGCTCTCACAGGACAGTTGATTATGTATCGGGTCTGTAATATGTCTTTTGAATTATAGACTCAGTCTTTTAGCTTCCGCTATTTGTGTATATATTATGTCAGCCTCATTGTTGTCTGTGTTGTCATTTTTGATGTTGTTTAGAGTATGTTATTGACCTCCTGTATAGACTGTTGATATCATATATACCATTGCCGCGTCTCGGGGACGGCCGCCCTGGGGCGTGACAGTCCAGGGGGTCACGTCCAAGTCAACGGATGTGAGGAGGCATGTCAGCAACCTAAGACGACTTCTAAAACAAGAGTACTCGGATGACAATCCTACGACTCATCATCTATACGACTAGACTTAGGCTCTGACAGGACCAGGCTCTGATACCAACTTTTGTCATGCCCCAGGGCGGCCGTCCCCGAGACGTGGCAATAATAAAATATCAGCTATCAATACCTGAGGTCAATAAAGACTCCAACAACAACACACAAGGTGGCAAAGCAAGGATAATGATAACTGACTGAAAAGCAGAAGCATAATATATAAACAATGTCTGTAAATCAAAAACATTATTACAGACTCGAATACACAATCACTGTCCTGTGAGAGCCAAGTCTAGACCAAAGAAAATACAACATGTGCCACATGCACGATTTACAATACATACAATGACTCTAGGACTGCTATCAGCCTCGCACTCGCCATCCGCCGGAAGAACGCTCCACGCCCATAAGACCACGCCACAGGAAAGCTCCAGCTCCACGCCCAACACTGCCCCTGAAAAGAAACAGTCTATGAGGGGTGAGCTACAAGCTCAGTGAGTTGCTGGAAACCAACCACCATACTACAGTTCAATACATAATCAATTTCCTTTCAAGGAAAACATGGGTGGAAACCCATGGATAACTGGGTCACGCGGCGGCGCGACCAACCTCACCCCCACCCTCACTCCCGGAGGGAGTCTTTTGGGACTTTTGGGGAGAGACCATACCGTCGGTCGAAGAGACCCGGATTTATTGGTCAACAGAACTCTACTAGATCATCTACATCTAGATAATTGCTCAAACGATGCCTTTAAACATCGACACAGGACCGGACCCAACAACTATGGGAACGGTCGAACAACGAATGGGTCACGCAGCGATATTCTTCACCTCATCCTTACCCTCACTCCTGGAGGGAGACTTTTGGGACTTTTGGAAGAGATTTAGACTGCTCTACACCCTTGGTCCACCCGGTAGCCTCTCCCACACAACGCCGGGGAGTCCCTACTCGGATCCAACCAAAAGGGAGAACGATTCCCACGCCTGTAACATCATTCGTTAACCCTCTCCCGGGTAGTATCTACAACCCGATCTCCTCAACTCACCGCTCTACACCCTTGGTCCGCCAGTAGCCCTTTCCCCGGGTAGCCTCTACCTGGTATACTCCCACGATCAGTACTCTTCCGAATGCATTGGTGGTACCTACAGATGGGAGCCCTCTGTCAGGACAGCTAAACCCGAGAAGTTCCTACATCGGATCCAACGAAGGGGAGAACGATCCCATGTTCGCAAAGCGAACCCAATGGAAAACAACTACTCTCGATACTCACTTATCGAGATATCAAAACACAGGCATAACAACAATCCATTCAACACACTCATATTAACCTTAAAATAGTCATAGTCCCTATACGGGAGTAACTACACAAGTTAGTGGGTCGTAACATCGCCGACCCACCCCACGCTCACCCTTTAGGGGTGTCATGGGCCTTTTGGGACAGACTAGACCGCTCTCCACCCCTGGTCCACCCGGTAGCCTCTCCCACACTCCGTAGCCTCTACCTGGTATACTCCCACGATCAGCACAGTCCGACGCATCGGAGGTACCTACAGGTAGGAGCCCTCTGTCAGGTCAGCTTTCCAACGCCGGGGAGTCCCTACATCGGATCCAACCAAAAGGAGAAGACAGCCTACTCACGCGCGTATACGATCCTCTTGGATCCGTCGACAACGATTTCTAACACTACTAATGTCATGAATTCTCAAGAATTCCTCCAGGGCGCATAACTAAGATGCGGGGAAACATATATTATAACAACAAGGTTATAATATTCTCTAAGGCATGCTTACAACAATATAATCACATTTGATTTAAATAAATTAAACTAAATGGGAAACATGCGTAGGTCGGGGCTTTCCAATCAAAAGGACATGGTGTCTAGGCATGTATGGGCCTCTATACATGATATATGGATGCATATCCCTAGCATACAAGGTCTAATGTGGCATGGTTACATCATATTAATCATGCATTAACATGGTATCTACATATTATAGCTAGGGGGCCCCATCGATGCGCGACGCGCGTCTATGCGGGTCGAGCGCATCCCTAGAGAGGGGGGGGGGGGATTGGAATCGAACCACTCACCTTACAACCCGGGACCTCGCGCATCCCATCCAACGAGATCTGCAAGGTAGGGGCATCCAATTTGGTGAGTAACAACACAATTTACACATAGAAATTTACTAGAAATTCTAAATACTCGGACAAGCATGCATACGGACTCGCACGCATGCGAGCACGCACGTACGCACGCGAGTCCGAGTGCCCCGACACCTACCCGAACCCTCGGGCAGCCACACGCATGGCCCCCCCGCACGCGCACGCACGAATGCGCACGCACGCACGCACCCCAGCACCCTCGGCGCACTGCCGCGCGCCTGCCCGCGCGCCCAGACGCGCTGCCGCGCGCGCGCGCACTGCACGTCCAGCCCGCGCGCCCTCGCGCGCACTGCGGGCCCGCCCCAGCACGCACACTCACGCGCGCGCGCACACTGGCCCCCAGCCCCGCGCCCAGGCGCATGCCTAGGCGCACTGCCCCGCGCGCTCATGCGCGCACCCCCGCTTGCGCCAGCACCCGCGTGCACCCACGCACTCGCGCGCATGCGCCCGCGCGCGTCTGCGCTCCCGCAAGCGCCTGCCAGCAGGCGCGCGCGCACGCACGCAGACAACCCCAAACGCGCGCCCAGCCAACCCTTACCCCTTTTTAACCCTCCCCAACCCCTCACACACACTCTAACCCCTATGCATAGCATGCATGAACACCCTAACAGCCCCCTATGCCATGAAAACCAAGAAAAGAAGAGGAAGGGCTCACCTTGGGAGGGGAAAAGAAAGGGGGAGGTTCGGGGGCCCTCGACGCACCAGCGACCACCTCAACCGCCACCACCAACACCACCACCTTCAGCCCTCCACAGCCTCCCTTCTTGGCTGCAAATCAGGGGGGAAAGGATCATGAGGGGGAGCTTGAGAGAAGAGAAGATCAACAACAACAACACATGAACAACTCTTCTCTTCTTCCTTCACCATCTCCTTCTCTTTGGGGAATTAAAACAAACACCTAGGAGGGGCTTGAGAGAGAGGAAGAGAGAGCTTGAATGTTGACGTGGGGAATGGGAGGGGAAGAGAGAGAGAGAGAGAGAGAGAGAGAGAGAGATATTTTGGGGCACACATAAATATCTAAAGAGGGATGGAAATGACCATTTCATCCCTGACTTAGAAATTCTGCGCATGCTTCACTAGAACAGCCATAACTTCCTCGATATAGCTCCGAATTGCACAATTCTAAGTCCGTTGGAAAGCCAAGATGATTATCTACCACTTTCATGTGTATGCCAAGATCAAATAATCTCTCCAGCTATTCCGAAATTAGAGCTAAACATAGAACAGGGCTGCTGCCAGAATTTTCATCCCCGGGGTATACTTGGTAAAATACCCATAACTTTTACTACATGAATCCAGTTGATCTAATTCCACTTTTGTACGAAAGCTAACTCAAAACTGGACATCTCATAATAAAATCATATTTAAACCTCTTCATCTTGGATTTTAACAAAATCAAATCCAAATACAAAATTGGAAATACATAACTTCGAGGAAAAAAATTATGTAGCCAAATTTTTAATCAGAGTGCTCCAAATGACACAGGCACAACAATATATGTGTCACTTTTTAGCCTTTTGGTCACCTTTGGGACATTTCTGGCAGTTTTCCAATTTTTCTTTTTTCGATCGGAGCCGCTAAAATTTTGGACTTTTAGCTATCTACATGAGCTCGAAAACTCCGATTAAAAATCTATCTGCACATTATGAGTCCTGGTGCCATTTTGAGCCACTCATAAAAATTTCATCGAATTCTGGTAACGTTTTAGAAAATTTGGCAGTTCCGAATCGTATCCGGGTTTTGACCGATTTTGAATTGTCAAAGGGGGACTTTGACCGGGTCAATGAAGACCTTGCCTAGTCAAAGATGACCTTTGACTAGTCAAGGGTTTTTGTTTTTTTGTGTGGTTGGGTTGACTCAAAGTCAAGCTCACCAACCCACTTTTTCTCATAAATGTGAGTGTGTGTGTGTGTGTTACTAGTGGTGGGCGTCCCCTTCTAACTCCCTCTCACTCTCTCCTTCACTCCCTCTTCTTTGTTGGTGCCAAATAGAAGTAGAAAAAGAAGGAGAAGAAGAAAGACCTAGAAAGGAAAAAAGAAGGTATGTGTGTGTGCAAACTTTGTGTGTTGTTTGTTCTTGTTTCCCTTCTCTCTAACTCCCTCTCATGCCTTCCCTCCCCACCCCTGATTTCAGCCATCAAAGGCTTGGAGAGTGGCTGATAAGGTGGTGGTGTTGGTGGTGGCGATAGAGGTGGTTTGGTGCGCAAAGGGCACCCGAGTACCCCCCCCCCCTTTTCTTCCTCTCCTTTTGGTAAGTTCTCCTCCTCCCTTAGCCTTGTTTTAGATGATTGTTAGGGCTTTGAAGTGTTCTAGCATGCTATGCATATGTGGTAGGGGGTGTGGGAGGGCTGAGGAGGGGGTGGGGGGAGGTTGGGCGCGCGCGCAGGGCCATCCGTGCGCGTGCGCGCGCGTCTGCGCGCGCAGAGGGGCGCTGGCGCGCGTAGTCGGGCGCGTTGGCGGGTGCGCGCGCGTACGCCCAGGCGCGCGAGCGTGCGCGCGGGGTTCTGCACGGGCGTCCAATGCTCGCGGACGCGCGCGAGCGTGCGTGCGAGGCAGCGCGTTTGGGCGCGCGGCAGTGCGCCAAGGGTGCTGGGGCACGTGCGTGCGTGCGTACGCGTGCGGGGGGGGGGGGGGGCATGCGTGTGGCTGCCCGAGGGTTCGGGTAGGTGTCGGGGCACCCGGACTTGCGTGCGTACGTGCGTACTCGCATGCGTGCGAGCCCGTATGCATGCTTGTCCGAGTTTTAGGCATTTCTAGTAAATTTCATGTATATTTGTGTAGTTTACTCACCATATTGAATGCCCATGTCTTGCAGATCTTGGCGAACGGTCACGCAACGACCCGGGTTGTGGTGAGTGGGTCAATCCAACCCAGTAGGGAGGCATTCGATGCACGTAGGCGTGCATTGCCCTCCCCTGGGGCACCATAACTGCATATTAACTTGTGTGAATGAAAACTTATGTTGATGCATGTTTTGCTATGATGTAACCATGCCATGTTAGACATTGTATGCTAGGGATATACATCCATGTATCATGTATAGAGGCCCGTACATGCCTAGACACCATGTCCCGTGCTTGAAAAGCCTTGATCTATGCATGTTTCCCATTTAGTTTAATTTAATTAAATCAAAATGAGATTATGTTGGTATAAGCATGCCTTAGAAAATATTATAACCTTGTTATTATAATATATGTTTTGCCCGCATCTTAGTTATGCGCCCTGGAGGAATTCTTGAGAATTCATTACCTTAGTAGTGTTAGTAATCGTTGTCGACGGATCCAAGAGGATCGTATCCGTGAGAGTAGGTTGTTTTCTCCCCTTCGTTGGATCCGAGTAGGGACTCCCCGGCGTTGGGAAAGCTGTCCTGACAGAGGGCTCCCATCCGTAGGTACCACCGATGCGTTCGGAGGGTACTGATCGTGGGAGTATACCAGGTAGAGGCTACGCGGGGGAAAGGGCTACCGGTTGACCAAGGGTGGAGAGCAGTCTAGTCTGTTCCAAAAGGCCTATGTCATCCCTAAAGGGTGAGGGTGAGGGTGGGACGGGTCGGCGATGTTACGACTCACTAGCTTGTACAGTTACTCCTGTTTAGGGACTTTAATTATTTTAAGGTTAATATGAGTTGTGTTGCATAGATTGTGCCATTCACTGAGCGTGTGGCTCACCCCTCGCATATTCTTTTCCTCTAGTTGTTACTGAGTCAGATCTGAAGGAGGAGCTCCCCGAGGCATCACATCAGTAGCGGAGCAGCGTTCACGTTTTGGGTGCTGCGAGTGAGAGGCCATCAGCATCCCCTTCTTTTGCTTGTATGTATTGTTATCCGTGCTTGGGCACAACACTTGTGTATGGATGTCTTTGTTTATATTGGCTCTCACAAGACAGTTGATTATGTATTCTGGTCTGTAATATGTCTTTGAATTACAGACTCAATCGTTTAAGCTTCCGCTATATGTATATATATTATGTTAGCTACATTATTGATTGTGTTGTCATTTTCGATGTTGTTTAGAGTCTTTTATTGATCTCCTATATGGACTGCTGATATTATATATATTTGCCACGTATCGGGGACGGCCGCCCTGGGGCGTGACAATGCATGTGAGGTGTTTAGAGTTGGGTGCATGTAGGGGCAAGGGGGGAGGGTTAGGAATGGCTGGGCGCGTGCAGGGGTCTGTCCGCGCGCGTGCGCGTGCCAGAGGGGCGCTGGTAGACGCAGGCGGGCGCGCAGGCGCGTGCGTGCGCGTGAGCGCGGACGCTGGCAGCGAGCGAGGTGCGCGCAAGACGTGCACGCCAGTGCGCGCGGAGCAGTGCGCCTGGGCGTGTGTCTGGGCGCGCGGCTGGGTGCCAGTGTCACGCCCCAGGGCGGCCGTCCCCGAGACGTCAACAAAGACTCCAACAACAACACACAAGGTGGCAAAGCGATGATAATGATAACTGACTGAAAAGCGGAAACATAAGATATCAACAATGTCTGTAAATCAAAAATATTATTACAGACTCGAATACACAATCACTGTCCTGTGAGAGCCAAACCTAGTCCAAATAAAATACAACCTGTGCCACATGCACGATTTACAATACATAAAATGACTCTAGGACTGCTGACCGCCTCACACTTGCCACCCGTTGGAAGAACACTCCACGCCCATAAGACCACGCCACAGGAAAGCTCCAGCTCCATGCCCAACACTGCCCCTGAAAAGAAACACTATTCTAGGGGTGAGCTACAAGCTTAGTGAGTGGCTGGAAACCAATTACCATACAATAGTTCAATACTAAAGCAATTTCCTTTCAAGGAAAACATGGGTGGAAACCCGTGGATAACAGGGTCACGCGGCGGCGCGACCAACCTCACCCTCACCCTCACTCTCGAAGGAAGACTCTGGAGTCTTTTAGGGAGAGACCATACCGTTGGTCGAAGAGACGCGGAATTACTGGTCCACACAACACTACTGAATCACCAACCTCACCCTCACCCTCACTCCCGGAGGGAGACTCTTGGGTCTCTTGGAGAGAAACCATACCGTTGGTCGAAGAGACTCGGAATTACTGGTCTACACAACGCTACTGGATCATCTACATCGGGATAACTGCCCAACGATGTCTTTGAACATCGATACGCAACCGGCCCAACAACTATGGGAATGGACGAACAACGAATGGGTCAGGCGACGATGTGTCTTCACCTCATCCTCACCCTCACCCTTTAGAGGTGATATGGGACTTTTGGAAGAGAGTTAGACTGCTCTACACCCTTGGTCCACCGGTAGCCCTTTCCCCGGGTAGTCTCTACCTGGTATACTCCCACGATCAGTACGCTTCCGAATGCATCGGTAGTACCTACAGATGGGAGCCCTCTGTCAGGACAGCTTTTCCAACACCGAGAAGTTCCTACGTCGGATCCAACGAACGGGAGAACGATTACACGCTCGCAATATCATTCGTTAGCCCTCTCCCAAGTAGCCTCTACCTGGTACACTCCCATGATCAGTACACTCCCGAATGCAGCGGTGGTACCTACGGATGGGAGCCCTCTGTCATGACGGCTACAAGCCGGGCCTCTTCAACACGGACGACATTGGGAGTAAACATTCCATGTTCACAAAGCGAACCCAATTGAAAAACAACTACTCTCGATAATCAGTTATTGATGATATCAAATACTATTGTACTCCCACATGGTTGCGTCGCTTGAACACAAGGGGGTTGCCTCTGCTCTCACGCAGAAATAATCCCAAGGCACATAACCCAACAGGCGGTTCATATACACGCCTAACACGGGTTGGCCTAGCTTAATGCCACAACTACCGACTTAATAAAAACCGATAAGATAATGAATTCTCCTGAATTCCAAACGAGTGCATCGCTTGGATGCACGGGGGCGATTACATCGCTAGCGCTCTAACTAATAAGGTACAACCCGACAACGGGTCATACCCACGCCTATTTCAGATAGGCCTAATCAGTTTTAATATGCGCATCATTATTACAGGAGAATTCTATCACTGAAGGAACTTGATCCACATGCCCAATAACATATGCTTAACTATAGGGGTTCTCCCTAACATGAGTATATGGCATAAACAACACATCATGCAACATACATACAAGGCAAGGCCTAACTACACATGCATATGAGGGCACTAATCGTATAAACATACAAAATATACTCTAACATGCGTTGGATATCGCCAACTCAAAAGGGAAGGGTCAAGCGCGATCTCGCGCACTAACTGATGAATGCTAATATTCCGAATGAACCCGAGTCGAGTAGGAAATCGCCTCTACCTACTCAGTTCGTGCAGAGGGAGAGGGCGAGAGAGATCATCATCTCATGAAGTTGGTCATGGCTTTGCCCCATTAGCATGGGCGCAACAACTACACCACGACCTTGAGTCTTATCGCAAGGGAATATTAGGCAGGTGCCCGTTATTAACCCAGACTTAATCATGCTGGATATTCCAATTAATATGGTGGGAGTAGTATTACAATACTACCTAAGGCATGCCATATTCTATACATCCATACACATTTCAAAATACATGCCCATACTAGAGAGGCGCATGCAATACAATCATACATACATGGATACAATACATGCCATATAAGCCTAGCATGCAAGATATCTAACATATTATAGATTAAGCATGGCCATACTACTTATCTACACAAGTAGTATAGCCAGGATGCCCCATCAATGCGCGACGCACAACTACGCGCGTCGAGCGCATCTCGAGAGGGGGGGGGATTGGATCAAACCACTCACCGATACCCGGATCGCCGCGCGTCCGGTCTACGAGATCTGCAAAACACAACCAATGATCCATAATTAAATTATGGAACCTCCTATCACACATATAAGCCTACTTCATGAAGACCCTAACCCCTGATACTTCCATATTATCACACAAGACACATGCAAACTACTCCTTGACACTCAACCAAACAAAACTGTCAAACCTGCTACAACCAGCCCTACTAATTGATCTCCACAACACCCAATACACTTCCAAAAATTATGAAATAAAACGTTCACATTCTCTGATATGCTGGGATCATAATTTTACCTCTACAAACCCGAAATAAATTATTTACAGAAGCAGGTTAATTCCTACGCGAATCTGGACAGGCCAAGGAAAACAGGTTCTAACTTACACCACAGATATCATAATGAGCCCAAATTTCATATATAACAACTAGACACAGATGATCATATCATATGAAGACATAATTCTAAAAATGTGTCTCTAAATACTAGATGCACTGAGATCTTTAAAATACAGAGTGCTGCCTTACCAAAACAGGGGGAGGGAAATGGGGAGATGCGGGGTTCTCGACACACCCACGACCACCTCAACCACCACCACCACCACACCTCATCAGGATCTCCTCAAGCCCTTCATGGCAGAAAACAGGGGTGCAAAGGGCATGAGAAGGGGATAGAGAAGAGAAACAACAACAACAACGACAACAACAACACATACTCACCCTTTCTCACTCTTTCTTGTGCTTCTTCTTCATCTTTTCCTTCAATTGCTTCTTCCTCCTCCTTCTTCACACACAAAGAGGAGAAAAAAAGAGACCAAGAGAGGGAGAGAAGGTGTTCCACGAAATGGAAGAGAGGGGGAGAGAGAGAGAGGGCAAAAAAGTCATTTTCATGCCCAAATAGTGCCTAGGTGTGACCTTAAGGGGGGGTGAGGTTTGGGTTAGGCTCACCAACTCACATATCAAATAACCAATGGTTTCTTCATCCCCAAGCAAGGTGGGGGTAAGGTTACCAAGGGTCACCACATCCCCAAAATATCTCACACTATTCGACCAACCAGGAACTCTCAAAACCCGGATACGGTTCAGAACTGTATATTTTTCAAAACATTACCGAAATTCGATGAAATTTTTATGGGTAGTACGAAACAGTACCAGGACCCATAATATGAAGTTAGATTTCCAATCAGAGTACTCCAACTCCCGCAGGTGGCTAAAAGACAAAATTTTAGCGACTCTGATCGAAAAAGAAAAAGGCCCTGAATGACCCAGATGCGACCAAGGCTTAACCAAAATGGCTCCAAATGACACAGCTTTAACAGCCAGTGCGCGCGCGCACGTGCGTGCGCGTGCGTGCGCGTGCTGGGGCATGCGTGGGGCTGGCCAGGGGCTCGGGTAGGTGCTGGGGCACTTGGGCATGCGTGCGTACGCGCGTGCTCGCATGCGTGCGAGCCCGTATGCGTGCATGTCTAAGTCTTTGGTAATTCTAGTGATTTCTAAGTGTTAAATTGTGATGTTACTCACCAAATTTGATGCCCTTACCTTGCAGATCTCGTCGGAAGGGATGCGCGAGGTCCCGGGTTGCGGTGAGTGGTTCGATGCAATCGTCCCCCCCTCGGGATGCGATCGACGCGCGTAGTCGCGCGTCGCGCATCGATGGGCGCCCCTAGCTATACTACTTGTGTAGATAAGTAGTATGGGCCATGCTTAAGCTATAATATGTAGATATCTTGCATGCTAGGCTTATATACATGTATTGTATTCATGTATGAATGATTGTGTTGCATGAGCCCCTCTAGTATGGGCATGCATGTTGTAAATGTGTATGGATGTATAGAATATGGCATGCCTTAGGTAGTATTGTAATACTACTCCCACCATATTAATTGGAATATCCAGTATGATTAAGTATGGATTAATAACGGGCACCTACCTAATATTCCCTTGAGATAAGACTCGAGGGCATGGTGTAGTTGTTGCGCCCATGCTAATGGGGCAAAGCTATGACCAGCTTCATGAGATGATGATCTCTCTCGCCCTCTCCCTCTGAACGAACCGAGTAAGTAGATGCGATTTCTTACTCGACTCAGGTTCGTTTGGAATATTTCCATGCACCTGTTAGTGCACGAGATCGCGCTTGACCCTTTCTTATAAGTTGGCGATATCCAACGCATGTTAGAGTATATTTTGTATGTTTATACGATTAATGCCCTCATATGTATGTGTAGTTAGGCCTTGCCTTGTATGTATGTTGCACGATGTGTTGTTTATGCCATATACTCATGTTAGGGAGACCCCTATAGTTAAGAATAGGTTATTGTGCATGTAGATCAAGTTCCTTCAGTGATAGAATTCTCTTGTAATAATTATGCGCATGTTAAAACTGATTTGGCCTATCTAGAATAGGTGTGGGTATGACCCGTTGTCGGGTTGTACCTTATTAGTTAGAGCGCTAGCGATGTAATCGCCCCGTGCATCCGAGCGATGCACTCGTTTGGAATTCAGGAGAATTCATTATCTTATCAGTTTTGTTAAGCCGGTAGTTGGGGCATTAAGCTAGGCCTACCCGTGTTAGGAGTGTATATTAAAAACCTGTTGGGTTATGTGCCTTGGGATTATTTCTGCGTGAGAGCAGAGGCAACCCCCTTGTGTCCGAGCGACGCAACCGTGTGGGAGTTCAATAGTGTTCGCTATCATCGATATGTGATTATTTAGAGTAGTTGTTTTTCCATTGGGTTCGCTTTGCGAAAATGGAGTGTTTCCTCCCAATGTCATCCGTGTTGAAGCGGCCCAGGTTGTAGCTGTCCTGATAGAGGGCCCCCACATGTAGGTACTATTGATGCATGTGGCAAGATATACTGATCGTGGGGTTATACCAGGTAGAGGCTACCCGAGAGAGGGCTAACGAATGATATTAAGAGTGTGGAATCGTTCTCCCCTACGTTGGATCCGATGTAGGAACTTCCCGGCGTTGGAAAAGCTGTCCTATCAGAGGGCTTCCATCCGTAGGTACCACCGAGGCGTTCGGAAGCGTACTGATCGTGGGAGTATACCAGGTAGTGACTACCTGGGGAAAGGGCTATCGGTGGACCAAAGGTGTAGAGTAGTCTAAGTCTCTTCCAAAAGTCCCAAGAGTCTCCCTCCGGGAGTGAGGGTGAGGATGAGGCGAAGACACGTCCCCGCGTGACCCATTCGTTGTTCGTCCGTTCCCATAGTTGTTGGGTCTGGTTGCGTATCGATGTTCAAAGACATCATTGGGCAGTTATCTCGATGTAGATGATCCGGTAGTGTTGTGTGGACCAGTAATCCCGGGTCTCCTCGACCAACGGTATGGTCTCTCCTCAAAAGTCCCAAGAGTCTCCCTTCGGGAATGAGGTTGAGGGTGAGGTTGTCTGGGCGGGTCTGGGCGCGTGTGCGTGCGCATGCGTGCGCGTGCTGGGGCATGCGCGGGGCTGCCCAGGGTCTCGGGTAGGTGCTGGGGCACTCGGGCATGCGTGCGTACGCGCGTGCTCGCATGCGTGCGAGCCCGTATGCGTGCATGTCTAAGTCTTAGGCATTTCTAGTAATTTCTAAGTGTTATAATGTGTTGTTACTCACCAAATTTGATGCCCTTACCTTGCAGATCTCGTCGGATGGGATGCGCGAGGTCCCGGGTAATGGTGAGTGGTTAGATCCAATTCCCCCGCCCTCTCGAGATGCGCTCGACGCGCGTAGTCACGCGTCGCGCATCGATGGGGCTCCCTAACTATACTACTTGTGTAGATAAGTAGTATGGCCATGCTTAAGCTATAATATGTAGATATCTTGCATGCTAGGCTTATATACATGTATTGTATTCATGTATGTATGATTATGTTGCATGAGCCCCTCTATTCATGGGCATGTATTTGTTTAATGTGTATGGATGTATAGAATATGGCATGCCTTAGGTAGTATTGTAATACTACTCCCACCATATTAATTGGAATATCGAACATGAATAAGTCTTGGTTAATAACGGGCACTTGCCTAATATTCCCTTGCGATAAGACTTGAGGGCGTGGTGTAGTTGTTGCGCCCATGCTAATGGGGCAAAGCTATGACCAGCTTCATGAGATGATGATCTCCCCCGCCCTCTCCCTCTGAACGAACCGAGTAAGTAGATGCAATTTCCTACTCGACTCAGGTTCGTTTGGAATATTGGCATGCACCTGTTAGTGCGCGAGATCGCGCTTGCCCCTTTCTTATAAGTTGGCGATATCCAACGGATGTTAGAGTAGATTTTGTATGTTTATGTGATTAATGACCATGCATGCATGCTGTATGAATTATTATGATGTAAATCCATGTTAGGGAGTGTCCCTATAATTATTAGATGATTGTGCATATGGTTCATGCACATAGCTGATATAAAATTCTTCTGGATATATTTATATGCGCATGTTAAAAGCTGATTAGGCCTATCTGGAATAGGCGTGGATATGACCCGCTGTCGGGTTGTACCTTATTAGTTAGAGCGCTAGCGATGTAATTGCCCCGTGCATCCGAGCGATGCACTCGTTTGGAATTCAGGAGAATTCATTATCTTATCAGATTGTTAAGCCGGTAGTTGGGGCATGACACCCCCCCTGTGTTCGAGCGACGCAACCGTGTGGGAGTACAATAGTGTTCACTATCATCCATATGTGATTATCGAGTGTAGTGTTTTTTCCATTTGGTTCGCTTTGCGAACATGGAATGTCGTCTGTGTTGAAGAGGCCCGGGTTGTAGCTATCCTGATAGAGGGCTCCCATCCGTAGGTACCACCGATGCGTTCAGGAGCGTACTGACCATAGGAGTGTACCAGGTAAAGGCTACCCGGGAGAGGGCTAACGAATGATATTGCGAGCGTGGAATTGTTCTCCCCTTCGTTGGATCCGATGTAGGAACTTCCCGGTGTTGGAAAATCTGTCCTGTCAGAGGATCCCATCCGTAGGTACCACCGATGCGCTCGGAAGCATACTGATCGTGGGAGTATACCAGGTAGAGGCTAACCGGGGAAAGTGCCAAGGGTGTAGAGCAGTCTAAGTCTCTTCCAAAAGTACCAAGAGTTTCCCTCCAGGAGTGAGGGTGAGGATGAGGTGAAGACACGTCGCCTCGTGACCCATTCGTTGTTCGTCCGTTCCCATAGTTGTTGGGTCCGGTCTCGTATCGATGTTCAAAGACATCGTTGGGCAGTTATCTCGATGTAGATGATCCAGTAGTGTTGCGTAGACCAGTAATCCCGGGTCTCCTCGACAAACGGTATGGTCACTCCCCAAAAGTCCCAAGAGCCTCTCTCTAGGAGTGAGGGTGAGGGTGAGGTTGGTGATCCAGTAGTGTTGTGTGGACCAGTAATCCCGGGTCTCCTCGACCAACGGTATGGTCTCTCCCTAAAAGTCCCAAGAGTCTCCCTCTGGGAGTGAGGGTGAGGGTGAGGTTGGTCGCGCCACCGCGTGACCTTGTTATCCATTGGGTTTCCACCCATGTTTTCCTTAAAAGGAAATTGTGTTAGTATTGAACTGTTGTATGGTGATTGGTTTATAGCAACTCACTGAGCTTGTAGCTCACCCCTCGCATACTGTTTCTTTTCAGGGGCAGTGTTGGGCGTGGAGCTGGAGCTTTCCTGTGTTCGAGCGACGCAACCGTGTGGGAGTACAATAGTGTTCGCTATCATCCATATGTGATTATCGAGTGTAGTGTTTTTTCCATTGGGTTCGCTTTGCGAACATGGAATGTCATCCGTGTTGAAGAGGCCTGGGTTGTAGCTATCCTGACAGAGGGTTCCCATCCGTAGGTACCACTGATGCGTTCGGGAGCGTACTGATCATGGGAGTGTACCAGGTAGAGGCTACCCGGGAGAGGGCTAACGAATGATATTGCGAGCGTGAAATCGTTCTCCCCTTCGTTGGATCCGATGTAGGAACTTCCAGTTGTTGGAAAAGCTGTCCTGACAGCTCCCATCCGTAGGTACCACCGAGGCGTTCAGAAGCGTACTGATCGTGGGACTATACCAGGTAGTGACTACCCGGGGAAAGGGCTATCGGTGGACCAAGGGTGTAGAGCAGTCTAAGGCAGCGTTTGTTAATGGGTTTGTAAATCTGCGATTTGACAAAAGCTGCGATTGGAATATGTTTTCAATCACTAGGTACTGTAGCAAGCTTTTAGGAATCATGTTTGGTGAAGTAATGCAAAATCAGCCCTTCAAACCCAATGTTTTGTTTGGAAAGGAAGCTACTCAAAACCTAAAATGCCCTAAATCCCTCCACCATCACCCATCTCCACTGTCCCTTCCCCTTCCCATCAGGTCTGACACAACGATCGGACGGTCGAGGGCGATCCTACACATGAGAGCACCCAATCCCGGCCGTCCGATGAGGATTGTCGCCGCTGCCGTGAAGAAGAGGTGGATTGACGGTGCCTAGACGCGCTGCTCGCGCCGCCTTTGTCGACACCCAACTTCACCTCGATTTGGGGGTTTTCATTTGTGCGAACGAGAGACGAGAGAGAGAGGGAGATAGAGAGAGAGAGAGAGAGGGAGTTGCAGTTAGGGTTTCATTTGTGCGATGGAGATATGAGAGAGACGTGCGGCGCCTGTTTTTGAGGAGAGAGAGAGGACAGATTTTGGGGTGATTGATATTTATGTGTTTGAAATTTTGGTGAAAGGAGATGGGTATACTAGTCATTTCACCTCATGTTTTTTGGGGTTTTCAATCCAGCGATTAGTGGAAGCTCATCTGGGGAGCTTTTCAAAACTGGGTTTTTGGGGGAAATTTAACACACAATCACGGGTGGCTAATTTTGAAAACTCGAGAAAAAAATGTTGTTTGGTTTACATTTAAACCAACGTGAAGATTGAAATCGCAATCACACCCTTAATCGTAATACCAAACGCACCCTAAGTCTCTTCCAAAGTCCCAAGAGTCTCCCTTCGGGAGTGAGGGTAAGGATGAGGTTAAGATACATCGCCGCGTGACCCATTCGTTGTTCGTCCGTTCCCATAGTTGTTTGGTCCGGTTGCGTGTTGATGTTCAAAGACATCGTTGGGTAGTTATCTCGATGTTGGTTATCCAGTAGTGTTGTGTGGACCAGTAATCCCGGGTCTCCTCGACCAACGGTATGGTCTCTCCCCAAAAGACCCAAGAGTCTTCTTCTGGGAGTGAGGGTGAGGGTGAGGTTGGTCGCACCGCCGCGTGACCCTGTTATTCATTGGGTTTGTACTCATGTTTTTCCTTGAAAGGAAATTGTGTTAGCATTGAACTTTTGTATGGTGATTGATTTCCAGCCACTCACTAAGCTTGTAGCTCACCCCTCACATACTGTTTCTTTTCAAGGGCAGTGTTGGGCGTGGAGCGGGAGCTTTCCTGTGGCGTGGTCTTATGGGCGTGGAGCGTTCTTCCGGTGGGTGGCGAGTGCGAGGCTGTCAGCAGTCCTAGAGTCATTTTATGTATTGTAAATCGTGCATGTGGCACAGATTGTATTTTATTTGGTCTAGACTTGGCTCTCACAGGACAGTCTGTAATAATGTTTTGGGTTTACAGACATTGTTTATATATTATGCTTCCACTTTTCAGTCAGTTATCATTATCCTTGCTTTGTCACCTTGTGTGTTGTTGTTGGAGTCTTTATTGACCTCAGGTATTGATAGCTGATATTTCATTATTGCCACGTCTCGGGGACGGCCGCCCTGGGGCGTGACAATAGTCAACCACCACACAATGAAGATAATACATAGTCAACACTTAAACGAATACACAACAAGTTGTCAACAAATACTCCACAATCACTCCCGTCATCCGGTAGCCCTCTCCCTGGCAGCCTGCCAACGACGGTACCAGTCACGGGGAGGAACCTCACAGGGTAGCTTCGACGCTGGGTGTTATGCCTGTGTCATTTGGAGCCATTTTGGTTAAGCCTTGATCGCATCTGGGTCATTCAGGGCCTTTTTCTTTTTCGATCGGAGTCGCTAAAATTTTGGCTTTTAGCCACCTGCGGGAGTTAGAGTACTCTAATTGGAAATCTAACTGCATATTATGGGTCCTGGTACCGTTTTGTACTACCCATAAAAATTTCATCAAATTCTGGTAATGTTTTGAAAAATATGCAGTTTTGAACTGTATCCGGGTTTTGAGAGTTCCTGGTTTGGTTAGGTTAATAGTGTGAGATATTTTGGGGATGTGATGACCTTTGGTAAGCTTACCCCCACCTTGTTTAGGGATGAAGAAACCATTGGTTATTTGATTTGTGAGTGGGTGAGCCTAACCCTAACCTCACCCCCCTTAAGGTCACCCCTAGGCACTATTTGGGCATGAAAATGACCTTTTTGCCCTCTCTCTCTCTCCCCCTCTCTCCCATTTCGTGGAACACTTTCCCTCCCTCTCTTATGGCTCTCTTTCTCCCCAAGTGTTTGATTTTATGCCAAGGAGAAGAAGATGGAGCAAGAAGAGGAGGTGCAAGTGCATGAAGGTGAGTTTTGTGCCTTTGTTGTTGTTGTTGATTCCCCTCTCTCTAGCTCCCTTTTTATGCCCTTCTCTCCTCTGTTTTTCAGCCAAGAAGGGCTGGTGGAGAGGCTGAAGAGGAGGTGTGGTGGTGGTGGTGGTTGAGGTGGCCGTGGGCGCGTCGAGAGCCCCGCATCTCCCCCTTTCCCTTTCCCTCTTTTGGTAAGTCCTCTTCCCCTTCTTTTTGATTTTTAGGGTTGTTGGGATGGTTGGGGAGGTCATGCATGCTAGGTAGATGGGTTAGAGTGTGTGTGAGGGGTTGGGTTGGGGTTAAAAAAGGTTAAAAGGTGCTGGGCAGGCGCAGGCGGGTGCGTGCGCAAGGGCGCGCGGGTGTGCGCGAAGCGGGCGCCCGCTCCGCACGGGCGCGCGGGTGCGCACAGACGCTGGCAAAGAGCAGGGTGCGCGTAGGACGTGCGCACGAGTGCGCGCGGGCGCGCGCGAGCATGCACGCGCCTGGGGTAGTGCGTCTGGGCGTGCGTGCGTCCGCGTGCCCCAGCACAGGCGGGGCTGCCTAGGGTCTCGGGTAGGTGCTGGGGCACTTGGGCATGCGTGCGTACGCGCGTGCTCGCATGCGTGCGAGCCTGTATGCATGCATGTCTAAGTCTTAGGCATTTCTAGTAATTTCTAAGTGTTATAATGTGTTGTTACTCACCAAATTTGATGCCCTTACCTTGCAGATCTCGTCGGATGGGATGCACGAGGTCCCGGGTTGAGGTGAGTGGTTTTATCCAATCCCCCCCCCCTCGGGATGCGCTCGACGCGCGTAGTTGCGCGTTGCGCATCGATGGGGCCCCCTAGCCATACTACTTGTGTAGATAAGTAGTATGGCCATGCTTAAACTATAATATGTTAGATATCTTGCATGCTAGGCTTATATTACATGTATTGTATCCATGTATGAATGATTGTGTTGCATGCGCCCCTCTAGTATGGGCATGTATTGCTGTAATGTGTATTGATGTATAGAATATGGCATGTCTTAGGTAGTATTGTAATACTACTCCCACCATATTAATTGAATATCCAGCATGATTAAGTCTGGGTTAATAACGGGCACCTGCCTAACATTCCCTTGCGTTAAGACTCGAGGGCGTGGTGTAGTTGTTGCGCCCATGCTAATGGGGCAAAGCTATGACCAGCTTCATGAGATGATGATCTCTCTCGCCCTCTCCCTCTGAACGAACCGAGTAAGTAGATGCGATTTCCTACTCGACTCAGGTTCGTTTGGAATATTGGCATGCACCTGTTAATGCGCGAGATCGCGCTTGACCCTTTCTTTTAAGTTGGTGATATCCAACGCATGCTTAAGTTATGCCTTGTGTGCTTATATGATTAATGGCCACGTATGCATGTTTAAGTGGGCCATACCATGTATGAATGTTGTATGAATTGTTGTTTATGATGTAAATCCATGTTAGGGGTCACCCTTATGGTCAATTATTAGATGATTGTGCATATGGTTCATGCACATAGCTAGATATAATTCTCCTAGATATATTTATATGCGCATGTTAAAAACTGATAGGCCTATCTGAAATAGGCATGGGTATGACCCGTTGTCGGGTTGTACCTTATTAGTTAGAGCGCTAGCGATGTAATCGCCCCGTGCATCCGAGCGATGCACTCGTTTGGAATTCAGGAGAATTCATTATCTTATCGGTTTTGTTAAGCCAGTAGTTGGGGCATTAAGCTAGGCCTACCCGTGCTAGGCGTGTATATGAACCGCTTGTTGGGTTATGTGCCTTGGGATTATTTCTGCGTGAGAGCAGAGGCAACCCCCTTGTGTCCGAGCGACGCAACCGTGTGGGAGTACAATAGTGTTCGCTATCATCAATATGTGATTATCGAGAGTAGTTGTTTTTCCATTGGGTTCGCTTTGCGAACATGGAGTGTTTCCTCCTAATGTCGTCCGTGTTGAAGCGGCCCAGGTTGTAGTTGTCCTGACAGAGGGCCCCCACCTGTAGGTACTATCGATGCATGCGGCAAGATGTACTGATCGTGGGGGTATACCAGGTAGAGGCTACCCAGGAGAGGGCTAACGAATGATATTGCGAGCATGGAATCGTTCTCCCCTTCGTTGGATCCGATGTAGGAACTTCCCGGCATTGGAAAAGCTGTCCTGACAGAGGGCTCCTATCCGTAGGTACCACCGAGGCGTTCGGAAGCGTACTGATCGTGGGAGTATACCAGGTAGTGACTACCCGGGGAAAGGGCTACCGGTGGACCAAGGGTGTAGAGGAGTCTAATCTCTCCAAAAGTCCTATGTCACCTGTAAAGGGTGAGGATGAGGTGAAGACACGTCGTCGCGTGACCCATTCGTGGTTCGTCCGTTCCCATAGTTGTTGGGTCTGGTTGCGTATCGATGTTCAAAGACATCGTTGGGCAGTTATCTCGATGTAGATGATCTAGTAGTGTTGTGTAGACCAGTAATTCTGGGTCTCGTCGACCAACGGTATGGTCTCTCCCCAAGAGACCCAAGAGTCTCCCTCTGGGAGTGAGGGTGAGGGTGAGGTTGGTGATTCAGTAGTGTTGTGTGGACCAGTAATTCCGCGTCTCTTCGACCAACGATATGGTCTCTCTCCAAAAGTCCCAAGAGTCTTCCTCCGGGAGTGAGGGTGAGGGTGAGGTTGGTCGCGCCGCTGTGTGACCTTGTTATCCATTGGATTTCTACCCATGTTTTTCCTTGAAAGGAAATTGTGCTAGTATTGAGCTGTTGTATGGTGATTGGTTTTCAGCCGCTCACTGAGCTTGTAGCTTACCCCTCGCATACTGTTTCTTTTCAGGGGCAGTATTGGGCGTGGAGCTGGAGCTTCCCTGTGGCATGGTCTTATGGGCGTGGAGCGTTCTTCCGGCGGGTGGCGAGTGCGAGGCTGTCAGCAGTCCTAGAGTCATTATATGTATTGTAAATCGTGCATGTGGCACAGGTTGTATTTTATTTGGACTAGACTTGGCTCTCACAGGACAGTGATTGTGTATTCGAGTCTGTAATATTGTTTTTGGTTTACAGACATTGTTTATATATTATGCTTCTGCTTTTCAGTCAGTTATCATTATCCTTGCTTTGCCACCTTGTGTGTTGTTGTCGGAGTCTTCATTGACCTTAGGTATTGATAGCTGATATTTCATTATTGCCACGTCTCAGGGACGGCCGCCCTGGGGCGTGACACTGGGTAGCTTCAACGCACGATGACGTCAGGGTGATACACTCCACACTCACGGGGATCACATAAATCAACATATACCATACTCGATAACTAGCTAATTGAAATCCATACAATTTTCAACAGGTGCATCTCGAGGACGCGGGGGGGGGGGGGGGGAAAGCTATTTCTTATCCACACTTACTAATGTTAATTATGACCTTATAAACTAGTCATACACCCATCTATCTTAAAAAAAAACAAGGTATAAAGTAATTACTATAAGCATGAGATAATTAAGCACCCACCAAACGTGCAAACAGGGTGTAAGGACAAGTAGAGGCAAGAATTATAGCTAACTCGAAGGAGCATATCAATAAGTATGTACAAATGATCTTAGAACATGGTATTTAATCCTACATAGCACATCCATCATCATATACAAGCAATACAACCCAAAAGTTCTCTATAATATCATCCCATTGCATAAAATACACTATAGTGCCTAACAAGCATGCTATTATTACTTCTATTGCATGGGTCGGACCACTCACCAATACCAAATCGTCACTCGCTCAATCCACGAGGAGTTGATGTGGGATAGCGAGCAGGGCGGGAGTGGGAAGAGCACGACGCACTCCCACCACAGCACAAACTTGCAAGAAAATCGATAACTTCTAGATCCTACAACCAATGGTGCTAAAATTGAATATGATAACTCCTGACACATAAACAAGCATATATCATCAAGGCACCAACTCCAGATATAGATCACAGCATGCATAATAGCATAAAAACTCACACATGCCAGAACTGGCTCGTCTACCCCCAAACATCCATGAACTTTCTTCACTCCAGCACCAAGTACACGTCCAAAAATTCTGAAATAATTTACACACATTCATTCACATGTGAGGATCATAATCCATGAAGACATCGGAGTCTAATTAAGCTTCTAACTGCTAGAAATAAATTAGTTTCAGAAGCTGGTCATTTCACACATGAATCTGGACAGTCCTTAGAGATTGACTCATAACTTCCAACACAGATAACATTTTAACCCCAAATTTCATGCATAGAATCTAGACATCAGCATGATCATGGAACATGAAGACCTGAACCTCAGAATATGACTCTAGGTACTAGTATTACAAGGATTTCAAGAAGACAGAGATCTGCCTTACCTCTCTAAGCAATATCCAAGACTCCCATCACCATAATCAATTTCTCCTCAACTTAACCACTACTGGTCCACACAAAACAGAGCAAACAGAGAGGGGGAAAGGGTTAGGGAGGGTGAATAACATAATATAAGCATATACAAGCCACTCTACATATCTTAACACTCTCACAATTTCTCCAACAAATATCCACCAAAAATTTCCCAAACACACTCCCCAAACCCTCTCATCAACTCAGCTGGGACAGCAACAAAAGAGAGAAAAAGTGGTAGAAAATGAGACTTAGATGACATAAAGTCCTATAGAAGGGTTTATATAGTGGTTAAGGTAATAAGGGAGGTGAACTTAAGCTAAGCTTACCCAACTATTCAATAAAAGGAAAAAAAATAACCAATGGGGAGGTGAGACTTCTTAAGCTCACCCAAGGTGTCCCTATCACACCAAAAGGGTTATAATTATCCATAGCTAATCCACCACCAACCAGTAACAAATGAAAATCCGGATACCAATCGGAACTGAAAACCCAAAAAAAAATAAACATTTCCAATTACGCCGAGGCAGTTATCAAACCAAAGAAAACACTGATAAATCATTCAACTAGGGCGAACAATCACCAAAATAATAATAATAATAATAATACCCATATTATAAATTCCTAAATGACACAAACTTAACATTCTCCCCTCCTTAGGAAATTTTGTCCCCAAAATTACAAACTAAGAAGGGAAAAGATGTGGATAAGAGTCACGCATGACGTCCTCTCGCTCCCAAGTGGCCTCGGCACCCGATCGATGCTGCCAATGCACCTTGACCAATGACACGGTTTTGGTACGGAGCCTCTTCTCATGCTGATCTAAGATCTCGATGGGTTGCTCAACGAAGGACAAATCCGGCTCGAAAATGAGAGGCTCATGCGCAATGATGTGCGACGGATCATGGACGTACTGCCTCAACTGGGATACATGGAAAACATCATGAGCGTGCGACAGCTAGGGGGGCAAGGCCACCTCCCCAATCCGCTCAAGCACTAAAAATGGGCCGATGAACCGCGGACTTAGCTTGCCTCGAACGCCAAAACGGAAGATGCCCTTAAGTGGGGACACCTTCAGAAACACATGATCTCCAACCTTAAAGGTGAGGTCACGGCGTCGATGATCAGCATAGCTCTTTTGACGGCTCTGGGCGGTGCGGATGCGCTCCCGAATCAATCTGACTTGCTCAGAGGTCCGCTGGACAATCTCCAGCCCTTCAAGCTGACATTCTCCAACCTCGTCCCAACACAAGGGAGATCTGCAGCTGCGACCGTAGAGAGCCTCATACGGTGCCATCTTAATGCTCGAATGGTAGCTGTTGTTATAGGCAAACTCCACCAACGGAAGATGACCTTCCCAACTACCCCCAAAATCAAGGACGCATGCCCGTAGCATGTCCTCTAAAGTCAGAATTGTCCTCTCTGACTGGCCGTCTGTCTGCGGATGGAATGCGGTACTGAAATGCAGGGTCGTACCCAGGGCGTGCTGAAGACTACCCCAAAACCTCGAAGTGAATCTTGCATCTCGATCCGAAATGATGCTGACAGGGGTACCGTGCAGACGAACAATCTCAGAGATAAATAATCGTGCCAAGGTGTCCAGAGAATCGGTGAGTTGGATGGGGAGGAAGTGTGCAGACTTGGTAAGTCGATCGACGATCACCCAAATGGCATCACGACCAGAACGTGACTTTGGCAAGCCCGACACAAAGTCCATGGTAATGTGCTCCCACTTCCACTGAGGAATCTCAATGGACTGCAGCTTTCCAGTGGGACGCTGATGCTCTGTCTTCACCTGCTGGCACACCAAGCAACGAGCGACGAAACTTCCAACATCCGCCTTCATACCACGCCACCAGTAACCATGACGGAGGCTCCGATACATTTTCGTGCTACCAGGATGCACCATGTATCGAGAACGATGAGCCTCATCCAAGATCTTCTGCTTCAGCTCTGTGTCATTGGGAATGCAAACTCTACCCCTGAATCTCAAGATGCCATCCCCGCCAATCTGATAGTCCGGTCGCTCACCTCGGGTGACGCCTTCTGATATGACCAGGAAGTGAGGATCCCGCCCTTGCGCCACGCGGATCTCATCCAGCAGAACAGGCTGAACCACCAGTCGAGCCAACAAACTGCCAGTACGTGTCACCTTAAAGCTCAACAAATTCGCGGCCTCCTCCCATAGTCGCCAACGACGGACTACTAGATGAGAAATCAAGTCCAGTGGCTGTCTGCTGAGAGCATCGGCCACGACATTTGCCTTACCTGGATGGTAACCAATGTCGCAGTCATAGTCCTTCAGGAACTCAATCCAACGTCGCTGACGCGTGTTGAGCTCTGGCTAGAATTGCAAATATGTAAGGCTCTTGTGGTCCGTTAAGAGTTCAAATTGCTCACCATACAGATAATGCCTCCAAATTTTCACCGCGAAGATAATCGCTGCTAGCTCCAAGTTGTGGGTGGGGTAATTCTGTTCATGGGGCTTCAACTGACGTGATGCGTAAGCCACCACCTTACCATGTTGCATCAGGACACAGCCCAACCCCAACCGTAATGCATCGGAGTAGACTGTGAAGCCGCCACTCCCAGATGGAATGGTAAGAACTGGCGCTGATGTGAGCCTTTGCTTCAACTCCAGGAAGCTCTCCTCACAAGCTGGGGACCACTCAGACCGAACATCCTTCCGTGTAAGGCGGGTCAGGGGAAGAGTAATCTTGGAGAATCCCTCCACAAATCTCTGGTAGTAACCTGCCAATCCCAAGAAACTTCGAATCTCTGTGGGATTCAACGGTCGCCGCCAATTCGCCACAGCGAGAGTTTTCTCCGGGTCCACGGATATGCCCTCACCGGAAATTACATGGCCCAAAAAGGCCACACGTTCCAACCAAAAATCACACTTGCTGAACTTGGCATACAACTGATGTTGAGCCAAAGTCTCCAAGACAGTGCGAAGGTGGGCTGCATGCTCCTCATGTCTCCTTGAGTAGACCAGGATGTCATCAATGAAGACAACCACGAAGGAGTCTAGAAAGGGCCTAAACACCCGGTTCATAAGATCCATGAAGGCCGCCGGTGCATTCGTCAACCCAAACGGTAGCACTAGAAGCTCATAATGCCTGTAGCAGGTTTGAAAGGCCATCTTTGGAATATCTGATTCACGGATCTTCAATTGATAGAACCCCGAGTGAAGATCAATCTTCGAGAAGACACAAGCTCCTTGAAGCTGGTCAAACAGATCGTCAATTCGTGGGAGGGGGTACTTGTTCTTCACTGTCCGCTGGTTCAGCTGCCTGTAATCAATACAAAGACGTAGCGAACCATCCTTCTTCTTCACGAACAGGATGGGGGCTCCCCAAGGAGACACACTCGAACGTGCAAAGCTCTTCTCCAGCAATTCTTCCAATTGCTCCTTGAGCACACGCAATTCGGAAGGAGCCATCCGATACGGAGCCTTTGAAATCGGCTCGGTACCCGGAACCAGATTGATCTCAAACTCGATCTCACGGTCCGGTGGTAGTCTTGGAAGATCGCCAGGAAAGACCAAAGGGTAATTCACCACGACCGGAGTCTCACTGATACCTGCCTTCAAGGGTGTATCGACAGCCGATACATTTGCCAAATAACCCTCGCATCCGCTGCGGAGGAGCTTCCATGCTTGGAGGGAGGACACAAACCCTAGTGGAGCTTGGTCCCTATCGCCCATAAACTGAAAGGTCCTTCGACCAGGGATGTGGAACACCACTGTTTTTGCAAAGCAGTCGATGCTGGCATGGCAAGCAGAGAGCCAATCCATCCCTAGGATGACATCAAAATCAGACATGGAAAGCTCGACTAACTCTACTGCAAACTCATACTCTCCTATCGACATTAAACAACTCCTATAAACTGTCGTGAGAATAAGGCGATCGCCTATTGGCGAAGCAACCTCCAATGCAACCGGTAGGGGATCCGACACTGCTCCCACATGGCGGGCAAAAGCAGGAGAAATAAAAGAATGCGTGGCCCCAGAATCAAATAAAACATAAGCAGGGTGCTGGGAGATCATAATAGTACCTCGAACTACGCTACCCGATGCCTATGCCTCATCAACTGTGAGTGTCGCTACCCGGCCAGGGACCAACTGTGGTGGGGGCTGAATCTACTGATTCCGCTGCGGAGGCTGTATCCTCTGATCCACATGACTGCCCTGCGACGGTTGTGGTTGACGCTGCAGTTGCGGTTGCGGTTGGTGCGGCTGCTACTATTGGAACCTCGGATCATAAACTCGTGGTCGTCCAGCATCAAGACAAAATCCCGCAATGTGCCCAACGCGCTGGCAGTGGTAACAGCGGCGTTGTTCAGGGGTTCTTGCCTGAACTGGAACGACGGCGGTAGGCGCAGCACCTTGGGTTGGCATAGTAGTAGGGGTAGGGGAGACAGTCGATTGATCAGAGCGACGACGCTTGCTGTGAGCATCGCGGCGTCCATCACCTTGCTGACGAGGAGGATCTTGGCCTGCTGGGGATGTCTGACTCACCGGGGGTGCCCCAAGGTCGCGCTCGACAGTCACAGCGCGCAATAACAAGGTACTGAAACTCGTCAATGCCTGCGACGTAACATGCACCCTAATCCTGCTATTGAGTCCCATCTCAAAGCGTCTGCAACGTGTCTCCTCATCAGCAACAAGGGCAGGAGCGTAACGTGATAGCGTCGTGAATCTCGCTGAATAAGACGCCACTGACATAGACCCATGGGTCAACTGTTCAAACTCCTGCATCACCCGCTACCGTGTCGGAAAAGGAAAATACTCGCCTAAAAATAGGTCACAGAACCCGGTCCAGGCCAACTACTCCACACCTCCAGGAATTTCAATCGAACGGGTGGCCCACCAATCCGCTGCATCGTCCTTCAACATGAACGTGGCTAGAGAGATACGCTGGCGATCCGAGCAACGCATGGTAGAGAAAATCTTATCTATCTCTCGCAACCACCTTTCTGGAGCAAGGGGATCCACCGTCACACCATGGAAAGAAGGGGGGTGGAGCTTCAAGAAAGTACAGAGGTCGGACTTATGGTCCTGAGCCTCCACACGATGCTCTTCCACCGCCTCGAGGGGTCTCTGATCTACTGATACAGGAATTTCCACATGATCCCTCGGCACCTCAGGCACAATCAGTGGGTCTGGCACAGCCGGCATCTGCGGAGCCGCCTGGCGGGCCTCACGTAGTGCCCTAATCTCACGGGACTGCTCCTCCAACATCCTCGACTGAGTCTCTAACATATTAGCGAGGCGAGCGAAGGCATGCTCCCAGGCAGGAGGCTCCAGCTCAGGTCTTGGTCCCAAGGCACGCATCTGACCCAGCTCCATCAACAGGACAAGAAGCTCTGAAAGCTCTGGGGCGACCACGTACACGTCCCTTGACGCGAGGAGCCATGTCAGCAACCTATAAAGCGAGGCACTAGGATCAGAATACTCAAATAGGAATCCTACGACTCAACTACACGACCCGACTTAGGCTCAGACAGGACCAGGCTCTGATACCAACTTTGTTAGACCCCGGAGCGGCCGTCCCCAGTTTGTAACAATAATAGTCATATCAGAATATCATACAGGAGGCTAACAAGATAACCACATATAAGGACTGGTAGAGCAAGACTAGACTGGGAAGCAGAAGCATAATATAAACAAGTCTGTAACCAAAAATATCATTACAGATAGAGGGTATACAATCACTGTCCTGTATGAGCCAAGTCTGATCAACAAAGAGAATACATACATCATGTGCCCATGCACCAAAAAGATTACATACAAAAACAACAAGACTGCTGACGACCTCGCTCGCTAATCTCAAAAGACGGACGTAACACAGGTAGCCAAGAAACACCTCATGGGAGCTTCGCCTTCATGACCTGTTCTGCCTCCACTAGAGAGAAACAAAAGAAAACGAGGGATGAGCTAAAAGCTCAGTGAATAGTCAACCACCACACAATGAAGATAATACATAGTCAACACTTAAACGAATACACAACAAGTTGTCAACAAATACTCCACAATCACTCCACGTCATCCGGTAGCCCTCTCCCAGGTAGCCCTCTCCCTGGCAGCCTGCCCACGACGGTACCAGTCATGGGGAGGAACCTCACAGGGTAGCTCCGACGCTGGGTAGCTTCAACGCACGATGACGTCGGGGTGATACACTCCACACTCGCGGGGATCACATAAATCAACGTATACCATACTCGATAACTAGCTAGTTGAAATCCATAAAATTCCCAACAGGTGCATCACGAGGATGCGGGGGAAAACTATTTCTTATCCACACTTACTAATGTTAATTATGACCTTATAAACTAGTCATACACCCATCTATCTTAAAAAAAAAAAAGGGTATAAAGTTATTACTATGACCATGAGGTAATTAAGCACCCACCAAACGCGCAAACAGGGTGTAAGGACAAGTAGAGGCAAGAATTATAGCTAACTCGAAGGAGCATATCAATAAGTATGTGCAAATGATCCTAGAACATGGTATTTAATCCTACATAGCACATCCATCATCATATACAAGCAATACAACCCAAAAGTTCTCTATAATATCATCCCATTGCATAAAATACACTATAGTGCCTAACAAGCATGCTATTATTACTTCTATTGCATGGGTCGGACCACTCACCAATACCAAATCGTCACTCGCTCAATCCACGAGGAGTTGATGTGGGATAGCGAGCAGGGCGGGAGTGGGAAGAGCACGACGCACTCCCACCATAGCACAAACTTGCTAGAAAATCGATAACTTCTAGATCCTACAACCAATGGTGCTAAAATTGAATATGATAACTCCTGACACATAAACAAGCATATATCATCAAGACACTAACTCCAGATATAGATCATAGCATGCATAATAGCATAAAAACTCACACATGCCAGAACTGGCTCGTCTACCCCCAAACATCCATGAATTGTCTTCACTCCAGCACCAAGTACACGTCCAAAAATTCTGAAATAATTTACACACATTCATTCACATGTGAGGATCATAATCCATGAAGACATCGGAGTCTAATTAAGCTTCTAACTGCTAGAAATAATTTAGTTTCAGAAGCTGGTCATTTCACACGCGAATCTGGACAGTCCTTAGAGATCAGCTTATAACTTCCAACACAGACAACATTATAACCCCAAATTTCATATGTAAAATCTAGACATAAGCATGATCATGTAACATGAAGACCCAAACCTCTGAATATACCTCTAGATACAAGTATCACAAGGATTTTAGGAACACAGGAATCTGCCTTACCTCTCTAAGCAATATCCAAGACTCCCATCACCATAATCAATTTCTCCTCAACTTAACCACTGCTGGTCCACACAAAACAAAGAAAACAGAGAGGGGGGAAAGGGTTAGGGAGGGTGAATAACATAATACAAGCATATACAAGCCACTCTACATACCTTAACACTCTCACAATTTCTCCAACAAAGATCCACCAAAAATTTCCCAAACACACTCCCCAAACCCTCTCATCAACTCAGCTGGGACAGCAACAAAAGAGAGAGAAAAAGTGGTAGAAAATGAGACTTAGATGACATAAAAGTCCTATAGAAGGGTTTATATAGTGGTTAAGGTAATAAGGGAGGTGAACTTAAGCTAAGCTTACCAAACTATTCAATAAAAGGAAAAAAAATAACCAATAGGGAGGTGAGACTTCTTAAGCTCACCCAAGGTGACCTTTGCACCCCAAAGGAGTTCATAATTATCCATAACTATTCCACCACCAACCAGTATTGAATGAAAATCTGGATACCTATCGGAATTGCAAAAACCCAAAAAAATATAAACATTCCCAATTACGCCAAGGCAGTTATCAAACCAAAGAAAACACTGATAAATCATTCAACCAGTGAAAACAAACACCAATAATAATAATAATAATAATAACACCCATATTATAAATTTCAAAATGACACAAACTTAACAAACCTAATCATTGGCCACTATCTAATAAATAGAAAAGAAATTAGTCATTGATTTGTAGCAGACTCCAAAGCGATAACCAGAGCCAATGCTACACCAGAAAATTAAAAATAATAAAAAAAGGAAAATGATACACTCAGTCATATTCACCAATCAACACTCAGACCTTACATATTTTCATTTTTTTTTAAATAGTAAGCATCATCTAATGAGGTATATGCTTTGATAAAAATTGCATATCTCTCCATTTCGAGTTGAATGAACTCATTTTTAGTAAGTGTAATAAAAAATTTAGTGAGATACATACATAATCTAACGAGATATATATGCTTAACTGAATCTGTAACAAGGTATATAAATCTGTGTTTTGGACTGAGAAAAAAACTGAATGTAGCAACACTTTAAAAAAAAAACTTGATCTAATGTATATTGGCTGCAAATATCCCTCCCACTGGGCTGGGGCAGACCATAATGGACCAAACTTGTTGACCCACTACACAATTCAACATTCTAGCAGCCCATTCCAGCAGCCCATTTCATTCTAGTAGCGCAATTCAACATTATGTAGGTAACATTATTTTTTTCTGGTCTTAATTTATTCTTTTTTCTCTTTTTTAAATGTATATGTCTTTTTTAGCTCATTTTATCTTATTAGATCAGTCATGTAAAAATAATTTTTCATAATTAATTTAAAAAATTGTTTTATGAATTTTTGTTTGGATGATCATAATAAAAAATTGTGTGAACACAAGGATACGTTCCATTTTTTTTTTTTTTTGTGGATCAGAAGACCTTCTATAGAATGGAAGGTAGTAGATACATACATGTATGTGTGTATTGAACATTACAGAAGAATATAATAAATATATAACTGGTCGCGCTAATGCATTAATCTGCAATAGAATGAGACATGGGTTCTATGGTAATGATATAAGCTCGAAAGTGTTGGTACAGGGTTGATATGTCAAAGTGACCTGGATGTTGGACGTTTGACAAGTTCAAGGGATTAAAACTGTAGTCGAAGTGTCAACATGTTGTGGTTCACATTAATAAATGCGTGAGATTTTACCACTACAAGAAAAATGAGTTGTGATAGAGACATAGTCAGAATTTTTACAAAGGGAGAGGTCTAATGTAATTTATATAAATACTTTTTAAAATTATATTATTATATTTTTTTTATTAGCATAGATTAAAAATATGTTTAAAATGAAATAAAAGCATTCATATTTTAAAATTATAAAACATATCACTAAAT
The DNA here is from genome assembly GCA_030737835.1 of Acorus gramineus. Classification (NCBI taxonomy): domain Eukaryota; kingdom Viridiplantae; phylum Streptophyta; class Magnoliopsida; order Acorales; family Acoraceae; genus Acorus; species Acorus gramineus. Next base: position 59,673 of record JAUJYN010000051.1, read on the forward strand.
AATTATAAAAAAATAATAATCATATTTTAAAATGATATGTCATATTTCATATTGATAATTCACAAAAAAAAACTGTTAAAACATAAATCTAATAAACAATACAGACATTTTATTTGACCTCGATGAAGTTTCATATTGTGAAAATGTTGAATAATTTGATTATTTTAGATATTTACACAAATATTTTAAACTTTAAATAAATTAGTAACAACTAACAATGACAATAAAGTAAAAATAAAAAATTATATACCTTGGAAGTGTTGATGGAAGATTGGAGAGGATTACAGCTTGTAGATTTTCGATTGTAGGACAGTTAATGGAATAAAAAGTAAAAATTATGGATTTTTTTAGAGATAATTATTGATATTAGGAAAAATTGAGATACAAAAAAAAAGAAGAAAAAAAGCGATTGAATTTTTTTTTTAAGATGGGCACCTAGGTGAGGACTCCGAGGAGGGGGATCCGTGCCTCCATAACTGTTTATGTTATATGGATAGAATGAAGTTTAATGATAAATGAAAAAAAAGAGTAAAAAATGATTTTTTTTATGTGGAAGGGGTTTAATTAAAAGAAGGGGTGATGACACACCATACACGTGAATGGTCTAGATGGATAATGGATAGTTGTTTTATTTTTTTTAATTCTTTTTTAAGTTGTGAACCGTTGTTATTTAGAAAATTTCATATGTAAGCGAAGCTTATGATCTATGAGTCCTAATTAAAATCAATCTATCAAAAAAATTAAAAAGACCTAGAAAAAATTAAAAGTATATGAAAATAAATAAATAAATTCCAAGGGTCCCCCCCCCCCCCCCCCCGGGTCCCATGGTGGCTCTGCCACTGGTTGTGGTGGTGTTTTATATGGCTGCGGTTTTGGGAAACCGCCTCTATAGATAAAATATTGCTACGGTTGCATTTGAACCGCAGTATCATTTAAAGTAACTTTTTACCTTAAATTAAGGGGTTTGTTATGCAACATAATAAGGCGGTTTTAAACATTTGGTGCACAAGAAAATTTGGTGCATAAGGCATTAATTATTGCACCCATAATGTTTATTCATCGTTACAAAAAAATACTCTTCAAATCCCATGATTCCCTCCACTCCAAAAGTCTTTCCCTCCATTGTGAAAAAATACATCACCCTCAACTTCTATCCCCTCTTTTCTTATCACACGGCCCCATTTCATCATCATCTTCTTCCTAAAGCTCATCCATGAAGATCAAGTAAACTTTTTTTTTTTCTCCAATCAAATCCGTGACCTTATTGTAAGTAATCTCAATCTTATTGGTTTCCATTGTTTTGAATTTTTTGTATTCATTGTTATAATATGATGAGACAATACATAAAATAAATTCACATTTTAATTTCATATAAATTAAAGTATTAAATATTAATTTAAAAAAAAATATTATTTTTATGGAATTTTTCTAATTCCGAACATACAATAATAAAAAAATTTACTTGGTAGTTGTAAAAATGCATTTACACTATTGGGAAATTTTTAAATCTCACTATTAGCGTATCCATAATTTTTTTAAATTAAATCATCAGAAATTAGTTGTGATTATTGATATTTTTTTAACATATCTTAAATCTTTTCAAATCTGTATACCCTAAAAAATCTCAAAAGATTTAGAAAATATTCAGATTTTAAAATTTAGATTAGATTATTATGTGATTCATATAAGAAAAAATATTCATAATCAAATGTGGTAATTATCATGTCAGATTTGAGAAAAGTTACATAAACTTAAGTTCAAAATAAAATATTTTTTTAATGGAATTTTATAATTCCGAAAATAAAATAATAAATTACAGAATCTTTTTAATCTCTAATTTAAGTATCGGATTTGAGAGAAGTCAATAAATCAAATGGACCCTTAATATGAAAATCAAATGATTCTTTTATTCTTTAGGAGATTTTTTTTTTTAACTTTGTATGTTGGGAAGAATTTTATGTGATTTGTTTATTTAAACTTGTATGATGGACAGCTTTCTTGCCCACCAAGCGGGCTCATTTTGGTCTCTCCATCTATCTCCATGAAGAGTAACCATCATATGCATATCACATTCATTTGATCCCACAAAACTAGTGATAATCATCTACATTTTTCCTTTATGTAATATTATTTATATTATATGGTAATTACCACATTATTGTGATTTTTTTTAAAGATTATATATATGATTTTTATTGTGATTTTTTTTAAAGATTAGATTAAAAAAATAGCCTTTTCTAGTATCATGATACCTAGATTGATCTCCCTATAAATTTTTTATCCAGACATGAAGTTGTGTATCATAAAGGGCCACACACATAACCCTCCCCCTCCCCCTCCCCATTTGTATTTGTACGGTTTATGGGGTTGTGTTCAAGCTTTATAGTGTGGATTGGGTTTTCTTTCATGCTTTTGTTGTTCTTATTGGGATTGATAATGTGCACACCAATAAATAAGGCATTGGTGTTGGGGAGGTGCAAACATAACATATCTTTTATCAATTTACTTGTTTTCATGAATTTTCATGTCTTCTGCTATATTCATATATTCAAAAAAGTATGAATAGTCCCTATGAATTTTAAAATGATATATTATCAAACAGCAAGGTGTTTTCATTAAAAAAAAAAAACAGCAAGTACAAGTCCCCATGATAGGTTTGTTTTTATGTGTTGTTTGTTTTTGTAGGATTCATAAGTTGATCTTTTGTTCTTCTCTACAACCACATAATACATTTATTAATTTACAAGTCCCCACAATATGACCCCAACCTTAGGAGATATGAAAAGCTAGAGTTAAAATTATATATATGATAGAATTATACTTCAGTCTATACATGAGTAGATTAGATACATTTGTGAGGAATTTTTTTTAAAGATGAGATGAGATTTAACCCTATTATAGTTTTATTAACCAACTATTAAATAGTATTAGTTGGAGGAATTCTTATGACTATCAAACAATTTCAAGGATCCAGAAAAGTATAATTTCTTAGTGACTTGTCAATCCAATTTCAACATTTTATGAACATCTAACGGAAGCTTGAAAATAAACAATACATCTATTTTCATGGAGTATGGACAATTAGTGGGCTTTAAAATTATAATTGCATGACAAGTATTTTAGTGTAGTATTTTTTTTACTTGGATTTTGCATAATATATATCACCATGTAATATTGTTCTTATATTTAATTGTCAAAATAATCATATTTAATTATATATGTTTGAAACCGCCACCGTAGATGACTTTTCTTGTGGTGTACGTTAACTTGATTTCATGCTTGACTGTTGACACACAAATTTTATAAGAGTATTGTTTCACATAGTATTTTTCTAGCTCCAATTTCAATCTCATATGCATCGATATAAAATTACTATAGCATCTGTAGGGCCCAAAAATCACTCTCTTCTTATGGATTCAAAGGATCAACCTGTTTGATCTTTTCATGAAGGAAGTCTCACCGTGATCGCCAGACTGTGAGTATATGATGTTTCACGAAGACGTGATCCGGGTTTCTTTAAGCTTGGTTCTTGTATGCCCACAACACTCTGAATCACCACTTGATGGATCGTCTAAAGTCGCCCGATCGTTTCCAAGGACTTTGGTATGATTGCCACTTGCTTTTTCTCAAAAGCAAAACATGTGACTCTTCTGTAACTTGCCTTCAACGGGGGATGCAGGTTCTCCTCTCAAGAATCACAGTTGGCCGTGTCTTGAGGTGTTCAAGCTCATATTGATCTTGTAAACCCTGAGAAAGAGAGTGAGAGAGAGAGAGAGAGAGATGGGATGAAGGCAGGGTACTTTCTGGTCGACAAACTAGAGGTGGATTGTCCGCATAGACGGACTAGAGATGGATTGTCAAAATCGACGGACTAGAGATGCGTTGTCTGCATAGATGGACTAGAGATGGATTGTCGGAGTTGACGGACTAGAGGTGGATTGCATGCATAGACGGATTAGAGATGGATTGTTCGAGTTGGCAGACTAGAGGTGGGTTGTTTGCATCGACGGACTAGAGATGGATTGTCGAAGTCAACGGACTAGAGGTGGATTGTCCAGGTCGACGGCTACTTAGGGGATCCTTCCAGGGTTAACTACAGAAATTCAACCAAATTAGTGGGAGGCTTTATGTTAAAGAAAAAGGTGAGACATAAAGACAGTATGAAAGATTGATAATGAGCATATAAAGCAATAAACAACAAATATAAAAACAAATGAGGTAGACAAAGATAAATAAAAGGGGTTAATAGTCCTTGGGAAAGTCTGAAACTCAGAAAGGGGGAGTTTTCAAATGGGCCCTAGACCAACTGACCGATGATTCAAGCTAGGGTTGTCCGTCAGCTGTGTCTAGTTTCCGAAAGAATTGATAATAGTCCAATGAAGTATCCCAACACTCTCAACTTTATTAAACTTATATTTTTTTATTATTCTTAAATTTATTACAAATTGTTTACAAGATTTGAGAGATGTGATATCTTATACAAGGCTTTAGTAAAAAGAAAAAAAGATGTTGAAAGTGAGGAAGGTTATAGGTTCAATTCTCTCTCTCTCTCTGGCCAGGGAGGATGATGGGGGGTTGGTGGTGGTGTAAAATGGTAGATGACCTCGGATGGTAGTGGATGGGTTTGGATGGTAGTCTTTGGAGAGAAAGGGAGAGCTTGTGGGGCTTGATAATGGTAGTTAATGGGTGTTAGCTGTTACTAAACATAGTGGTGGTGCTCGAAAATGGAGTGTGAAGGGTGATGAAGGGCTGCTGGTGACGAAAAGGGTGAATGGGTTCGGATGGATGGCTTTTGGAGAGAAAGAGGAAGACTTGGGTGGTGGATGAGGGTGGTTGATGGGTGTTTGGAGTGGCTGTTGGTGTAGATGGTGGTGGTGCTTGAAAATGGAGGGTGGTAGGTGATGAAATGGCTGCTGGTCTTGGATGGGGAGGCTTGGGAAAGCTTTGGGTGGCTTTTGGGGAGTAAAGAATGAGCATGGATGCCTAAAACTCTCACATTGTCTCCCTTTTTATAGTCAAAATGGACCACTAGATCTGACACCTATTTGGGGGGTAATGAGTGCTCCACAACACTCCCACGTTCGCTTGAAGTGGCTAACGTCGGAGGAGAGGCAAAGATTTCAGGCCATACCATCCTTTTCGAGATGATCTTGTCCTAATATTTTCGATGGCTCCACTTATGCTCGTCTAGGTTGTTTGCTACTTATCCATGCAATCACCTCATTTATTTGGGCTCTAATCCATGGAAATAACAAACAATAACATATTCCTTGCAAAGTAGCTATTTCTCTTGTCCTATTCCTGTTGCCAAACCAAACAAAGGCTAATGAGTGTCTGGATGTGCTACAAGGAATTCAACTTTGGCACAGGAGACTATTGACCCCAAACTCAACCAAATTATACAGAACACCCCCCTCCCGCGAACCTGAACCAAACTGAATTTGGAAGCAATTGATTAATCTGTAAACCAAATAAAAAACCAGATATAATTAAGTTTAGTTTCAGATTTGTCAAACAAATATATGGATTGTGCATATAATATAATAAATATAAAATATGATAATCAATTTCTTTCAGAAGTTTCTTTTTTCATTAATTCAGTTCCGTTCGATTAGATTTAATTATGATACCCATTTTTTTTGTTTTTTAGAAAAGATTGGAAAATCTTATTAGGACTGCATTTGAGACTATAAAAAGGACTGCGTGTAAGTATATAAGTATAGTAAAACAAAAAAAATTCAACTCAACAATACAAGAAAATTTCAGACAAAAAAGGGATAGATACGCTTGAGCATACCAACTTAATAGCTAATTCCTCACTAATATATATACTCATACCAACTTAATATCTAATTCCTCGTCAATCTGTATACTTACACCTGAACAAAAAAACTATCAAAATGGGTCTAATTTGATTTATAATTATAATAATTATAAATTTATGTTGAAATATTTATTTTATATTTTTCTAGAGATCTATATAGTCTCAAAAAACTTTGGTTGAAATTGGGTGAGATTTGGAGTTCAGGAAATTAGATTTTTAGGCTTAAGTGTCAAGTTATTGGGCACAGGGATCTAGTTGCGAATCTAGAATACATTTTATAGCCTTCAGGGATCTGTTTATAAATCAGGTGAGGATCTGTCTATAAATCAGATAGGGACCTAGTTGTAAACCTAGAATACTTAAGGGATCGTTCTGTAATTTTGGTAAAACCCCTTTTAAATAGCACGTTTTGGGTTAGGGTTTTTCATCCAAATCTCATAAGGTATGAAGGGTAGTAATGACCTAACTCTTAGTATTTCAATTTATTTTTGGTTAGGAGATGATTGTGTCAAATAATTGTTTGGGGAAGAAGGTTGATGGATTAAGGTTAGGGTTGATTAACTTTAATTAGATGATTATTTGATTAGATTTCAATGGATCGGGAAGGATTTCTTAAGATCAAATTAGATTTATTGGTTTCGGAATTAAAGGCTTATTTTCGGGTTGATTATATATCTGGACGTTAAATTGTGTTTTTGACTATGATAGAGTTGTTTCTGGGAAAAATGTATTTCACAAACAGAAATAGATTTTGAAAAGATCTTTCCAACGAATCATGAATCGTCCAATTCAGAGTTACGGGTAAAATGTTATGATTTTTCAAAGATTTCTGTGCAGTTTTCTATAATGCAAATATTTAGCTTGATGACCAAGTTTGATGAATTTTAGAGATTAAAGGGATCCCAAATGGATGTTTAATATATGTTAATGGATTTGTGAGTATATGAATTTTCTATATTTATTCGGATTTGGGATTTTCGTTAGGCATTTGAGGTGAGTTGTGGATTGTGGGTCTATTAATTAAGTATGGACTCTTGGGATTTATTAGGTAGAGTGTTGTTGTAAGTTGGTTGTCAGTTGTTTGGGTCATGATCGAATGATTTCTGATTTATCATTGCATAATTGTTATGCTAGGTTATCCATGTGCGAGTGTGTATCGTTTATGCATGTACATCAGTTTGTATTGGGTGGACTAGAGGTGGGTGGACTTGAGTCTCATATGTAGATTTCAAATAATATATTATGTATTCATGCTATGACCGTCTTATTTTATGAAATATAAATGCTAGTTTCAATATAAAAATGTGAGCATGCTTTGTTGATATATTTATCATGATATGATTGGTGTACATGTTGAAATTGTGCATGCTCTATTCTTTTGTTATTTTGAAGATATGATATGTTATCAATGCATCCATTTTGTCTAGGTGGTTCGGTCTTGATTGCAACGTCTATGTGGGCGTACGTCTACGTGGCCAGGTCCGAGAACGTAGGGCCTAAATCTTTGTGGTTATGTCTACGTGGCCAGGCCTATATAAGGCCCCGCGAGCTAGGTGTTGCGAAGACGGACATGCGTGTTCGTGGTGTTGCATGCCATCATGTTGGATAGGATTGTGTGTATATATATATTATTGCATGTCTTGGTGGCCCTTTGTTTGTTTTATCTCTTGATATATTACATGTCTGTGTGGACATTTTATGACTATTATATTTTGATTATAAATGTACTAACGGGATAATGATAGTCTATTCACTGAGCGTGTGGTTTCTCACCCCTAATTATTTCCCCTTTCAGGTTAAAGACTTAGATTGATGGATCTCATGTAGTAGCGATTGAGATACTAATTTCCAGAGCACTAGACTTGTATAGAAGGTGTTGGTCATTTCTTTGGCATTTAGAAGACCCATATGTATGATAATGTGGATATATATAAATTCAGTTGTTCCTGATGTATATGGAATTTGTGTTGGATTTTAGCCTTAACAATGGATGTATATTTATGGTGATGTATTCTTATGTTCTCAAGATGACAAAAAATATATATATTAGCACTTTGAGATTTTGAGGAATTAAGTTAACACAACTGGATTTCACTCTTCAAAACGGAGTCATGGATTTGGGGGCATTACATAATGCAACTCAGATTCACCTCCAGAGAAAACAAAATGCTACATTTCTCAAGATAATCAGATCTTCAACTCCTAGATAATCCACCTAACAATAATAATTGGAATAACTTAATATGAAAATTGTAACCCCCCTGAATCCATGACTCCGTTTTGAAGAGTCAAATCTGGTACCATTAACTTAATTCCTCGAATCTCAGAGTACTAGTATTCTTTTATTCCAAAGAACATAAGAAAAACATCACCATATTTATACATCAATTGTCAAGGCTAAAATTCAACACAATTTCAAATACATTGGGAACAACTGAATTTGTATATATCTACACTATCATGCATATGGGTCCTCTACATGCCAAAGAAATGACGAACACCTTCTACATAAGTCTAGTACTCCGGAAATCATTATCTCAATCGCTACTACACGAGATCTATCAATCTAAGTCTTTAACCTGAAAAAGGGAAATAATGAGGGGTGAGCAACCACACTTAGTGCATAGACTATCATTATCCTGTTAGTACGTTTATAATCAAAATATAATAGTCATCAAATGTCCACACAGACATGCAATATATCAAAAGAGTAAATATACAAAGGCCACCAAGACATGCAATAATATATATATATATATATACACACACACACAATCCTATCCAACATGATGCATTCAACACCACGAACACGCATGTCCGTCTTCGCAGCACCTAGCTCGCGGGGCCTTTCATAGGCAAGGCCACGTAGGCATAGCCACAAAGACTTGGGTCCTACGTTCTTGAATCTGGCCACGTAGACGTACGCCCAACTAGACGAAATGGATGCATTGATAACCTATCATATCTTCAAAATCACAAAAGAATAGAAAATGCACAATCTCAACATATCAATCATATCATGATAAATATATCAACAAAGCATGCTCACATTTTTATATCAAAACTAGCAGTTATATTTCATAAAATAAGACGGTCCTAACATGAATACATAATATATTCTTTTGAAAATACGTATGAGACTCAAATCCACTCATCTCTAGTCCATTAAATACAAACCGATGCACGTGCATGAACGATACACACTCGCACGTGGATAACCTAGCATAACAATTATGCAATAATAAATAAAAAAACCATTCAATCATGACTCAAACAAGTGACAACCAAATTACAACAACACTAGGCCCAATAATCCCAAAAGTTCATACCTAATAGACCCACAATCGGCAACTCACCTCAAAGACCTAACGAAAATCCCAACTCCAAATAAATATTGAAAATTCATATACTCACAAATCCATTAACATCTATTAAACATTCATTTGGGATCCTTTTAATCTCTAAAATTCATCAAACTTGGTCATCAAGGTAAATATTTGCATTATAGAAAACTACACATATATCTTTCAAAAAATCATAACTTTCTACCTGTAACTCCGGATTGGACGGTTCATGATTCGTTGGGAAGACATTTTCAAAATCTATTTCTGTTTGTGAAATACATTTTTCCCAAGAATGATCCCTTCAAGATCAAAAACTCGATTTAAAGTCCCGGTATATAATCAACCCGAAAATAACACTTAAATCCCCAAAACCAGTAAATCTAGTTTGATCTTAAGAAATCATTCGAAATCCATTGAAATCTAATCAAATAATCATCTAATTAAAATCAATCAAACCCTAATCCTAATTCATCAACCTTCTTCCCCAAACAATCGATTGACATAATCATCTCCTAACAAAATATAAATTAAAACACTAAACAACAAAATCAATAAAGAATGATTTCTCACCTTAGATTGGTCTTGGTCACAACACCCACCGTCATCGTCTCTTGTGGTCTTTGATGGGATAGGTTAGGTCATCACCACCCTTATGAAAATTGGATGCAAAACCCTAACCCAAACATGCTATTTAAAAGTGGTTTTACCAACATTACATAACAATCCCTTAAGAATTCTATGCTTACAACTAGGTCGCTATTTGATTTACAAACAGATCCTATCCGTTTTATAAACTGATTCCTGAAGGCTATTAAAAGGTTTTCTGGATTCGCAACTAGATCCCTAGGCCCAATAACTTGACACAAAATCCTAAAAACCTAATTTTTTGAACTCCTAATCTCACCAAATTTCAACCAAAACTTTTTGAGACTATAAAGATCTCTGAAAAAATATAAAATAAATATTTCAATATCAATTTATAATTATCATAATTATAAATCAAATTAAACCCATTTGGCCCACCGTCAAAACTGAAAAAAAAATGAAATAACTTGATTTCAATTAAAATTTTTATTATATATTTAAAACAAATATATAATGCTGAAAAATACAGAAACGTTACACAAATACTTCAAATCTGGGCTTGGAAGATTTATGGATTTGAAGTATTTTAGGTAAAAAGAAAGGAATACCTCAACTTACCAATTTCGAACCCTAGAAACACTGACGGTCCACTCCCAAAGAGAACCACTGGATCTCAACATCATATGAGCAACTCAATAGCCAAGCCCGATTTCAAATCCTCCACTGTCCACAAAACATTTGTTTGGGAATCCTAAAAATCCTAAAAGTCAGATCTGATGCGAGAGAGGGAGGAGGAGGAGGAGGAGGAGGAGGGGTGGAGATCAGCCAGATCTGATGTGGGAGGGGGAGGGGGAGAGGGGGAGTGGGGGGTAGAGATCCGCTAGGGCAAATATGATGTGGAGAGGATTGGATGGGGGAGAGAGAGAGAGAGACTTAATGAGCAGGACAAGGAGGTGCTGATGTGGGCAGGGGCAACGTCGGGGGAGGAGGAAGGGGCTACTGCTGCGGCGTCACGGACGGTGAGGAGATGTCGGTGTTATAGAGGGTCGAGGGAGGAGGCGGGGGCAGCGATGGCTGCGGCTGGGTTGGCGGAGGAGGCAGGCGCAGTCGCAGAGAAACATGTGAGAGAGGACAGCGTACGTGAGAGAAGTGGGGTTGATCGAGATTTGAGACCACAAGTTAATTTTTTTAATAAGAAACGATCTTGCTTTCCATTAACAAATGATCTTTTATACATGAAAAGATCACGATTTTATATTAACCGTGATAACATAGCTATTAAACGATCATAGTTTTTTTTATGAATCGTGATTTTTGTTATCCAAATATCATAATTTACTTAAAAAAATGTGATCATATGTTTTAAAAAGATCACAGTTTCACAAAAAATATGATCATCATTATTACTGTGGGGGATGAAATCTGGCTCTCCCCTCTTAGACGGGGTCCAGGCTTTGAATGTAGACCCGAGATGGCATGGGCTGGTCCTTCTCTTCACGTCAGTTCACCACCGCCTGCAGCCTTCTTGATCGTTTGCCTCCTCCTTTCTTCCTCTTCGGCTTTGGGTACCTGAAACTCATACCAGTGTGGTGCCAGCTAACACCCCTCCGATGCTCAAGTCAGCAATCTCTTCCTTTAGGAAAGAAGAGGAACTTAGAATCCTTGGGTCTTGGTAGGAGTGAGAGTCAGTGTTTGCATACCTTCAAAAAGAGAGGAAGTCTCCCCTTTTATACTCAATAAAGGTGTGTCGAGCTTGGCCTTACGGGGTAATCATATCATGATATGGAATCTCCACGTGGCCTCAGGATCCTTGGACATGTGGCTCCTAGGGATCATCATACCATAACCGTTCTTCTGACAACCTGTCCTTTTCCATTGTCAGGGAATATTTCCTTCACTAACCGTTCTTCTGCAGAGGAGAGCCCTATGGCCGACCTGCCTTTTACTCGGGCACTACCCTTTGGTCGGTTTAACCTTAAGGTTGAGCAATGTTTGACTCGTATCTTGACATTAATCAGCATATGGTTGCCTTTTTAAGGTCGGGCTTGATCATTTGCCCGACCTTCGAAGGAAGGCGAGATTATCCGATCCGTTCGTGAAGTTTCGGGCCCATGGGCTCTCCTTACTCTGGCCCACATTTTTAACAACAAGAGGCTGCTCCTAGCCCAGCCCTTGTGCGTATTTGATATTGACTAATTCGGTCACTTACAAATGTCCCCTTCTTTTGGGCTCTCAATTTCTTGGGGGGGCCGAAAGAACTGACCTGGGGAAGCCTGCCAGACTAAACGACATGCCTACCAAGCCTTTCGCATCGACCGGATTCGGGCGCTGGGCCTGATGGCTTGTCCCTACGACACTTGTCACTTCTCGAGTTGCCCTCTTCATTTAGTACCACTTACTTAGGGGGGGGGGGGAGGAAATAACTCCTAGATTTTAATTTTGCCGCCTCATCTTCCTGAATCAACAGTGGCGGTTAGGGTTTCAGTCTCGATCCCTTATATATGCTCTTCTGCTGTTGAGTTTTTACTTCAATAGGACTTTCTTTCTCGTAGATTTTATCTAGCGCATCTTTCCACTCCTATTCCCTGTTTAAAATGGGCAACTTTCCCGACAGCCTTGTTGTTGAGGAGTATATCAGAGAATTGCCCCCCCAACCAGACCCCGAAACCCTCCTCCTCTACTCTGGCCAGATTGAGGCTGGCATGTTCACCTTCCCGTTATCTTTGCTGATAATGAAATTTTTGAGCTTCTTCAGCTTTCACCCTCTCCAGCTCGTCCCGAGCACCTATCACATCTTGATGGCAGTCACTGCCCTCAATCGTACCTGCGGCATCAACCTCGGCCTGAGCGAGGTGCGGATCTTCTATGCGCTGAAGTTCCTCAATGGAGAAGGCCGGATGTTCTACCTGGCGCGGAGGTTGGCTTCACGGGAGCTGATCAAGGATGCGCAAAAGTTCGTCTATGATTGGCGGTCTAAGCTCTTCAAGATTCAAGGCGCATGGGCGCCCGAAGGTTGCACGTTTCGCGTCCCGCTTCATTGGAGGGACTCTCCCCTGGGATCCGGTTGGTCTTTCTTCCTGGCGTCAACCGTTTTGCTCCTTTTTTTTTTTTAAACGTCCTCCTTTTGCAGGTGACTCGTCTCTTAATGCGTGTCCCCCTCAAGAGAGTCTCTGCATGGGGGACATCGATCGCGCCCTAAGTTTCTGGGAGAGGAGCTGAAAATCTTGATTGGGTGCGGCCTTTGTCAACCCTGACGTTGCGCCTGCTCCAACCCCTCTTCCATCTTCAAGCGGGGGTGCCTGTCCTAGCGCCCCTTCCTTCTCTCTGGGCGAGACGTCCAACTCTACGTCCGTCGGCATGGGCGCGTTGAAAAGGTCGAATCGTCTCTGTAAGGTGGCGGTTAGGTCGGCTGTGCCTTACAACCGCCCGATCCAGATTAAAGAGGAGGAAGACGCTTTTCTCAGGGATGGCCATCCTCTGAATCATCCAGCTCCCCCCTCTTTCCTGAGTCATCAAGCTTCCCCATCCGCAGCCTCAGGAGAGCAAGCCCGGGGAGAGGGAAGAGCTCGCGAGGGTGAGTCTCCCCGAGCAGAAGATCATGCTGGGCATTCTTGGGGCTTTCTGGAGGCCGCTGGAGAGCCTAGTGTGGCGGCCCCAGTTCCTTCTTCTCCAGCGAGAGCACCCGGTCGTGTCCTCAGTTCCAGCCCCCCTCGGCCTATGGCTAGCGACTGTCCTCTGACTGACACTCAATTCGCGATGCCCCCTGCTCTTCCTCGCAAGGCTAGCCTCGCAGCCTAGGGACATGTCGCTGCCGCCGGGAGGGATCTCGATAGGCTGAGGCGCCTTGTCGAAGAGGAGGAGGACGAGCGATTCAGTGACTTCTCTGCTGGTTTTCATGCCGGTTACATGGCTGCTCGAGGCGGTGAAGCCTTTCCCTCCTCGGTCCAGTTGAAAGATATGTATGATCTCTCTCTCTATGAGAGACGTTATGGTGTCACGCCCCAGGGCGGCCAACCCAGGGACGCGGCAAGTGTATGTATCATATCAGAAGCCTACACAGGAGGTCAATAATATATATCATACACAAACAACTAAAATGACACACATGCAACAAAAGGCTGACATGATATATACACCAAATGCGGAAGCAAAAGACTGAATCTGTGAATAAACATTCTACAGACTCGATACTCAATCATCTGTCCTGTGAGAGCCAATATACACAAATACAACTGAACATATACAAACACGTGCCAAGCACGGAAATCAAATACATACAGTCAAGAAGGGATGCTGATAACCTCTGGCACTCGCGGAACGTGGCGCTGCTCCGCTACTGAAGAAATCCCTCGGAAAGCTCCAACTGCTGCTCCGGCTCCAGCTCCGGCTCAGTGGCAACTGGGGAAAAACATATGCGAGGGGTGAGTCGCACGCTCAGTGAACAGCACAACCCATGCATCACAGACTATATTTACCACAATTCCATTATTTATCCAATCTCCAAGACATAACAACATAATCCAGTGGTTCGTACTTCGCCGAACCACCACACCCTCACCCTCACCCATCAATGGGTGACATAGGCTATTGGGACTGATAATCATCAATTCACAAATCCAGTAGGTCGCTCATCGCCAACCCACTACACCCTCACCCTCACCCTCACCCATCAATGGGTGACATAGGATTTTGGGACTGACTAGGCTGTTGGTCACCCTTGGTCCACCGATAGTCTCTCCCTCCACTCCGTAGGCCGCTTGGTCTCCACCCACAACTTCAGCACAGTCCGTCACAAAAATCGGAAGGCGCCTACTGATGTGGGTCCTCCGAAGGACGGCCTTTCTAACGCTGGGGTAGTCTCTACCGGATCCAACGAGGGGAACAGAACAGCCTATCCATACGCATATGATCCACTCGGATCCACCGACTACATATCATTACAACTCAAATGTCATGAACTCCTCTGAGTTCAACCAGGTGTATCATCAAGATGCGGGAACATGTACAAAAATCAGCAAGGCTGGAATATCATTGGGGGAAAGAAACTCGGAAGGGCGGCGTGAGTTCCCGTTATAGGATACCCCGACAACCAAACAAGGAACACGGAGTACCCTAACCCGGGTCTCACCGCTGTCCTTGCAAGGCCCCTCCCCTATAATATCTACCAACTATACTAATAATTATACCAATCATACAATCATTACATATAATATTATTGGGACTAGAACCTTGGGAGGGCAGCCCGAGGTCCCGATACAGGACATCCCGACAACCAAACAAGGAACACGGAGTACCCTAACACGGGTCTCAGCGTTGACCTCGCAAGGCTCCTCCCTATAATATTATCCTAAGGCATGCGATCTAACAGATACCAGCATTTAATTTAATAAATAAACTAGTAGGACGCATGCATAGGCCGGGGTTTCCTAGCATGAAAACCAGGGGACATGCTGCATGGCTCATACGCATATCCTATGGGTGCAAGTCCCTAACATAAAAGCCTAGGGTAGCATGCATTCTACATTTTCATCATGCTCACATGCAATACATATTATTACAGGTTAATATAATCCACGGTGCCCCAGGAGAGGTCGGTATACGCCCAAGTGCGTATAACATCTCTCTACTGGGTTGGATTGTCCCACTCACCAGAATCTGGGTCGTCGCGCGACCGCCCGTCGAGATCTGCAAGACAGGGTATTATTTGGTAAGTATAAATCCACAAATATTATTAAATACTCAAATAAATACCCAAAACCCACAACAAACACCTAACACTCGGGCAAACGTGCATACGACCCGCACGCACGCTAGCCCGAGCACTCCGACAACCACCCGCACGGCCGGCCACCACCCGCACGGCCACCCGACCGCCCGGACGCGCCGCCGCGCCTCAGCCCGCGCGCCCCGCACGCCTCGCGCCGCCCGCGAGCACCCTGCGCGCCCCCGCGCGCAGCGCCTCGCCTCGCGCGCACCACCACCACCTTGCCGCACCTCGCGCGCACCTCCGCCACCTTGCGGCACCTCGCACGCACCTCCGCCACCTTGCCGCACCTCGCGCGCACCTCGCACGCACCTCCGCCACCTTGCCGCACCTCGCGCGCACCTCGCACGCACCTCCGCTGCCTCAGCCACCACCTCGCGCACGCACCTCGCTGCCTCAGCCACCACCTCGCGCACGCACCTCCGCTGCCTCAGCCACCTGGCACCCGCGCGACCAGCTCCTCGCGCACCAGCCCGCCCAGCACCAGACGCCCAGCACCTCCTCAGCCCCTCGCACACAGCCGCACGAACAGCCCCGCGCACAGTCGCCCGAGCAGCTCCCCGCACCAGACCCGCGCGCACTCGCGCACACGCCGCGCGTACGCACGCCCGCGCACGCACGCGCGCATGCCCGCGCGCGCCCGGCCTGCGCGCCGCCTGGGTCGCTGCCGCTGCTGCCTGCTGCCCGGAACAAGTCAGCCACTGCTCGAGCGCCTCAAACGCCCCTCCCACAACCGCCGACCACCTCCGACCATCTCCAACCACCCTCCGACGACCCCCACTGCCGCCGACCACCCCCAAACACAAATCCCCCCCCCCCCTAGCAATCATCTAAACAAGAAAAACGAGGGAAAGAAGCTTACCGAGGGGGAGGAAGGGAAGTCCGGACGCTCTCCGCGCGTCGAAACCTTTCCCAAAGGCTCTCTTACGCCCCGATCTACCACGGCCCTCGAAATGGCCCGAATCAGAGGACAAAGAGAGGGGGACGGAGTGGCTAGAGTCGTCGGAATCGGGTTTTGAAGACACCGGAGCGTAGATCGGGACCCGATCTACACTTCCCGTGCTTTGGGTTTTCGATTTTGAAGGGTCTAAGGGGCTCAAACGGAAGAAAAACGGAGAAGGGGAGAGAGAGTCCAAGGTCGGGGATGATGAATAGTAACTCGGGAATTTTAGATCCCACTTATGTAGTGAGCGACTTAAAAACCCGGATACGCCCCGGAACTGCGAAATTTTTGGAAACGATGCCGGAATTCGATGAAATTTTCGTGAGAGGTCTAAAATGGCACCAGGACACCAAATATGCAGTTAGATTTCCAATCGGAGTCCTCTAACTCAGACGATAGCTAACAGTCTAAAAATAAGCGGTTCCGATCGAAAACCCTAAAAATTTTTAAAACTGCCAGGACGCTCTAACGGTTACCAGCAGGCTAAAAGTGACACATATATAACATTCTTCCCCCCTTAGGAAATTTTGTCCTCAAAATATGCAAAAACATCTAGGAGGGGAAAAGATGCGTCACACCTGGCATCCCTTGAGCTCCTAAGTGTCCTTAACACCAGAACGGTGCTGCCATCGCACCTCGACCAACTGGACGGTCTTGGTGCAGAACCTCCTCACGCGGCGGTCCATGATCTCAATCGACTGCTCCACGAATGACTGTCCGGCTCAGAGACGAGCGGCTCGAACGGGATGACGTGAGCAGGATCGCGGACACCTTTACCCAACTGCGAACCCACCACTCCAAGACGGAGAGGTAAGAATTGGCGCTGAGGTGAGCCTCCGATAAACTCCAGGAAGCTCTCCTCGCAAGAAGGGGACCACTCGAACCGGACATCCTTCCGAGTAAGGCGGTTAAGAGGAACAGCTATCTTCGAGAGTCCCTCGTCAAGCTTCCTACAATAACCCTCCAACTCGGGAAGCTCCGAATCCTTGCGGGGTTCGACGGCCTACGCCAATTCGACATAGCAAGCGTCTTACCCGGGTCCACAGATATGCCTTTACCAGAAACCACTCAGCCCAAAAGGCCTTAACCTCTAACCAAACTCGCACTTGATCTCTCATCTATCTGATGCTTCCATGGTATCCCTTACCTGGGAAAAGAAACCTCGGGAGGGCACCATGGAATCCCGATATAGGATACCCCGACAACCAAACAAGGAACACGAAGTACCCTAGCCCGGGTTCCAACGCCGACCTCACAAGGCCCCTTAATCCAGAAAGGAACACTAGAAGAAGACATCATTTAAAAGAACACCACTAACTCCTCCGGATCATCTACATCTAGATGATCACCCAACGATGTCATTCAACATCCTTTGCAAGACCCGACCCAACATCATTGGGAACGGTCCAACAGAAATTGGGTCACGAGCGACCCGCCTTCGCCTCATCCACACCCTCACTCCGAAAGGAGACATTTTGGGACTTTGGGAGAGACTTAGACTGCTCTCTACCCCTGGTCCACCGGTAGCCTCTCCCCGCTCCGTAGCTCGCCTGGTCCTCTGACCGGGAGCCTGTCTAACGCCGGGGCTGTACTACGCGGATCCGACGAAGGGGAGAGCGATTCCACGCTCGCGACACCATTCAATAATCTCTTACCGGGTAGCCCCTACCTAGCATACTCCCAAATTCAGTACCCCTCCGACTGCATCGGCGGTACCTACTGATGGGAACTCACTGCCAAGACGGCTATAACCCGGCTTCCTTAACCCAAACAACCGCTCTTGATTCTCACTCATCCAAATACCACACACACTTGCATAATAACCATCAAACACACACCCACACATATATCCTATTATTGGAGAGCTGGGAACACAGGATAATACCTCGAACCATGACACCCGAAGGCTGCGCCTCCTCGGCCGTAAGCGCTGCAACTCTGCCTTGAACCAACCGCGGCTGAGGAGCAGGGGCACGCCTCGCCGGCTGCACTGGCTGCTGCTGGCGCTGAGGCTGCTGCTGCTGCTGGCGCGGAAGCTGCTGCTGCAAGAACGGCGGCTGCTGAGGTGGCACTCGGGGTCGGCCAGCATCAGGGCAATTGTATCTGATATGCCCGATGCGCTGACAATGAAAACAGCGCCGCTTCTCCGGCTGCCAGGACTGGATGGGCACTGCTGCAATGGGTGCTGGATCCCACCCTGGCACCGCATCAGCTGGAGGAGAGGCAGCCGCTGACTGCTCGAAGCGGGGCCTCTTCCTCTTGCGCTGCCCCTGGTCCCGACTCCCGGAAGGACCCTGATCTGAAGAAGGGGTCGGAGCCCGCACTTGAATCCCGAGGTCTCTCTCGACGGTCTTCGCCCGAGACACTACGTCGGAGTACCTCGTGAAAGCGTGGGCAGTGACGTGCACCCGGATAGCGCTGCTGAGACCCAGCTCGAATCGCCGGCACCTCGTGACCTCGTCCATCACCAAGGCTGGAGCAAATCTGGACAGACTCGTAAAGCGCGTAGAGTAATCAGCAACCGACATGGAGCCCTGCGTCAGCTGCTCGAACTCCCGCTCCACTAGCTGTCGCGTCGAGAACGGAAAATACTCGTCCAGAAAATGCCTCCGGAAACCCGCCCAAGAAAGCTGCTCCACTCCCTCGGGGATGTCCACCACTCGGGTAGCCCACCAATCAGCGGCGTCACCCTTCAGCATGAAGGTGGCCAGGGCGACTCGCTGGCGATCGGTGCAAAGCATGGCCGCGAAAATCGTGTCCACCTCCCTCAACCAACGCTCTGGTGCAAGGGGATCTGCCAACTGCCCATGAAACTCGGGAGGATGGAGCTTTAGAAAGGCGTTGAGGCCGCTCTGCTGCACTCGCGCTGCCGCCTCTAGCTCCTCCTCCCTCTGCAGGGGATCCTCAACTCTCGCTGCCGGAACCGCCACAGGAACTGGGGGTACATCGGGTACCACAGGCGGATCTGCCACCAAGGGGACCGGCGGAACTGCCTCGCGGGTCGCCCTCAGCTCCTGAATCTCCCTAGCCTGCTCTGCCAACATCCGCGTCTGTGTCTCCACCAAATCAGCCAACCGAGCGAAAGCACGCTCCCAAGCAGGAGGCTCCTGCGTCAAGGGCTCTCCGGTAGCATCCTCGTCTCTGGTAGGTCCGGAAACCTCCAAAGACCGAGAGGGACCTCGTCCGCGCCGTCCTCTGCGAGGAGGCATATCAGCACCCTAAGAAAACCAGACACTAGGATCAGAATACTCATATCAAAATCCTAGGACTCATCTCTACGAAGGGAAGACTATTGGCTCTGACAGGACCAGGCTCTGATACCAACTTTTGTCACGCCCCAGGGCGGCCAACCCAGGGACGCGGCAAGTGTATGTATCATATCAGAAGCCTACACAGGAGGTCAATAATATATATCATACACAGACAACTAGAATGACACATATGCAACAAAAGGGGCTGACATGATATATACACCAAATGCGGAAGCAAAAGACTGAATATGTGAATAAACATTCTACAGACTCGATACTCAATCATCTGTCCTGTGAGAGCCAATATACACAAATACAACTGAACATATACAAACACGTGCCAAGCACGGAAATCAAATACATACTGTCAAGAAGGGATGCTGATAACCTCTGGCACTCGCGGAACGTGGCGCTGCTCCGCTACTGAAGAAATCCCTCGGAAAGCTCCTACTACTGCTCCGGCTCCAACTCAGGCACAGTGGCAACTGGGGAAAAACATATGCGAGGGGTGAGCCGCACGCTCAGTGAACAGCACAACCCATGCATCACAGACGATATTGACCACAATTCCATTATTTATCCAATCTCCAAGACATAACAACATAATCCAGTGGTTCGTACTTCGCCGAACCACCACACCCTCACCCTCACCCATCAATGGGTGACATAGGCTATTGGGACTGATAATCATCTATTCACAAATCCAGTAGGTCGCTCATCGCCAACCCACTACACCCTCACCCTCACCCATCAATGGGTGACATAGGATTTTGGGACTGACTAGGCTGTTGGTCACCCTTGGTCCACCGATAGTCTCTCCCTCCACTCCGTAGGCCGCTTGGTCTCCACCCACAACTTCAGCACAGTCCGTCACAAATATCGGGAGGCGCCTACTGATGTGGGTCCTCCGAAGGACGGCCTTTCTAACGCTGGGGGTAGCCTCTACCGAATCCAACGCAGGGAACAGAACAGCCTATCCATACGCATATGATCCACTCGGATCCGCCGACTACATATCATTACAACTCAAATGTCATGAACTCCTCTGAATTCAACCAGGTGCATCATCAAGATGCGGGAACATGTACAAAAATCAGCAAGGCTGGAATATCATTGGGGGAAAGAAACTCGGAAGGGCGGCGTGAGTTCCCGTTATAGGATACCCCGACAACCAAACAAGGAACACGGAGTACCCTAACCCGGGTCTCACCGCTGTCCTTGCAAGGCCCCTCCCCTATAATATCTACCAACTATACTAATAATTATACCAATCATACAATCATTACATATAATATTATTGGGACTAGAACCTTGGGAGGGCAGCCCGAGGTCCCGATACAGGACATCCCGACAACCAAACAAGGAACACGGAGTACCCTAACACGGGTCTCAGCGTTGACCTCGCAAGGCTCCTCCCTATAATATTATCCTAAGGCATGCGATCTAACAGATACCAGCATTTAATTTAATAAATAAACTAGTAGGACGCATGCATAGGCCGGGGTTTCCTAGCATGAAAACCAGGGGACATGCTGCATGGCTCATACGCATATCCTATGGGTGCAAGTCCCTAACATAAAAGCCTAGGGTAGCATGCATTTCTACATTTTCATCATGCTCACATGCAATACATATTATTACAGGTTAATATAATCCACGGTGCCCCAGGAGAGGTCGGTATACGCCCAAGTGCGTATAACACCTCTCTACTGGGTTGGATTGTCCCACTCACCAGAATCTGGGTCGTCGCGCGACCGCCCGTCGAGATCTGCAAGACAGGGTATTATTTGGTAAGTATAAATCCACAAATATTATTAAATACACAAATAAATACCCAAAACCCACAACAAACACCTAACACTCGGGCAAACGTGCATACGACCCGCACGCACGCTAGCCCGAGCACTCCGACAACCACCCGCACGGCCGGCCACCACCCGCACGGCCACCCGACCGCCCGGACGCGCCGCCGCGCCTCAGCCCGCGCGCCCCGCACGCCTCGCGCCGCCCGCGAGCACCCCGCGCGCCCCCGCGCGCAGCGCCTCGCCTCGCGCGCACACCACCACCTTGCCGCACCTCGCGCGCACCTCCGCCACCTTGCCGCACCTCGCACGCACCTCCGCCACCTTGCCGCACCTCGCGCACACCTCGCACGCACCTCCGCTGCCTCAGCCACCACCTCGCGCACGCACCTCGCACGCACCTCCGCCACCTTGCCGCACCTCGCGCGCACCTCGCACGCACCTCCGCTGCCTCAGCCACCACCTCGCGCACGCACCTCCGCTGCCTCAGCCACCACCTCGCGCACGCACCTCCGCTGCCTCAGCCACCTGGCACCCGCGCGACCAGCTCCTCGCGCACCAGCCCGCCCAGCACCAGCCGCCCAGCACCAGCCGCCCAGCACCTCCTCAGCCCCTCGCACACAGCCGCACGAACAGCCCCGCGCACAGTCGCCCGAGCAGCTCCCCGCACCAGACCCGCGCGCACTCGCGCGCACGCCGCGCGTACGCACGCCCGCGCACGCACGCGCGCATGCCCGCGCGCGCCCGGCTTGCGCGCCGCCTGGGTCGCTGCCGCTGCTGGCTGCTGCCCGGAACAAGTCAGCCACTGCTCGAGCGCCTCAAACGCCCCTCCCACAACCGCCGACCACCTCCGACCATCTCCAACCACCCTCCGACGACCCCCACTGCCGCCGACCACCCCCAAACACAAACACCCCCCCCCCCTAGCAATCATCTAAACAAGAAAAACGAGGGAAAGAAGCTTACCGAGGGGGAGGAAGGGAAGTCCGGACGCTCTCCGCACGCCGAAACCTTTCCCAAAGGCTCTCTTACGCCCCGATCTACCACGGCCCTCGAAATGGCCCGAATCAGAGGACAAAGAGAGGGGGACGGAGTGGCTAGAGTCGTCGGAATCGGGTTTTGAAGACACCGGAGTGTAGATCGGGACCCGATCTACACTTCCCGTGCTTTAGGTTTTTGATTTTGAGGGGTGTAGGGGGCTCAAACGGAAGAAAAATGGAGGAGAGGAGAGAGAGAGTCCAAGGTCGGGGATGATGAATAGTAACTCGGGAATTTTAGATCCCACTTATATAGTGTGCGACTTAAAAACCCGGATACGCCCCGGAACTGCGAAATTTTTGGAAACGATGCCGGAATTCGATGAAATTTTCGTGAGAGGTCTAAAATGGCACCAGGACACCAAATATGCAGTTAGATTTTCAATCGGAGTCCTCTAACTCAGACGATAGCTAACAGTCTAAAAATAAGCGGTTCCGATCGAAAACCCTAAAAATTTTTAAAACTGCCAGGACGCTCTAACGGTTACCAGCAGGCTAAAAGTGACACATATATAACATATGGCCGCTTTGCGGAGGATGCTCCGAGCGCCTCAGCTCGGTCTGACCCGTCTACTTCTCGCCCTTGTTAGTGAGAAGATGCAACTACGTGCCTCCTTGCGCCTCTTCGTTCTCGTTCCAACAAATGTTTCGATCTCGCTTCTATTTTATTATTGTAAAAGTTTTTTCGGGCTCCGTCCCACGTACAGTTTATCTTTTTGTCGTGACTTTGTACTTCAAACTTTTTCCTATGTCGAATGTTTACGCTTATCGTATACGATTGTATTCTTGCCATAGATTTGGCTCGCATTGTTGTGCCTCGTCCCTGCACTCTTCTTTCTTGTGTACCTTAACTCTGCAGGTTGTTTTTCAAATAGATCAGAGTTGTCAAGTCAGGCTTAAAGTGAGTTCGCCCGCTCCTGGTCGGGCATTGTCGGCTTTTTTTTTTTTTGCCGACTTCTAAAGGTCATGCTTTTCAATGTTGGGTTGAAAGGTTAGTGACAATCGTAGCTGTTCGATTATCCAGCTCATCCAGCCTGAACGTGGTCATGCAGGGTCTGGTCCTCACGATTCTTCGTATCTTCTAGTGTTAGAGGCTTGTGAGCCTTCTTACACGTGGCGCTTGAGTGGGATATTTAAGGTATTTTGAAATCGATCTCATGATTAGGGTTGCCGTTTCTCCTTCCCGAGGCGCCAACCGTCGTATCTCGGGTAGTCGAAAGGGTGCGCCATTCCTACGGCACGGCTGACGTCTTTTAAATAGGGATCCATCATCCAGACGAAGAGGTAACCGAGCCCTTCATCTTTGAATCGAGGTATCATCCTTTCTCTCTCCTGCTGGGTCTGTTCTTCATTTTTAGGAAGGATCCTTTATCCCGTCTTTCTTCTTTATTTGCCTTTCCATTATGAGAACATCAATCGCTAAATCCTTACATGGCCTTAGGAGCATGTTTGAAATCCCTGAGTCGGTAGGCATGGCATTTTGACTCGTTTCCTATTCCCCTAGATAGCATGAACCACTCGTGTATGTACGTGTATCCTTCCCACATAGCTAGGGGTGCCCTAACGGTGCCATTCCCTCCACTCGTGAGGAAGTTCTTGTCGACTTTTGATCTCCACCCAACACAATGCAATCCCAACTTTTTCAGGGTTTTGATGTGCTATATGGCGCTAAATCGGGAGCTTAACTTAGATTTAGGCGTCCCCAAAATTATGTATACTTATGAGCTTAGGAAATTCGGTAAAGGCTAATACTTTAGGGCTAGAACTCCAAGGAGAAATTGATAGATGACCTGCCAGACTCCGATAAGGGTTGGTCCGAGAGTAAGCTGATTATTATATCCGGCAACTGGGAGTTCGGTGGCGCTCCCGAAGATATATGGAGAGTTCCCCGGATTGACTTGATAGGTTCCCTAGGTCGGGCTGTATTATTTGGTCTGTTCATGAATAACTTTGCTTTTTTTCTTTACCAAACTTATTTTCCATTCCGGTTTAGCTTCTACTGCAAATTTATGTCCGTCCAAGGATTTGGTGAGACTGGAGCACATCAAAGCTGCTTTCAAAAGGAGCGACCGGGCCTCCTTCCGGATTCTTGGTTGGGATAATCCCAACCCAAGCAGCTGCCATCGCCTTGGTCCTCGCTTTCGCGACATTGTAGCGGCTCCCTCTTCCCCTATTGTCGAATCGGGACCACCTGTGACTGTCGCCGGCCGACTTCCCGAGGGTGAAGGACACTCCGAGGAAGACTTGGAGCCCATCTTTCAATTAGGCTTCGGTGATCCTATGACGACGGAGAGCTCGTCTAGTGGAGCCCGGCATGGTTTGCGGCTCCAGGGGGTTCTAAGGGCAGCCCAAAGCCTGAGGGGAAATCTGACTCAAGCTCCTTGGGAAGAACAGCCCCTACTACTATCGAGAAGTAGGGGGTGACCAGACCTGAGGTCGGCCCTCGGCGCCCTTGGCCGACCTTAGGTCCGGGGAGAAACCGAGCCTCAATTCTGCTGGGAGGTCAGCCACAATTCTCTGCGAGAAGGAGAGAAGGGTTGCGGTGCCTCCTACTGATCCGAAGTCCGTGGAAACGCGGGTCGCTGGATCGGTGGAGAAGAGCATCACTCCTTCTAGTGAGAAGGAGAAGATGGCTCGACTTGCTGTGCTCCAGGCTGAGGTGGACGCTCGGTCTGGAAGAATTGGCCAACTCCTCGGTCTTGAGAAAAGGCGGCATTCGCTGATGAAACCTTCCTTGAGCACTCCTTCGAAAAGAAGCAGGCCGGCCACGGTTGGACATTCCTCTTCGTCCCCTCAGCTACCGCCGCCATCTTCTGACGTCTCCTTGGGCAAGGGGAAAGGGGTGTCCCGGCCACCAAGTTATCTTCCCCACCAGTTACTCTTTGGGAACCGGAGACCCAGCCGTTCGTTCCTACTCCTCCGGCCCTGTCCTGCTTGATTCATGTTTCTGATTCTGGCCTCAAGGATCGAGAAGTGGCGGTCAGTTTGATCCAATCCATGATCCTGGAGAAGGATAAGGCTATGGTGGGCGACATGTCCATTTTTGAGACGGGTTTTGTCTTGCACAACATGGCCTACCAGGTACCTTTTATTTTGATGTGAATTGGACCGCCGATAGTTGCATTTCGAACTGTTATTCTCTACTTTTATGTTCTTATCCTGAAACAGCTCAGCATTTATTCGAGCATGATGGGTCAAAGATTCGACCAGGTTATTAGTGACGTTGCTCGAGCACATCGTGCTTGAGAGGTGGAGCGGGCAGCTCAGGAGAAAGTCAAGACTGCGTTGAGTACCGCCCAAGAGGAGCACTCCCGGGTGGTAGAAAAGTTCAAGAAGGACCTTTTTGAAATGTCCGTGGCATTAGAGAAGGAATGAGCTGATCAGTCTCGCATCGCATCTAAGGCCGAACAGCAGAAGAGAGAGAGAGAGAGCTGGATTTTGAAATCCAAGTCCTTGAAAAGGTACAGGACCGACTGGGCCCGATTGAAAAGAAGTCGGAAGAGGCCATTTTGGTGGCCTATGATAGAGGTTACTGCAAGGGCTTCTATGACTGTCGTGATGGGGTACTTGAACCAGGTCCAGAACAGGTCCCCCAGGTGTTCGGACCTCAGCTTCTCGAATCGAAGGATCAGAGGGATCGATCAAACCCACCGTCTTCTTCTGAACCTACGGTCTTGCATGGTCAGGTAACCAGTTTCCTTGGTTGTACCTTGTTCGATATCATAGATGTCGACGGATTTCCTTCCCCTGGTCGTCCAGATAACTCTGCCGTAATGAAGTCGTTAGTTGCCAACATCGCAGGACTAAAGAGTGAGCCTTGTGGGAATGTCATGAAGTCGGAGGCGTTTCCTCCTGCGGCGGGTGCAACCGAAATCGTGGTTCAAATGAATGAAGATCTGGTGACATTGGAAACTAGGGTTGAAGCTGAAGAAGATTCTATTCCCCTGATCCGACGAGCTTCCTCAAGGCGCGCCACGGAAGAAAAACCCAATTGATGCTTCATGGACTACTTTCATTATATGTATATATAATTTTTTTTGCATTTTGTACTTACGACTCCATGGTGAAATGGCATGGATGCCAATTTATTGTATGGTGAATGTATCTAGACAGTTCAGTTTTATTTGTGCTAGTAATCTGGATGTTTGTCTTGTTGCTATCTATTCCTTTTGCATGCCTGTTTTGTGATGCCGATGTAGTTTAATGATAGGGGGGACGTACTGTTTTAGATTGGCATATTCTTAGATACGCCCTGCAGTTTTGCTTTCGCAGCGGGTTCCGTGGATCTTTATCTTCTTGATACCCCCTCTCTTCCCTCGTTTGTGTTATTTGATTAGTGTGTGACTGCTAGGGGTTAACTAAGTCGAGTACAAAGAGCTACCCCGACTAGTTTCAGTCCGCTAAGCGCGGCTTCGTTGTGCCGTATTGGCTAGTGCGCGGCTTCTAGGGCTAAACTGAGTCGAGTGAAAAGAGCGACCCCGACTAGTTTCTGCTCATTGAGCGCGGCTTTGTTGTGCCGTGTTGGCTAGTGCATGACTGCTAGGGCTGAACTGAGTCGAGTGCAAAGAGCTACCCCGACTAGTTTCTGCCCGTTGAGCGCGGCTTCGTCCTATTGCGTTACTTGAGATGGATTACATTCCAGGGTCAGGGAATCTCTGTCCCGTCCATAGTTTCTAAATGATAGGCTCCATTTGGTCCGGCCTTCGTGACTTTGAAAGGGCCCTCCAAGTTCGGCCCGAGTTTGTCATCCTTCTTGTTCTTGGTTTTCGGGAAGACTTCTCTGAAGACAAGATTGCCAGCCCAAAAAACTCCTGCTTGAAACTCATCGATTGTAATATCGAGATATTTGATTTTGATAATCCGCCATCCTTATTGCTGCGATCTCCCTCCTTTCATCTCGGAGTTCTAAGTCTTGCATCATCTGACTGTCATTCCCTGCTTGATCAAAGTCCTGGGTTCGGTGGGTGGGTAGGTAGGTCTCAGCTTGCAGAACGGCTTTAATTCTGAATGCTAGTGAGAAGGGGGTCTCTCCCGTAGACCTTCGTGCGGTGGTCCAGTAGGACCAGAGGACCGAAGGAAGTTCGTCGACCCATTTCCCTTTTGCAGTGTCTAGCCTTTTCTTCAAACCGTCTAGGATAGTTCGGTTCGTGATTTCAGCTTGTCCATTGCTCTGGGGATATCGCGGAGTGGAAAAATGATGTTGTATCTTCAATTCTTCGCATAACTCCTTTATCCGGGCACTGTCAAACTGTTTGCCATTATCTGAGATGATGGAGTGCGGAACTCCAAAGCGACACACTATTTCTTTCCACAAGAAGGCCTTAACCTCAGTATCCCTGATTCTCGCCAAAGGCACCACTTCGACCCATTTGGTGAAGTAATCAATGGCTATCAGAAGGAAGCGTTTTTGCCGAGATGCCATGGGCATAGGTCCGACAATATCCAGTCCCCATTGGGCAAATGGCCAAGGGCTCTTGAGAGGAACAAGGTCTGCTGCTGGTTGGTGAATGAGTGTGCCGAATCTCTGGTAATTTTTGCATTTTCAAACTAGGTCTGTAGAATCTCTTTTAAGCTCGACCTAAAATACCCGATTGATAATGCCCGGAGGGCTAGTGACCGAGATCCAATGTGCTCCCCACACAAACCCGAGTGGAGCGTGTTCAGCACCCGTTGCGCCTCTTGGGGTTAAATAAGGTCCCTGAAAACTCCTTTTATAGAGGATTCCCATAGATGACATCCAAAATATGGCCGCCCTCTGCTTAAGCTTTTTGGCCTCGAATTTACTCTCTGGCAGGAATCCTTCCGAGAGGTGTCGTTTGATGTCCGTCATCCAAATGGGTGAGTCTTCCGCGCAAGCAACCATTAGGATCTGATCAACCCTTTCAATGCTCAGGATTTTCAAATAATCGATTTGAATGCTCCTAGTCGGCTTTCCGCTGATGGCTGATGCTAGGTTGGCTAAGGCATCCGCTTGAACATTGAGTTCTCTCTCTATCTGATGGATATTAGCCGATCTGAACCAGGAGAGCAACAACTGCACCTTTTTCTGATATGCAATCATTCACTCGTCCCTTGTTTCATATTCTCTGGTGCTCTGAAACACTACCAGCTTTGAGTCACTGTAGATTTCTGTTATGCCTGTGTCATTTGGAGCCATTTCGGTTAAGCCTTGGTCACATTTGGGTCATTCAGGGACTTTTTTTCGATCGGAGTCTCTAAAATTTTAGCTTTTAGCCACTTACGGGAGTTAGAGTACTCTGATTGAAAATCTAACTACATATTATGGGTCCTGGTACCGTTTAGTACTACCCATAAAAATTTCATTGAATTCCGGTAACGTTTTGAAAAATATACAGTTCTGAATCGCATCCAGGTTTGGCCGTTACTGGGTTTCGGTGGGTGAGATATTTTTGAGTGTGTGGTGCTTCTCCGCACGCTTCCCAATAAAGCAAAAATAAGTGGTTGAGTGAGGGTGAGCCTAATCCTAACCTCACCACCCCCTTATGGTCACCCCTAAACACTATTTGGGCATGGAAATGACCTTTTTGCGCTCTCTCCCTCTCCCCCTCTCTCCCAACTCGTGGATCTCTCTTTCTCTCCCTCTCTTGGTCTCTTTTTCCCCTCTTTGTGTGTGTGGAGAAGGAGGAGGAAGAAGCAATTGAAGGAGAAGGTGAAGAAGGAAGCACAAGAGGTGAGTTTTGTGTATGTGTTGTTGTTGTGGTTTCTCCTCTCTCAAGCTCCATCTCATGTCTTCCCCCCCTGTTTTGCAGCCAAAGAAGGCTGAGGAGGGCTGTGGAAGTAGTGTTAGTGTTATATATGTGTCACTTTTTGGCCTGCTGGTAACCATTGGAGCATTTTGGCAGTTTTTGAGTTTTTTTCGTTTTTCGATCGGAACCGCTAAAATTTTGGATGTTAGCTATCGTCATGAGCTAGAGGACTCCGATTGAAAATCTAACTGCATATTATGTGTCCTGGTGCCATTCTAAGCCACTCATGAAAATTTCATCGAATTCCGGTAACGTTCCAGAAATTTCACAGTTCCGGGGCGTATCCGGGTTTTGACTGATCGAGAAGTCATTGGAGAGTTGACTCGGTCAAAGTGGGCCCATGACTTGGTCAACCTCTTTTGTCCTTTTGTGTGGTTGAGTTGACCTAGGTCAAACCCACTTAAAACCCCCCTTAGGCCCCCCCCCCCCCCAAACCTAATTAGGGCTAAACTAATTAGGGGTGTGAGGATGTGTGGGGTGGGGGTGGTTTTAAAGAAATCCCACGACTTAAACCCCCCTATTCATCTTCTTCTCTGAGCAATCCCTCTCTCTCCCCTCCCCTTAAAACCTCCATTCAACCTAGCAGAGTTCTCAAAGCTTAAAACCCAAAACATAGAAAGGGTAGATCCGGTCCCGATCTACACCCCGGTGCTTTCAAATCCGGATTCCGGCTTGTCTAGCCCTTTCTTCCGCCCTCTCTTCTCCTCAGATCAGAGCCATTTCGGAGGTGGGAAGAGGTCTCGGTGGTGGAGACCCTTGGAGAGGCGTTTCGGTGCGCGGAGAGCAACCGAACATCCCTTCCTCCCCTTGGTAAGCTCTTCTTCCTCTTCTTTTTGGCTTAGATGCTTGTTAGGAGGGTTATTTTGAGGTTGGGTGGTGGTCGGCGGCTGTGGGTGGCTGTCGGTGGTGGTTGGGGGCGGTCGGAGGCCGTTGGTGGCCGATGGGTGGTGGTAGAGGTGCTCGGGCAAGGTGGATGGTGGTCTCGGGCAGGGCAGTCAGCACAGGCAGCAGCAGGCGGAGCAGCTGGCAGGGCGAGCGCGGGCGTGCGAGCGGGCGTGCGCTCGGGTGGACCTGGAGGCCAGCAGGCGCGCGTGTTGGGCGCTGGGCGCGAGTGTGCTGGGCGCTGGTCGAGTGGCATGTGCTGGGCGTGCTGGGGGTGCTGGGTGAGTGGGCATGCGTGCAGGGCGTCGTGCGGGGTGCGCGCGGAGCGCTGCGCAGGGGCGCAGGCGCGCTGTGCGCGCGCAGCGAGTCGATGGAGTGCTGGGCGAGCGCGGGGTGCGCGCGGAGCGAGGCGAGGGCGCGGTGAGGCAGCGAGGTGCGCGCGGGGCGAGGCACTGGGCGCGCGGGGCGTGTGTGTGCGCGCGGGCCAGCGCGGGGCGTGCGGTGTGCGCGCGGGCTGCTGCGATGGGGCGCAGTGCGCGCGGTGCACCCGGGTGGCTCGGCACGTCCAGGCGTGCGGGCAGGGGCCCGGCGGTGCGCCTGGGTGCAGGGGCTGAGGCGCGGCGGTGCATCCGGGGGCGGGTGGCCGTGCGGGTGGTTGCCGGGGTGCGGGAGTGAGTCGGGGTGCTCGGGCTAGCGTGCGTACGGGCCGTATGCACGTTTGCCCGAGTGTTGGGTGTTTATTTGTGTGTTTTGAGTATTTTGTGGTATTTGTGTGTTTTACTCACCAAGTTGATACCCTGTCTTGCAGATCTTGACGGACGGTCGCGCGACGACCCGGTTACCGGTGAGTGGGACAACCCAACCCAGTTGGGAGGCGCTACATGCACTTGGGCGTGTACCGTCCTCCCCTGGGGCACATAGTTGATATTAACTGTTATATTGTAATCCATGTAAGCATGATGTATGTGTAGAATGCATGCCACCCTAGACTTGTATGTTAGGGACTTGCACCCTTAGGATATGTGCATGAGCCGTGCATCCTGTCACCTCGTTATCATGCTAGGAAAGCCCGACCTATGCATGCGTCCTATTAGTTTGATTTATTTATTTAAATGCAAACTGTAATATTTGTTAGCATGCCTTGGGGAATATAAGGGGGCCTTGCGAGGTTAACATTGAGACCCGGGTTAGGGTACTCCGTGTTCCTTGTTTGGTTGGCGGGATGTCCTACATCGGGACCTCAGGTTGCCCTCCCAAGGTCTCTTTTCCTCATTTTTGTCTTATGTATTCCCCGCATCTTGGTTATGCGCGCTGGTGGAATTCTGAAGAATTCAAGACATTAGAGTTGTAGAGATGTGCTGTCAGCGGATCCGAGTGGATCATATGCGATGGATAGGCTGTTCTGTTCCCTTCGTTGGATCCGTGTAGAGACTACCTCAGCGTTAGAAAGGTCGTCCCGTGCAGGGGCTCCCATCAGTAGGCACCTCCTGATTTGGTAGATGGACTGTGCTGAATGTGGGAGTGGCCAAACGACCTACGGAGTGGGGAGAGACTATCGGTGGACCAAGGGTGACCAACAGCCTAGTCAGTCCCAAGAGCCTATGTCACCTATTGAGGGGTGAGGGTGAGGGTGTGGTGGGCCGGCGATGTGGCGACCCACTGGATTGTGTAAGGATGATTATCAGCCTATTAAGTCCCAACATCCTTTGTCACCTATTGAGGGGTGAGGGTGAGGGTATGGTGGTTCGGCGATGTAACGAACCCCCGGATTTGTGTTGTTTATGCCATTTTGAGGCTAGTGACTTGATTAAATGTGGTTAATATAAACTGTATGCATGGGTTGTGCTATTCACTGAGCGTGTGGCTCACCCCTCGCATAATTATTTTCTCCAGTGATTACCGAGGCGGACTTGAAGGAGGAGCTTCCCGAGCGACTACACCAGTAGCGGAGTAGCGCCACGTCCCTCGAGTTTTGAGGCCATCAGCATCCTTCCTTTGATTGTATGTATATATCTCTGTGCTTGGGCACCTAGTATGGATTGTATTTGGATGTATTGTGGATATATTGGCTCTCACAGGACATATGATTATGTATCGAGTCTGTAAAGTGTTGTTGATTTACAGATTCAGTCTTTTTAGCTTCCGCATTTCTGTGTATACATCATGTCAGCCTTCTTTTGTCTGTGTTGTCTTTTTGCTGTTGTTTATGGTATATTATTGATCTCCTGTATTGACTGCTGATATCATGTATACCCTTGCCGCGTCCCGGGGACGGCCGCCCTGGGGCGTGACAAAAGTTGGTATCAGAGCCTGGTCCTGTCAGAGCCAATTGTCTTCTTTTTCGTAGAGATGAGTCCTAGGATTTCTATATGAGTATTCTGATCCTAGTGTCTGGTTTTCTTAGGTTGCTGATATGCCTCCTCGCAGAGGACGGCGCGGACGTGGTCCCTCTCGACCTTTGGAGGTTTCCGGACCTACCAGAGGCGAGGATGCTATTGGTGAGTCCTCAGCCGTGAGGCCAGGATCAGCGCAGGAGCCTCCTGCCTGGGAGCGCGCGTTTGCGCGGATAGCTGATTTGGTGGAGACGCAGACCAGGGCATTGGAGGCCCAGACCAGAGTATTGGCAGATCAGGCACGGGAGATTCAGGAGCTGCGGGCGGCCCGCGAGGCAGTTCCGCAGGTTCCCTTGGTGGCAGATCCACCTGTGGTACCCGATGTACCCCCAGTCCCCGTGGTGGTCCCGGCGGTCAGAGTTCAGGATCCCCAGGAGAGGGAGGTGGGGCTAGAGGCTGCAGCGAGGGTGCAGCAGAGTGGCCTCTCAGCCTTTCTGAAGCTCCACCCTCCCGAGTTCCAGGGTCAGACGGAGGACCCCCTTGCTCCAGAGAGATGGTTGATGGAGGTGGATACCATCTTCTCGACCATGCTTTGCACCGACCGCCAGCGAGTCTCCCTGGCCACTTTATGCTGAAGGGTAGCGCCGCCGACTGGTGGGCTACTAGATCAGTGGACATCCCGGAGGGATTGGAGCAGCTTACATGGGCGGGATTCCGGAGGTATTTCTTGGAGGAGTACTTCCCCTTCTCGACGCGACAGATAGTGATGCAGGAGTTTGAGCAGCTGACTCAGGGCACTATGTCTGTCGCTGACTACTCCACGCGTTTTACGAGGCTGTCCAGATTCGCTCCAGCTTTGGTGATGGACGAGGAGACGAGGTGCCGTCGATTCGAGCTTGGTCTCAGCAGTGCCATTCGGGTGCACGTCACCTCCCAGGCTTTCTCGAGGTACTCCGACTTAGTGTCTCGAGCGAAGACCGTCGAGCGAGACCTCGGGATCCTCGTGAGGGCTTCGACCCCGTCGGCAGACCAGAGGCCACCCAGGAGCCAGGACAGGGTCAGCGGAAGAAGAAGAGGCCCCGTTTTGATCGGTCAGCGGCTGCCTCTTCTCCAGCAGATGCGGTGCCAGTGCGAGGTCCGGCACCCATCGCAGCAGTGCCAGTCCAGGCGAGGCGACCAGAGACGCGGCGCTGTTATCACTGTCAGCGCGTCGGGCATATCTTGTATAATTGCCCCGACGCTGGCCGACCCCGAGTGATGCCTCCGCAGCAGCAGCAGTTGCAGCAGCAGCCGTTTCAGCAGCAGCGCCAGCAGCAGCAGCAGCCTCAGCGCCAGCCGCAGCAGCAGCCTCAGCGTCAGCAGCAGCAGCCACAGGGTGGCCGTGCTGATCAGAGGAGGCAGCCAGCGCAGCCGGCGAGGCGTGCCCCTGCTCCTCAGCCTCAGTTCGTCCAGGGCCGAGTGGCAGCGCTTTCGGCAGAGGAGGCATAGGCATCAGGCAGCGTGGTCAGAGGTACTGTTCAGATCTCCCAGCTTCCTGCTTATGTATTGTTTGATTCCGGGCCACCCACTCGTTCGTGTCTCCCGCTTTCGCGAGACGGACGGGTGTGGCGTCCGCCCCTTTGGATGCTATCTTGGAGATATCATTGCCTGTGGGAGACCGGATTCTCCTCAGTTCTGTGTACCGAGGGTGTACGGTGACGGTTGCGGAGCATGAGTTTCCAGTGGAGCTGGTGGAGCTTGCTATGTCGGACTTTGATGCCATCCTGGGGATGGATTGGCTTGCAGCTAGTCATGCCAGCATCGACTGTTTTGCCAAGTCGGTGTCGTTCCACCTTCCGGGTCGGAGGTCCTTCCAGTTCGTGGGCGATCACGTAGCTCCTTTGGGGTTCGTGTCGTCCATGCAGGCGTGGAGACTCCTTCAGGGAGGATGCGAGGGCTTTCTAGTGTACATTGCTCAGGAGGATGCACCGCTGCGGGCAGATATCAGTCAGACTCCGGTCGTGGCAGGGTATCCCGAGGTTTTCCCCGATGATCTTCCGGGATTACCGCCGGATCGCGCGATCGAGTTTGAGATCAATCTGATTCCGGGGACCGAGCCGATTTCGAGAGCTCCGTACCGGATGGCCCCTGCAGAGCTGAGGGTGCTCAAGGAGCAGTTGGAGGAGTTGCTGGAGAAGGGCTTCGCACGTCCGAGTGTTTCTCCGTGGGGAGCCCCTGTCCTGTTCGTCCGGAAGAAGGACGGTTCGCTGCGGCTGTGTATTGATTACAGGCAGCTGAATAAACGGACAGTGAAGAACAAGTACCCGTTGCCGCGGATCGACGATCTGTTTGACCAGCTCCAGGGAGCGCGTGTCTTTTCCAAGATCGATCTCCGCTCGGGGTACTACCAGCTGAAGATCCGGGAGTCAGACATTCCGAAGACGGCCTTTCGCACCCGGTATGGGCACTACGAGTTCAGAGTACTGCCATTCGGGTTGACGAACGCGCCGGCGGCCTTCATGGATCTGATGAACCGGGTATTTCGACCCTTCCTCGACTCCTTTGTGGTAGTATTCATCGATGATATATTGGTGTACTCGAGGAGTCTTGAGGAGCACGCTCACCATCTTCGCACTGTCTTGGAGACTTTGGCCAGACATCAGTTGTTCGCCAAGTTCAGCAAGTGCGAGTTCTGGTTGGAGCGTATGGCCTTTCTGGGCCATGTGATTTCCGGTGAGGGCATAGCTGTGGACCCGGAGAAGACGCTCGCCGTGTCGAATTGGCGTCGACCGTCGAACCCCACAGAGATTCGGAGCTTCTTGGGCTTGGCGGGTTATTACAGGAGGTTTGTCGAGGGTTTCTCGAAGATAGCCGTTCCTCTTACCCGCCTCACTCGGAAGGATGTCCTGGTTCGAGTGGTCCCCTGCTTGCGAGGAGAGCTTCCAGGAGCTGAAGCGAAGGCTCACCTCAGCGCCAGTTCTTACCCTTCCATCTGGGAGTGGTGGGTTCGCAGTTTACACAGATGCATCGCAGTTGGGTGTGGGTTGCGTCCTGATGCAGCACGGTAAGGTTGTGGCTTACGCGTCTCGTCAGTTGAAGCCCCATGAGCAGAATTACCCCACCCATGACCTTGAGTTGGCAGCGATCATCTTTGCGCTGAAGATGTGGAGGCATTACCTCTATGGAGAGGAGTTCGAGCTCTTTACTGATCATAAGAGCTTGACATATCTGCAGTCCCAGCCGGAGCTCAACATGCGTCAGAGACGTTGGGTTGAGTTCTGACGGACTACGATTGTGACATCGCTTACCATCCGGGTAAGGCGAATGTCGTTGCAGATGCGCTCAGTAGGCAGCCCTTGGGCATGGCCGCCCACATGGCTGTCCGTCGTTGGAGGCTTCTGGAGGAGGCCGCTTGCTGGATCAGCGTTTGAGAGACTCCTGCGGGTGGCTTTTTGGCCAGGCTGGTGGTGCAGCCAGTCCTGCTCGACGATATCCGCACGGCTCAGGCACAGGATCCGCATTTTATAGTCCTCTCTGAAGGCGTCGCCCGGGGCGAGCGTCCGGACTACCAGATTCGCGCGGACGGGATCCTGCGATTCAGAGGCCGAGTGTGCATTCCCGACGACGCAGAGCTGAAGCGGAAGATTCTGGACGAGGCCCATCGCTCGAGGTACACAGTGCCACCTGGTGGCACGAAGATGTACAGGGGCCTTCGTCGCGGCTACTGGTGGCGCGGGATGAAGACGGATATTGCCCGTTTCGTTGCCCGATGCCTAGTATGCCAGCAGGTGAAGTCGGAGCATCAGCGCCCTGCGGGGAAGCTGCAGTCCATTGAGATCCCTCAGTGGAAGTGGGAGCAGATCACCATGGACTTCGTCTCGGGTTTGCCGAGGTCACGTTCGGGTCGCGATGCCATCTGGGTGATCGTCGACCGGCTGACGAAGTCTGCTCATTTCCTCCCCATCCGACTCACCGATTCTCTGGACACCCTGGCGCAGTTATTTGTCTCCGAGATTGTCCGTCTCCATGGCACTCCAGTCAGCATCATTTCTGATCGAGACGCGCGTTTTACTTCGAGGTTCTGGCGTAGCCTCCAGCACGCCCTTGGTACGAACCTCCATTTCAGTACAGCGTTTCATCCGCAGACGGACGGCCAGTCAGAGAGGACGATCCAGACTCTTGAGGACATGCTGCGGGCCTGTGTTCTCGATTTTGGGGGCAGTTGGGAGAGGCACCTTCCGTTGGTGGAGTTTGCCTACAACAACAGCTACCACTCGAGCATCCGGATGGCTCCTTACGAGGCACTTTATGGCCGCAGCTGCAGGTCCCCCCTGTGTTGGGACGAGGTCGGAGAGCGCCAGTTAGAGGGACCAGAGATCGTTCACCAGACCTCAGAGATGGTGAAGACGATTCGCGAGCGTATCCGAGTCGCTCAGAGTCGTCAGAAGTGCTACGCCGACCGTCGTCGCCGTGAGCTCACCTTCGAGGTTGGTGACCATGTGTTCTTGAAGGTGTCCCCGATGAAGGGCATCTTCCGATTCGGTGTGCGGGGCAAGCTGAGTCCGCGTTTCATTGGGCCGTTCCTCATCCTTGAGCGAGTTGGAGAGGTGGCCTATCGCATAGCTCTGCCCCCACAGTTGGCTCAGGCTCATGACGTCTTCCATGTCTCGCAGCTGAGGCGATATGTCCACGATCCTGCTCACATCATCCCGTTCGAGCCGCTCGTCTTCGAGCCGGACTTGTCTTTCGTGGAGCAGCCGATTGAGATCCTGGACCGCCGCGAGAAGAGGCTCCGCACCAAGACCGTCCAGCTGGTCAAGGTGCGATGGCAGCACCGTTCCGGTGCCGAGGCCACTTGGGAGCTC
Organism: Acorus gramineus; assembly: GCA_030737835.1. Lineage (NCBI taxonomy): Eukaryota > Viridiplantae > Streptophyta > Magnoliopsida > Acorales > Acoraceae > Acorus > Acorus gramineus. The sequence continues at coordinate 97,049 of JAUJYN010000051.1, forward strand.
GAGGACGCCATGCGTGACGCGTATCCGCATCTTTTCCCTTCTTAGATGTTCTTGTATTTATTTTGAGGACAAAATTTCCTAAGGGGGGGAGAATGTTATATATGTGTCACTTTTTGGCCTGCTGGTAACCATTGGAGCATTTTGGCAGTTTTTGAGTTTTTTCGTTTTTCGATCGGAACCGCTAAAATTTTGGACTGTTAGCTATCGTCCTGAGCTAGAGGACTCCGATTGGAAATCTAACTGCATATTATGTGTCCTGGTGCCATTCTAAGCCACTCATGAAAATTTCATCGAATTCCGGTAACGTTCCAGAAATTTCACAGTTCCGGGGCGTATCCGGGTTTTGACCGAGCGAGAAGTCATTGGGAGAGTTGACTCGGTCAAAGTGGGCCCATGACTTGGTCAACCTCTTTTGTCCTTTTGTGTGGTTGAGTTGACTTAGGTCAAACCCACTTAAAACCCCCCTTAAGCCCCCCCCCCTAAACCTAATTAGGGCTAAACTAATTAGGGGTGTGAGGATGTGTGGGGTGGGGGTGGTTTTAAAGAAATCCCACGACTTAAACCCCCTATTCATCTTCTTCTCCGAGCAATCTCTCTCTCCCCTCCCCTTAAAACCTTCATTCAACCTAGCTAGAGTGCCCAAACCTTAAAACCCAAAACATAGAAAGGGTAGATCCGGTCCCGATCTACACCCCGGTGGTTTCAAATCCGGATTCCGGCGTGTCTAGCCCTTTCTTCCGCCCTCTCTTCTCCTCAGATCGGAGCCATTTCGGAGGTGGGAAGAGGTCTTGGTGGTGGAGACCCTTGGAGAGGCGTTTCGGTGCGCGGAGAGCAACCGAACATCCCTTCCTTCCCTTGGTAAGCTCTTCTTCCTCTTCTTTTTGGCTTAGATGCTTGTTAGGAGGGTGGTTTTGAGGTTGGGTGGTGGTCGGCGGCTGTGGGTGGCTGTCGGAGGTGGTTGGGGGCGGTCGGAGGCCGTTGGTGGCCGATGGGTAGTGGTGGAGGTGCTCGGGCAAGGTGGATGGGTGGTCTCGGGCAGGGCAGCAGCACAGGCGCAGCAGGCGGAGCAGCTGGCAGGGCGCGCGCGTGCGTGCGCGCGGGCGTGCGCTCGGGTGGAGCTGGAGGCCAGCAGGGGTGCTGGGCGCTGGGCATGCGCTGGGCGCGAGTGTGCTGGGGGTGCTGGTCGAGTGGGCATGTGCTGGGCGCTGGGCGTGCTGGGTGAGTGGGCATGCGTTCAGGGCGTCGTGCGGGGTGCGCGCGGAGCGAGGCGAGGGCGCGGCGAGGCAGCAGAGGTGCGCGCGGGGAGAGGCACTGGGCGAGCGGGGCGTGTGATGTGCGCGCAGGCCAGCGCGGGGCGTGTGGTGTGCGCGCGGGCTGCTGCGATGGGGCGCAGTGGGCGCGCGGTGCACCCGGGTGGCTCGGCAGCACGTCCAGGCGTGCGGGCAGGGGCCCGGCGGTGCGCCTGGGTGCGCGGGCTGAGGCGCGGCGGTGCATCCGGGGGCGGGTGGCCGTGCGGGTGGTTGCCGAGGGTTCGGGAGTGAGTCGGGGTGCTCGGGCTAGCGTGCGTACGGGCCGTATGCACGTTTGCCCGAGTGTTGGGTATTTATTTGTGTATTTTGAGTATTTTGTGGTATTTGTGTATTTTACTCACCAAGTGGGTTACCCTGTCTTGCAGATCTTGACGGACGGTCGCGCGACGACCCGGTCACCGGTGAGTGGGACAACCTAACCCAGTTGGGAGACGCTACATGCACTTGGGCGTGTATCGTCCTCCCCTGGGGCACATAGTTAAATTAACTGTTTTATTGTAATCCATGTATGCATGATTAATGTGTAGAATGCATGCCACCCTAGACTTGTATGTTAGGGACTTGCACCCTTAGGATATGTGCATGAGCCGTGCATCCTGTCACCTCGTTATCATGCTAGGAAAGCCTCGACCTATGCATGCGTCCTATTAGTTTGATTTATTTACTTAAATGCAAGCTTGTGATATTGTTAGCATGCCTTGGGGAATATAGGGGGGCCTTGCGAGGTTAACATTGAGACCCGGGTTAGGGTACTCCGTGTTCCTTGTTTGGTTGGCGGGATGTCCTACATCGGGACCTCAGGTTGCCCTCTCAAGGTCTCTTTTCCTCATTTATGTCTTATGTATTCCCCGCATCTTGGTTATGCGCGCTGGTGGAATTCTGAAGAATTCAAGACATTAGAGTTGTAGAGATGTGCTGTCAGCGGATCCGAGTGGATCATATGCGATGGATAGGCTGTTCTGTTCCCTTCGTTGGATCCGTGTAGAGACTACCTCAGCGTTAGAAAGGTCGTCCCGTGCAGGGGCTCCCATCAGTAGGCACCTCCTGATTTGGTAGATGGACTGTGCCGAATGTGGGAGTGGCCAAACGACCTACGGAGTGGGGAGAGACTATCGGTGGACCAAGGGTGACCAACAGCTTAGTCAGTCCCAAGAGCCTATGTCACCTATTGAGGGGTGAGGGTGAGGGTGTGGTGGGCCGGCGATGTGGCGACCCACTGGATTGTGTAAGGATGATTATCAGCCTATTAAGTCCCAACATCCTTTGTCACCTATTGAGGGGTGAGGGTGAGGGTGAGGGTATGGTGGTTCGGCGATGTAACGAACCCCCGGATTTGTGTTGTTTATGCCACTTTGAGGCCATTGACTTGATTAAATGTGGTTAATATAAACTGTATGCATGGGTTGTGCTATTCACTGAGCGTGTGGCTCACCCCTCGCATAATTATTTTCTCCAGTGATTACCGAGGCGGACTTGAAGGAGGAGCTTCCCGAGCGACTACACCAGTAGCGGAGTAGCGCCACGTCCCTCGAGTTTTGAGGCCATCAGCATCCTTCCTTTGATTGTATGTATATATCTGTGCTTGGGCACCTAGTATGGATTGTATTTGGATGTATTGTGGATATATTGGCTCTCACAGGACATATGATTATGTATCGAGTCTGTAAAGTGTTGTTGATTTACAGATTCAGTCTTTTTAGCTTCCGCATTTCTGTGTATACATCATGTCAGCCTTTTATTGTCTGTGTTGTCTTTTTAGCTGTTGTTTATGGTATATTATTGATCTCCTGTATTGACTGCTGATATCATGTATACCCTTGCCGCGTCCCGGGGACGGCCGCCCTGGGGCGTGACAGGTAGTGGTGGTGGTGGTTGAGGTGGTCGCGGGTGCGTCGAGGGCCCCCGAATCTCCCCCTTTCATTCCCCCTCCCTAGGTGAGCTCTTCCCCTTCTTTTCTTGGTTTTTCATGGCTTCGGGGTTGTTGGGAAGTCATGCATGCTAGGTAGTTGGTTTAGGGTGAGTGAGAAGTGTGGGGGAGGGGTTAAAAGGGGTTAAAAGAGTGATGGGCGCGCGCGGGTCTGTCCGCGCGCGTGCGCGCGTAGACGCGCACGTAGAGGGGCCCTGGCAGGTGCGCAGGCGGGCGCGCGGGTGCACGCGGAGCGAGCGCGCAGGTTCGCGCATACGCTGGCAGCACGCGCGGTGCGCGCGGGTCATGCACGTGAGTGCGTGAGGGCGTGCGCGAGCGTGCGCGCGCGGGGGGCAGGTTGTCTGGGCGGGCCTGGGCATGCGGCAGGGTGCCAGTGCGCGCGCGCGTGCGTGCGCGTGCTGGGGCATGCGCGGGGCTGCCCAGGGGCTCGGGTAGGTGCTGGGGCACTCGGGCATGCGTGCGTACGCGCGTGCTCGCATGCGTGCGAGCCCGTATGCGTGCATGTCTAAGTCTTTGGCATTTCTAGTAATTTTTAAGTGTTATAATGTGATGTTACTCACCAAATTTGATGCCCTTACCTTGCAGATCTCGTCGGAAGGGATGCGCGAGGTCCCGGGTTGCGGTGAGTGGTTTGATCCAATCCCCCCCCCTCGAGATGCGCTCGACGCGCGTAGTCGTGCGTCGCGCATCGATGGGGCATCCTAGCTATACTACTTGTGTAGATAAGTAGTATGGCCATGCTTAAACTATAATATGTTAGATATCTTGCATGCTAGGCTTATATTGCATGTATTGTATCCATGTATGAATGATTGTGTTGCATGCACCCCTCTAGTATGGGCATGTATTTCTGTAATGTGTATGGATGTATAGAATATGGCATGCCTTAGGTAGTATTGTAATACTACTCCCACCATATTAATTGGAATATCCAGCATGATTAAGTCTGGGTTAATAACGGGCACCTGCCTAATATTCACTTGCGATAAGACTCGAGGGCGTGGTGTAGTTGTTGCGCCCATGCTAATGGGGCAAAGCTATGACCAACTTCATGAGATGATGATCTCTCTCGCCCTCTCCCTCTGCACGAACTGAGTAAGTAGAGGCGATTTCCTACTCGACTCGGGTTCGTTTGGAATATTGGCATTCCCTTGTTAGTGCGCGAGATCGCGCTTGACCCTTACCTTTTAAGTTGGTGATATCCAACGCATGCTTAAGTTAGGCCTTGTGTGCTTATGTGATTAATGTCACGCCCCAGGGCGGCCGTCCCCGATACGTGGCAAATATATATAATATCAGCAGTCCATACACGAGATCAATAAAAGACTCTAAACAACTTCGAAGGTAATACACAATTAACAATGTAGCTGACATAATATATATACATATAGCGGAAGCTTAAACGACTGAGTCTGTAATTCAAAGACATATTACAGACCAGAATACATAATCAACTGTCCTGTGAGAGCCAATAAAAGACAAAGACATCCACATACAAGTATTGTGCCCAAGCACGAGTAACAATACATACAAGCAAAAAGGGGGGGATGCTGATGGCCTCTCACTCGCAAGATCTAAATACGCGAACGCTGCTCCGCTACTGGTGTGATGCCTCGGGGAGCTCCTCCTTCAGATCCGACTCAGTGACAACTGGAGGAAAAAGATATGCGAGGGGTGAGCCACACGCTCAGTGAATGGTACAATCTATGCAACACAACACATATTAACCTTAAAAAAATTAATAAAGTCCCAAGATGGGAGTAACTGTACAAATTGGTGGGTCGTAGCGACGCCGACCCACCTCACCCTCACCCTTTAGAGGTGACATAGGACTCTTGGGAGAGATTAGACTGCTCTACACCCTTGGTCCACCGGTAGCCCTTTCCCCGGGTAGCCTCTACCTGGTATACTCCCATGATCAGTACGTTCCCGAATGCATCGGTAGTACCTACGGATGGGAGCCCTCTGTCAGGACAGCTTTTCCCAACCCGGTTAGTTCCTACACGGATCCAACGAAGGGGAGAAAACAATCTACACTCACGGATACGATCCTCTTGGATCCGTCGACAACGATTACTAAACACTGCCAAGGTAACGAATTCTGAAGAATTCTTCCAGGGTACATAACTAAGATGCGGGGAAAAACATATTATAATAACAAGGTTATAATATTTTCTAAGGCATGCTTATACTAACATATTCTCATTTTGGTTTAATTAAATTAAACTAGATGGGAACATGCATAGATCAAGGCTTTTCAAGCATGGGACATGGTGTCTAGGCATGTATGGGCCTCTATACATGATACATGGATGTATATCCCTAGCATACAATGTCTAACATGGTATGGTTACATCATAGCAAAACATGCATTAACATAAGTTTTCATTCACACAAGTTAATATGTAGTTATGGTGCCCCAGGGGAGGGCAATGCACGCCTACGTGCATCGAACGCCTCCCTACTGGGTTGGATTGACCCACTCACCGCAACCCGGGTCGTTGCGGAACCGTTCGCCAAGATCTGCAAGACATGGGCATTCAATATGGTGAGTAAACTACACAAATATACATGAAATTTACTAGAAATGCCTAAAACTCGGACAAGCACGCATACGGGCTCGCACGCATGCGAGTACGCACGTACGCACGCAAGTCCGAGTGCCCCAACACCTACCCGAACCCTCGGGCAGCCACACGCATGGCCCCCCGCACGCGTACGCGCGCATACGCACGCACGCACGCGCCCCCGCACCCCCCTGGCACACTGTCGTGCCCAGACACGCAGCTGCGTGCACACTGCGTGCGCACTGCGCGCCCGCGCAGCACCCAGCGGGCACGTTCGCGTGCCTGCGCGTACGCGCGTTCCCGCCAGCACGCCCGACTGCGCGCGCAAGCGCCCCTCTGCGCGCGCAGACGCGCGCGCGCCCAAATCTCTCCCACCCCCTCCTCAGCCCTCCCACACCCCCTACCACATATGCTGTTGTGTCTGTGTCATTTGGAGCGCTCTGTTTGAAGAATTGGGTACATAATTTTTTTTCTAAGTTATGTATTTCCAATTTGGTATTTGGATTTGATTTTGTTAAAATCTAAGATGAAGAGATTTAAATATGATTTTATTATGAGATGTCCAGTTTTGAGTTAGCTTTCGCACAGAAGTGGAATTAGATCAACTGGATTCTTGTAGTAAAAGTTATGGGTATTTTTCCAAGTATACCCCGGGGATGGAAATTCTGGCAGCAGCCCTGTTCCATGTTTAGCTCTAATTTTGGAATAGCTGGAGGGATTATCTGATCTTGGCATGAACATGAAAGTTGTAGATAATCTTCTTAGCTTTCCATCGGTCTTGGAATTGAGCAATTCGGAGCTGTATCGAGGAAGTTATGGCTGTTCCAGTGAAGCTTGCGCAGAATTTCTAGTCAAAGGGCGACTAGGTCATTTCTTCTTAAGATATTTTTGATAAATATCTCCTCTCTCTCTCTTCCCCTCTCACTCCCCACGTCGACTAGCATCTGGTCTCTCTTTCTCTCATTCATTTGCCCCCCCAAGTGTTTGATGAAAAGTCTCAAAGAGAAGGAAGAGGTGGTGGAGGAAGTGGTGGTAGATCTTGTGTTCATGTGTGTTGTTTGTTTGTTCCCCTCTCTCTCAAGCTCCCTTTCTCATGATCTTCTCCCCCTGATTTGCAGCCATGGGAGGGCTGAGGAGGCTGAGGGGTGGTGGTCTCGGTGGCGGCGTTTCGGTGCGCGAAGGGCCCCCGAACCTCCCCCTTTTGTTCCCCCTCCAAGGTGAGCTCCTCCCCTTCTTTTCTTGGTTTTCTTGGCTTAAGGGGTTGTGGAAAGGTCATGCATGCTAGGTAGATGGGTTAGGGTGTGTGTGAGGGGTTGGGAAGGGTTAAAATGAGGTTAGGATGGGCTGGGCGAGCGCTGGGCGCGGTCTGCGCGCGTGCGCGCGCAGGCGGGCGCAGGCAGGCGCTGGCGGGCGCAGACTGCGTGCGGGAGTGCGCGCGGGTGCAGGCACGAGCGGGGGTGCGCGCGGGCGTGCGCGTGCGCGGGCAGGGCGCCTGGGCATGCGCCTAGGCGCGGGGCTGGGGACCAGTGCGTGCGCGTACGTGCGTGCGCGTGCTGGGGCGTGCGGGGAGCGCAGTGCGCGTGGGGCGCGGCGTGCGCGCGTGGCGCGGCGTCTGGACGCGCGGTGCGCGCGGCAGTGCGCCGAGGGTGCCGGAGTGTGTGCGTGCGTGCGCATTCGTGCGTGCGCGTGCGGGGGGCGGCCATGCGTGTGGCTGCCCAAGTGTTCGGGTAGGTGTTGGGGCACTCGGACTCGCGTGCGTACTGCGTGCCCGCATGCGTGCGAGCCCGTATGCATGCTTGTCCGAGTATTGGGTATTTTTAATGATTTCTATGTGTATATTGTGTTGTTTCTCACCAAGTGGATCCCCTACCTTGCAGATCTCGTCGGATGGGATGCGCGAGGTCCCGGGTCGTAAGGTGAGTGGTTTGATTCCAATCCCCCCCCCCTCTCTAGGGATGCGCTCGACCCGCATAGACGCGCGTCGCGCATCGATGGGGTCCCCTAGCTATTATATGTAGATGCTATGCATGCACCCTTATATGATCAATATGATGCTATGCATGCCACCCTAGACTTGTATGCTAGGGATATGCACCTATACATCATGTATAGAGGCCCGTACATGCCTGGACACCATGTCCTGTACTTAAGAGCCTCGATCTATGCATGCATGATTATTATGTAGTATCCATGCCACCCTAGACCCTGTATGTTAGGGATACTTGCCCTTATGATATGTGTAAAGGCCAATGCATCCTGTCACCCTGTTTCATGCTAGGAAAGCCCTGAACCTTGCATGTTCCCATTTAGTTTGATTTATTTAAATCAAGATGGGATTAGGTGATTATTCTGTTGTTAGCATGCCTTAGAGAATATTATAACCTTGTGGTTATAATATATGGTTCCCCGCATCTTAGTTATGCGCCCTGGAGGAATTCTGAAGAATTCATGTCATTTGTAGAGTTGAGATCGGTGTCGGCGGATCCAAGTGGATCGTATCCGTGTGGGTAGGCTATTTCTCTTCCCTTCGTTGGATCCGTGTAGGGACTCCTCAGCGTTAGACAGGCCGTCCTGACAGAGGGCTCCCATCAGTAGGCACCTCCTGATTTGGTTTCGGACTGTGCTGAATGTGGGAGTAGACCAGGCGAGCTACGGTGTGGAGGAGAGGCTATCGGTGGACCAAGGGTGATCAACAGCCTAGTCAGTCCCAAAAGACCATGTCACCAGTTTGAGGGTGAGGGTGAGGGTGTAGTGGGTTGGCGATGAGCGACCCACTGGTTTGTGTAGTTGTTGCCACTTAGAGGCTATGAATGATTTGAGGTTAATATGAGTGTGTTGGTTGTTGTTATGCATGTGGGTGATATCTCGCTGAGCGAGTATCGAGAGTGATTGTTTTCTATTGGGTTTCGCTTGGCGAACATGGGATCGTTCTCCCCTTCGTTGGATCCGTGTAGTGACATCCCCTGTCACTCCCCAGGGCGGCCGTCCCCGGGACGCGGCAAGCGTATACATGATATCAGTAAACAGGAGTTCAATAACATACTCACACAACAGCTAAAATGACAACACAGACAACAAAAGCAGGGCTGACATGATACATACACCAATAGCGGAAGCTAAAAGACTGAATCTGTAATTCAAAGACATATTACAGACTCGATACATAATCAACTGTCCTGTGAGAGCCAATATATACAAAGACATCCAAATAGAATACAAACGGGTGCCCAAGCACGGAATATAATACATACAAGCAAAAGGGATGCTGATAGCCTCTGATACTCGCGGGACGTGGCGCTACTCCGCTATTGATGAAGTCCCTCGGGGAGCTCTTCCTCCAGATCCGACTCAGATGACACTGGAGAAAAATATTATGCGAGGGGTGAGCCACACGCTCAGTGAACAGCACAACCCATGCATCACAATTTATATTAACCACCAGATATTATTAACCACAATCTCATTACTCAAGCCTCAAAGTGGCAGGAACTACACAAATCCAGTGGGTCGCTACATCGCCGACCCACCACACCCTCACCCTCACCCTCAATAGGTGACATAGGATATTGGGACTTATAAACCAGTGGGTCGCTACATCGCCAACCCACTACACCCTCACCCCTCAATAGGTGACATAGGATATTGGGACTTACAAACCAGCGGGTCGCTATCGCCAACCCACTACACCCTCACCCTCACCCTCACCCCTCAATAGGTGACATAGGATATTGGGACTGACTAGGCTGTTGGTCACCCTTGGTCCACCGATAGTCTCTCCTCCACTCCGTAGGTCGCTTGGCCACTCCCACATTCAGCACAGTCCGTCCCAAATCAGGAGGTGCCTACTGATGGGAGCCCTCTCACGGGACGACCTTTCTAACGCTGAGGCAGTCTCTACACAGATCCAACGAAGAGAACAGAATAGCCTAGGTATACGCATATGATCCACTCGGATCCGCAGACAAACACATCTCAACAACTCTAATGCCATGAATTCTTCAGAATTCCTCCAGGGCACATAACCAAGATGCGGGGAACATGCATAATAATAATAATAGCAAGGTGACAATATTATTGGGAAAGAAACCTTGGGAGGGCAGCGTGAGGTCCCGATATAGGACATCCCGACAACCAAACAAGGAACACGGAGTACCCTAACCCGGGTCTCAATGTTGACCTCGCAAGGCCCCTCCCTATAATATTATCTAAGGCATGCAATTAAACATTTAATTTAATAAATCAAACTAATAGGACGCATGCATAGGCCGAGGCTTCCTAGCATGATAACAAGGTGACAGGATGCATGGCTCATACACATATCCTAAGGGTGCAAGTCCCTAACATACACAGTCTAGGGTAGCATGCATACTACATTTTTATCATGCTTGCATGGATTACACATTACAACAGGTTAATATAAATCCATGGTGCCCCAGGGGAGGGCAATACACTCCCAAGTGAGTAGTACGCCTCCCTACTAGGTTGGATTGTCCCACTCACAGATAGTCGGGTCGTCGCGTGACTGTCCGTCAAGATCTGCAAAATAGGGTAATCAATTCGGTGAGTAAAATCCACAAATAAATCCAAAAATACTTTAAAATACACAACACTCGGACAAGCGTACATACGGCCTGTACGCACGCGAGCCCGAGCACCCCAACTCATTCCCGAACCCCCGGGCAGCCGCACGCACGGCCACCCACCCCGGGCGCACAGCCGAGCCCCGGCCCGCGCCCCCAGACGCCCTGCCGGAGCCTAGCCCGCACGCCCGGACACCCTGCCGAGACCTCTCGGGTGCACCGCGCGCACACCCGCACACCCTGCGCCCCATTGCCTCGCCCCGCGCGCACCCCGCGCGCACCACCCGCTCGCATCACCCCCTCGCACCATCCGCTCGTCCAGCCCCGGGTGCACCCACGCGCACTGCGCCCCATCGCAGTGCCCGCACACACTCCCCGCTCGGCGCCCTGCGCGCAGCACCCGCACGCGGCCCCGCGCGCACGGCACGCATTGCGCCTCACGCAGCACCCCAGCGCCCAGCATCCGCGACCATCGCCCAGCGTCCAGCGCCTGCGACCATCGCCCAGCGCCCCAGCACACCCTCCTGCTCCACCCGAGTGCACGCCCGTGCGCACGCCCGCGCGCACGCTTCACAGCGCCCAGCCTACGCTGCCTGCGCTACCCTCCTGCCAGCCTACCCGGGACAGCCCGCCTGCCCTGCCTACCTGCCTGAGCCACCCAACCACCCTGCCCGAGCCACTCTACCACCCCTCTCCGACCACCAATGGCCCCCAACAGCCACCAACCACCACCCACAGCCACCAGCACCCAAAACACCACCTAAACAAGCATCTAAACATGGAAAAGAAGGGAAAGAAGGCTTACCCTAGGAGAGGAAAGGAAGGGAAGGAAACCGGGGGCTCTTCGGGCACCAAAACACCTCCCCAAAGCCCTCCGCCACCAAGAACTCTTTCCACCCTCAAAGGGGTTGAAATCAGAGGAGAAAAGAGGGGTTAGAGGGGTCAAACTCGTTGGAATTCGAATCTGAGACCACCGGTGGATAGATCGGGATGAGATCTAACCTTTCTCTTCTTTGTGTTTTGAGTTTCCAGCACTCTAGGCTAGGGCGTGCGCGGGGTGCTGCGCGCCGCGCGCCTGCCCGCGCGTCTGGGGGCGCGTGCAGGCGCGCGGCAGTGCGCCGAGGGTGTCGGAGTGCGTGCACATTCGTGCGTGCGCGTGCAGGCGGCCATGCGTGTGGCTGCCCGAGGGTTCGGGTAGGTGTCGGGGCACTCGGACTCACGTGCGAGCCCGTACGCATGCTTGTCCGAGTATTGGGTATTTCTAATGATTCCTTGTGTATATTGTGTTGTTTCTCACCAGTTGGATGCCCCTACCTTGCAGATCTCGTCGGATGGGATGCGCGAGGTCCCGGGTCGTAAGGTGAGTGGTTTGATTCCAATCCCCCCCCCCTCTCTAGGGATGCGCTCGACCCGCATAGACGCGCGTCGCGCATCGATGGGGTCCCCTAGCTATTATATGTAGAAGCTATGCACCCTTATATGATCAATATGATGCTATGCATGCCACCCTAGACTTGTATGCTAGGGATATGCACCTATACATCATGTATAGAGGCCCGTACATGCCTGGACACCATGTCCTGTACTTAAGAGCCTCGATCTATGCATGCATGATTATTATGTAGTATCCATGCCACCCTAGGCCTTGCATCTTAGTTATGCACCCTTATGATATGTGTAAAGGCCAATGCATCCTGTCACCCTGTTTCATGCTAGGAAAGCCCTGAACCTTGCATGTTCCCATTTAGTTTGATTTATTTAAATCAAGATGGGATTAGGTGATTATACTGTTGTTAGCATGCCTTAGAGAATATTATAACCTTGGGGTTATAATATATGTTTCCCCGCATCTTAGTTATGCGCCCTGGAGGAATTATGAAGAATTCATGTCATTAGTAGAGTTGAGATCGGTGTCGGCGGATCCAAGTGGATCGTATGCGTATGGATAGGCTGTTTCTCTTCCCTTCGTTGGATCCGTGTAGGGACTCCTCAGCGTTAACAGGCCGTCCTGATAGAGGGCTCCCATCAGTAGGCACCTCCTGATTTGGTTTTGGACTGTGCTGAATGTGGGAGTAGACCAGGCGAGCTACGGTGTGGAGGAGAGGCTATCGGTGGACCAAGGGTGATCAACAGCCTAGTCAGTCCCAAAAGACCATGTCACCAGTTTGAGGGTGAGGGTGAGGGTGTAGTGGGTTGGCGATGAGCGACCCACTGGTTTGTGTAGTTGTTGCCACTTAGAGGCTATGAATGATTTGAGGTTAATATGAGTGTGTTGGTTGTTGTTATGCATGTGGGTGATATCTCGCTGAGCGAGTATCGAGAGTGATTGTTTTCCATTGGGTTTCGCTTGGCGAACATGGGATCGTTCTCCCCTTCGTTGGATCCGTGTAGTGGCATCCCCGGCGTTAGCAGGCTATCCTGACAGAGGGCTCCCATCAGTAGGCACCTCCTGATTTGGTTTCGGACTGTGCTGAATCGTGGGAGTAGACCAGGTAAGCTACGGAGCGGGGAGAGGCTACCGGTGGACCAGGGGTGTAGAGCAGTCTAAGTCTCTCCCAAAGTCCCAAGATGTCTCCTTTCAGGAGTGAGGGTGTGGATGAGGCGAAGACGCGTTGCCTCGTGACCCATTCGTTGTTCGACCGTTCCCATAGATGTTGGGTCCGGTCTCGTGATGGATGTTGAAGGACATCGATGGGTGATTATCTAGATGTAGATGATCCAGTAGTGTTGAGTAGACCAGTAAGTCCGGGTCTCTTCGACCGACGGCATGGTCTCTAGACCAGTAAATCCGGGTCTCTTCGACCGACGGTATGGTCTCTCCCCATAAGTCCCAAAAGGCTCCCTTCGGGAGTGAGGGTGGGGGTGAGGTTGGTCGCGCCGCCGCGTGACCCAGTGATCCAATGGGTTTGTACCCATATTTTTCCTTGGAAAAGGGAACTGATTATGTATTGAACTGTAGAATGGTGATTGGTTTCCAGCCACTCACTGAGCTTGTAGCTCACCTCTCGCTTATTGTTTCTTTTTAGGGGCAGTCTTGGGCATGGAGCTGGAGCTTCATGTGGCGCGGTCTTATGGGCGTGGAGCGTTCTTCCGGCGGGTGCGTGTGAGAGGCTGTCAGCATTCCTAGAGTCAGTTATGTTTTGTAAATCGTGCATGTGGCACAGGTTGTATTTTCTTTGGTCTAGACTTGGCTTCCACAGGACATTGATTGTGTATTCGGGTCTGTAATAATGTTTTTGATTTACAGACATTGTTATATATTATGCTTCCGCTTTTCAGTCAGTTATCATTATCTTGCTTTGCCACCTTGTGTATTGTTGTTGGTGTCTTTATTTACCTTAGGTATTGATAGCTGATATTATACTTTATTATTGCCACGTCTCGGGGACACCTGGGGCGTGACATATGCATGGCATGCATGAACACCCTAAGAGCCCTAACAACCATTTGAAACAAAGATAAGGGAGGAGGAGAGCTTACCAAAGGAGGGGAAAGAAAGGGGAGTACTCGGGTGCCCTTGGTGCACCAAAACCACCGCAACCAACACCACCACGTCCTCAGCCACTCCTCAAGCCTTTATTGGCTGAAATCAAGGGTGGGAAGAGGCGTGAGAGGGAGTTAGAGAGAAGAGAATCAAAGCACAACAACAACACCCAAAGCTTGCACACACATACCTTCTCTTTTCCTTTTAAGTGTTTCTTCTTCTCCTTCTTGTTCTTCTTTATTTAGCAACTAAAATAAAAGGGGAAGTGAAGGAGGGAGTGAGAGGGAGAGGAGGAGAAGGGGACGCCCACACCTAGCACACACACACACTCACACACACACACTTAGCCATTTATTGGTGAAAAAGGGGGTTGGTGGGCGATTGACTTGAGTCAACCTAACCAAACTACCAAACAAAACCCCTTGACTAGTCAAAAGTCATCTTTGACTAGTCAAGGTCTTCATTGACTTGGTCCAAGTCATCCTTTGACACTTCAAAGTCGGTCAAAACCCGGATACGATTTAGAACTGCCAAATTTTCTAAAACGTTACCGGAATTCGATGAAATTTTTATGAGTAGCACAAAATGACACCAGGACTCATAATATGTAGTTAGATTTTCAATCGGAGTTCTCAAACTCACGCAGATAGCTAAAAGTCTAAAATTTTAGCGGCTCCGATCGAAAAAATGAAAAATTGGAAAATGGCCAGAAATGACCCAAATGTGACCAAGAGGCTAAAAAGTGACACATATATAACATGTATACTGTTGTATGATTTATTATGATGTAAATCCATGTTAGGGAGTATCCCTATAATTATTTGATAGGTTATCGTGCATGTAGTTCATGTACATAACTAGATATAATTCTCCTGGATATATATATGCGCATGTTAAAACTGATTAGGCCTATCTGAAATAGGTGTGGATATGACCCGTTGTCGGGTTGTACCTTATTAGTTAGAGCGCTAGCGATGTAATCGCCCCATGCATCCGAGCGATGCACTCGTTTGGAATTCAGGAGAATTCATTATCTTATCGGTTTTGTTAAGCCGGTAGTTGTGGCATTAAGCTAGGCCTACCCGTGCTAGGCGTGTATATGAACCGCCTATTGGGTTATGTGCCTTGGGATTATTTCTGCGTGAGAGCAGAGGCAACCCCCTTGTGACTAAGCGACACAATGGTGTGGGAGTACAATAGTGTTCGATATCATCGATATGTGATTATCGAGAGTAGTTGTTTTTCCATTTGGGTTCGCTTTGTGAACATGGAGTGTTTCCTCCCAATGTCGTCCGTGTTGAAGCGGCCCGGGTTGTAGCTGTCCTGACAGAGGGCTCCCATCCGTAGGTACCACCGATGCGTTCGGAAGCGTACTGATCGTGGGAGTGTACCAGGTAGAGGCTACCCGGGAGAGGGCTAACGAATGATATTGTGAGCGTGAAATCGTTCTCCCCTTCGTTGGATCCGATGTAGGAACTTTCCGGCGTTGAAAAAGCTGTCCTGACAGAGGGCTCCCATCCGTAGGTACCACCGATGCGTTCGAAAGCGTACTGATCGTGGGAGTATACCAGGTAGAGGCTACCCGGGGAAAGGGCTACCGGTGGACCAAGGGTGTAGAGGAGTCTAATCTCTCCAAAAGTCCTATGTCACCTCTAAAGGGTGAGGGTGAGGATGAGGTGAAGACACGTCGCCGCGTGACCCATTCGTTGTTCGTCCGTTCCCAAAGTTGTTGGGTCCGGTCTCATATCGATGTTCAAAGACATCATTGGGCAGTTATCTCGATGTAGATGATCCAGTAGTGTTGCGTAGACCAGTAATCCCGGGTCTCCTCGACCAACGGTATGGTCTCTCCCCAAAAGTCCCGAGAGTCTCCCTCCGGGAGTGAGGGTGAGGGTGAGGTTGGTGATCCAGTAGTGTGTTGTGTGAACCAGTAATCCCGGGTCTCCTCGACCAACGGTATGATCTCTCCTCAAAAGTCCCAAGAGCCTCCCTCCGGGAGTGAGGGTGAGCCTCTCCTCAAAACCCCGCGCCGCCGCGTGACCTTGTTATCCATTGGGTTTCTACCCATGTTTTCCTTGAAAGGAAATTGTTTTAGTATTGAACTGTTGTAATGGTGATTGGTTTTCAGCCACTCACTGAGCTTGTAGCTCACCCCTCACATACTGTTTCTTTTCAGGGGTAGTGTTGGGCGTGGAGCTGGAGCTTCCCTGTGGCGTGGTCTTATGGGCGTGGAGCGTTCTTCCGACGGGTGGCGAGTGCGAGGCTGCCAGCAGTCCTAGAGTCATTTTATGTATTGTAAATCGTGCATGTGGCACAGGTTGTATTTTATTTGGACTAAACTTGGCTCTCACAGGACAATGATTGTGTATTCGAGTCTGTAATAATGTTTTTGGTTTACAGACATTGTTGATATCTTATGCTTCCGCTTTTCAGTCAGTTATCATTATCTTTGCTTTGCCACCTTGTGTGTTGTTGTTGGAGTCTTTGTTGACCTCAGGTATTGATAGCTGATACTTCATTATTGCCACGTCTCGGGGACAACTGCCCTGGGGCGTGACAATTTCAATGACCTGGGCACCGGGGTGAATTGAGAGCTCTAACCCTGCAACATGGGCTTCATACTCCGCTTCATTGTTAGACGTTCAAAAAACTAAATTTAGGGCATGTTCGAACAAAAGCCCGTCACTGTTCCTTAAAACCAGTCCTGCTCTTGCGCCTTTTTGGTTAGATGCTCCATCGACTTTCAGGGTCCATGTGGGCCCAGCTTCGGCCTTCTGGTTGTTGATCATGAACACTTCGTCGGGCTGTGGGGTCAAGTCGGCTACAATGTCAGCGATTACCTATCCTTTCATTGCACTCCTCATAATGTACTAGAGGTCAAAAGGAGACAGCTCGATCGCCCATTTCAACATTCGTCCAGTGATGTTGGCCTTCTTAAGAATAACCTTGAGCGGGTAATCGGTCACCACATTAATCGAGTGAGCGACGAAGTAATGTCTGAGTTTTCAGGATGATATAAGAAGGGCATAGACAACCTTTTCTAGGTACATGTATCTAGACTCTGTTCCGCACAAGGATTTGCTAACATAGAAGACTGGCCACTGTATTCCTTCGTGTTCTTTTATGATGGCTGAGCTGACTGCGTGATCAGAGGCCGCCATGTAAAGGTACAACGGCTCTTTTGGGTTCGGCTTCACCAGCAATGGAGGCAATGCGAGATTCCTCTTGAGTTCTTCAAAAGCCATCTGGCACTAAGAGGTCCAATCGAATTTTTTGGCTTTTCTAAGCAATCTGAAAAAAGGGAGATTTCTCTCAGTCACCTTAGAGATAAACCGATTTAGGGCCGCCAACCTCCCAGTCAGCCTCTGAACTTCCTTTCTGTTTCTTGGTGGGTTCATCTCGAGCACAGCTTTGATCTGATCGGGGTTGGCTTCTATACCCCAATGCATGGTCAAGAACCCAAGGAACTTTCCCGATTCTACCCCAAAGGAGCACTTAGCCGCGTTAAGTTTCATGCGGTAGTTCCGGAGAATTTTGAAAGCTGCCCTGAGGTGCTCGAGATGGTCGCCCCGTTTGTCGCTTTTTACCAACATGTCATCTATATATACTTCCATAGTCTTGCCAATCTGTTGCTCAAACATCTTGGTGATGAGCCTCTGATATGTTGCCCCCGCATTTTTTAGCCCGAAGGGCATGACATTGTAACAGTAGGTGCCCATCTGGGTAATGAACGCCATTTTTTCGACATCATGTTCGTACATCAGAATTTGATGATATCCCGAATATGCGTCCATGAAGCTCATCAACTCGTTTCCCAAGGAGGCATCTACTAGCTGGTCTATTTTTGGCAGGGGGAAGCTGTCCTTCAGACAAGAGCTGTTCAGATCGGTGAAGTCGACGCACACTCGCCACTTGTCGTTCTTCTTGGGTACTACCACCGTGTTGGCTAACAAATCAAGATACAGGACTTCCTAAATGAACCCAGCAGCAAGGAGCTTCTCTACCTCTTCTTTGATGGCTTCGGCGTGAATTGGAGCTACTCGCCTCTGCCGTTGCTTGACGGGTCGCACCGTAGGGGAGATACACAGTCGGTGGCAAATTATACTTGGATCGATGTCGGGCATTTCTGACGGCTTCGACGCAAACACATCCACTTGTTCATGGAGCAATTTGATCAAATTTGCTCTTTCAATCTGGTCCAGCGCGGTGCCGATAAGGACGTACTTTTCTGGTTTCGAGCGGGTCGAGGAAGATCTTCTCCAGGTCTTCCACTACCCGCTGAGCTGGACCAGGTCGGGCCTCATTGGCTTACCCAATCCTTCAGTAATTGCTATCTTTTGGGATGTATGCCTTCTACACTCCCAGGCCGCTCTTCGGCCTTAGCCTTACCAGAGGTAGCAATGGCATAGCACCTCCTTGCTACGGACTGATCGCCTCGTATCTCCATGATTCCACGCGGAGTCGGGAAGCGCAACTTCTGATGGTATGTTGACGGTATGGCCTTCATTGCCCCCAGCCAGGTGCGGCCCATGATGGCATTGTAGGGGGATGGGAGGTCTATGACAATGAATTCGGTCAGGACAGTCTCTTCGCCTGCCCGCACAGGCAAAGTTATCTGTCCCGCTAAAACTGCCTGGCTCCCATTGAACGTGATCAGCAGGTCCCACATTGGCTTGAGGATAGAGGGCTTCAGGCCCATCTTGAGATAAGGCTGCAAGAATAGGATGTCAGCCGAGCTTCCCGTGTCGACCAGTATCCGTTTAACATCGTAGTTTGCAATTCGTAGGGTGATGACCAGAGCATCACTGTGAGGTGTGGACATGTCAGATAAATCGTCGTCGGAGAAGGATATGAGCCCAGGGTCTTCCACCTTCGGCCTTTTGGGGATGAGTTGGGCTTCCTTGTTGATCTGCATGACCTCCAAATGATTTGCACTCCTTTTCACAATCCGTTTGACCGACTTAGGGTTTCTCAAGACAGGCAGTCCTCCGTAGATCATGTCTATAACTCCGGCCGCGTGTGAAGGGGCAACGGCGATCACGTGCTTTTCGGGCTTCCTTTCCTCCTGAGCGTCTATAAATTCTCTGAGCTTCCCTTTTCAGACCAACGTCTCCATGAATCCTTTGAGTGTTTGACAGCTTTCTGTCTGATGCCCATAGTCTCTGTGATAGTCACACTTGAGACCCTTATCCCGAGTTGCAGAATCGCTCTTCATCGGGGGGTGCCCATTGGAAGAATGGGGCATTTTTTATCCCTTCCAGGATTTGAATGAGAGGAAGAGTGAACTTGGTGTATGGGCGCTCTCTGACTTTGTTGGTCGTCGGGTTGCCCTTGATGTCAGCTCGCGGTCTATTTCCATTGTCTTCCTTTGTCGGGGGGTTCTTGGAGACTACCGCGACTATCTGTGGTCGGAAAGGGATGGCCTCATCTTCAAACTTCGCGTATTTCTCTGCGCGGCACATCAACTCGCTTAGCGATTCTGGGACCTTCTTCACCAGAGAGTTTCACAGTTCGTGCTTTGGGGGTAAACAGTTCCTGAATGCCATGATGGCCGTGTTTGGATCGCATTAGTCGACCTCAAACATGAGGAGGCGGAAGCGGTCCACATAGCACCGAATAGATTCTCCAGGTTGCATGTGAACCTTCATGAGGTCACTGTGATCCTTCCCCTGTTTTCTGCTGCATATGAAGTGCTGGGCGAACAAGGTGCTGAGTTCTTCAAAACACCGGATTGATCCTCCGGGAAGCTGATGGACCAGCTAACTGCTGCTCCTTCTAGGCTTGAAGGAAACATCCTGCACATGAGCTCGTCATATTGTTCGTACAAGGCAATTGCATGCTGAAAACCCAACACTTGATCGAATGGGTCCGTGGTCCCATTGTATAATCGAAACTTGGGTTGGACAAACTTCTTGGATGGGGTGTTGTGCAAGACATGCTGCATGAAAGGGGACTTGAATCCCCTCAGCGCTCTAGAAACGAACTCTCAATCACGGGTGTTCGTCATTTCACTCCTGTAGGTTCGCTTTGTCTATTTAGGACGGTCCTCCTCGTAATCGTCGTCCGATGCCGAGTATTTACTGGGACTTTAAGGTTGCCGCCCCCATCATAACTTGTCAAACGTCTCATCTCTAACAAGCGGTGGCTTGGGTCAGTTACTAAGGTTGAACCGGCAAAGATGGGGCGGGTAGAAGGGACAATCCACCGCAATCATGCTTGCTTTATGTCCCATCCAGGAAGGCGGTTTGGGGTCAGTCAGGGGGGCGGCTAGTTGAAACTAGCCGCCTGGTATGTAGCCGCCCCTGTCCAGGCTCTTAGATATTTCTTAAGTGTTGGACTTAGGGTTTCTGGTTTCAGTTTCTGAGGGAGTTTTCTATTGGATGTCCAAATGTAGTTGTTTCCAATATTATTTGAAGTAAATTTCCTTTCTTTGGACTGTCAAAATTAGGGAATCTATAATTGTCCCTCATCGGACGGAGTCTTTGTGTGAAACAGAAAGACTTTGATCGATGATAAGAAAAGAGACCCTTATTTTGTCCAGCCCAACCTTCACGAAGTTTAGCACATATGACCAAATATCACTCAGGGAGGTAATTTAGATCATCAGAGGCTGGTTTTAACTAGAATTGTTATCTAAGGACTGATCCAGGTGGGAGAGTGAGTAAAAGTAAGGAAGCGAGTGATCCAACCCTCTAACAGGGTTCTTAGCCATCGTGCATGGAGCAGCCCAGCGTCAGTTTTCTCGTGCCTACCGTACCCTTGCTTGGGTAGCTCAGCAAAGAGAGGATATCGCAGACAAAAGGAAAGAAAAGGTGTGTTTGATTTTGTGAATTGGATCATTCGAAAGACAAAGATCTAAAAAAGAACCAGAACTGAAGAAATTTTAACTGAACGGTATTTGGAATTTGTTGTAAAACTTCGAGAAAGTTGTGTTTGATCAAGTAAAACTTGGTAATAAACCAATACATGGCTGTTTGTTTTTTTAGAGAACTTGCAAAATAAGTGCGTTTTGAGAAGCTGGCAGGGGGCGGCTAATTGTATTTAGCCGTCGGACAGGGGGTGGTTACTCTCGAGTAGCCGTTGGCCGACTGGGTCCCTTATAATCGAAAAGGACCCTCTCTCTTCCGCACGTTTTAAAAAACGGTTCTTCTTCTCCATTTGAAACTGAAAAACTTTTATTTTCTTTACCCTTTCTTCCTCCATTTCGACCCAATCGATCTTCTCTTCTTGATTTCAAAACCCTAAGTCTTTGGGTTCTCCTTTTTCTTTGTAACCAGAGAAGATAACGAGGTCGCAGACGATTGCTTCAATAGGAGGGAAAACGACCGCGGGTGGCTCGCGGAGAGTGTAGCCCGAGCTCCTCATCGTCGGAGAGCGATAGGGTGGAGGAGGAGGTCGTGGGTGAGGTGATAGGTGTGGCGGAGTCACCGTTGGTGGGCGTTGGCCCGGGTTCGGTCGGAGATGTGCCTTCGGGGGCTGTCCTGAGAGTTTCTACAGTTCCTAGGGGTGAGGTGATCGGGTATACGCGAAAGAGGAGGCGCGGTGATTGATCAGTGGTAGCCAAAAGTGTTGGTTTGGAGGCTGGAGGATCTGCCGAGGTTGTAGCTGAGGAGGCAGGGGGTGGGGGGCTGTTATTAGCGAGGAAATGGCCATATCTTGGGCGAGGTATTTGGTGAGAATGAGGGTGGCCTTGGTGATGGTGAGACTAGTGTAGCAGGCAAGGAAGAGGTGAGGAGAGCCTTGGGTGACTACGAGGTGCTAACCTCCGGTGCAGTGGGTACGGAGGAGGGCGGGGGCATTGGGTTTGAGGCCGAGGAGGCCATAGGTGCTGGAGTTGAGGCCGCAAAGGTAAGGGGTATTGGTGTGGAGGGGGCTGAGGAGGCCGTGATCGAGGAGGAGAGGGATGATGAGGAGGGGGATGACGAGGAGGGAGATGATCCTAACGAGGCCAAGGCGGAGGCTTCCGGGGCTACACGAGCTGTGGTATGCCTCTATTTCCTTTTGCCTATTATTTTGTTCTAAATGTATGTGTATATATGTTTTTGGTGGTATGCATGAATTGTGTAAGAAGTATATTTATATGTATCTTTAAAATAGGCATGTTTGTTTGTGTATGAAAAAATGATCACGGTGGGAGTGTTATAAGCATGCTATTTCATAGTCTATAGAATGTTTTAACATGCTTGCATAGTGGGTTTGCCTATATAGGTATGGTGTTGTTTTAGTACAAGAGCTGGTGGTGGGTTTGCATATGCATGAGTTTTTAGTGGAGTGATAATTCTTGGAATATATATGCTTTGATGTGATAAGGGCATAGAAAGGTAAGCAAGTATGTGTTGATAATTACGGTGGGAGTTTCATAAGCATGCTATTAAATGGCAGGAAGAAAGTGTGTCTATGTAGTTTTAAGCGTGGGGAACTTTTAAATAATTTCGATTTGTTCCTAGAGATAGACCACAGTGGGAGTGTTTATGGGGTAAAAAAGAGGTGTATTCATGTTTCGAATATTTCATGCATATTAATTCTTTAAACATGGTTTAGAATGAAATTTCATTTTAGGATTCTCACCTTTCGGACGTCTTCAGACTAACCCCTCTTTTTTATAGTCTTTGGTTCTAATTTAGGTTTTTTTTTTGTTTTATGAACAATTTATCCTTTCTTTTGGGTTTATGGATAGACATAGATGGTCTGGTTTGAAAGTTTTGTTTGAATCAGTGGGTGTATGTATGGAATGGTTTATGGTTTTGGCATGAATGTGTTAATGCGTGGATGGATTGGTGTATGGATGCATGGGTTGGTATATGTTTTTAGTTTTGGTTGCTGTTTGATTCGTATTTATGCAGGTTTAGGGATTGTGTATGTGTATGAAATGTGTGTATAGGTTTTTGGAAATAAAGATTTTTGACAAGTCTTAAAAGGGTTGAAGAGTTGATTGCACTGGACTGACAAGAACAGGTGGGGCAGCAGGTGAGGGGCGGCTAGTTGTCTTTAGCTGCCCTAGGACTTGTAGATTTTACCTATAGGGCGGCGGCTAATTGGTTTTTAGCTGTCTGATGGCAGGCGGCTAGTCGGGGTTAGTCGCCCTGGCCTGGGACAATTTTCTAATTCTGCCATTTGTTTGCTGCTGCCAAAATTCCTTGTGAGTGTTTGTTCATCCTTCAAAACTTGCGAAAACATTCTTTCCATGGACCAAGTGTTAAATCTGTCCGGATTGCGCCCCTGCACTGACTTTTGAGTTCTTGTTCGAATTGTTAAGGGCTACAACCCATCTAAGGTAATCGAAAAGTAATGCGAGGAAAAGAATGCAAAAAACCGTGCTTGTTGTAAAAAAGGGAGGGGTCCAAGTGATTCCAAGTGTGAGAATGAAAAGGATGTTGTGTCCATGTCATTTGGAGCGCTCTGTTTGAAGATTTGGGTACATAATTTTTTTTTCTCTAAGTTATGTATTCCCAATTTGGTATTTGGATTTGATTTTGTTAAAATCCAAGATGAAGAGGTTTAAATATGATTTTATTATGAGATGTCCAGTTTTGAGTTAGCTTTCGCACAGAAGTGGAATTAGGTCAACTGGATTCTTGTAGTAAAAGTTATGGGTATTTTTCCAAGTATACCCCGGGGATGGAAATTCTGACAGCAGCCCTGCTCGATGTTTAGCTCTAATTTCGGAATAGCTGGAGGGATTATCTGATCTTGGCATGAACATGAAAGTTGTAGATAATCTTCTTAGCTTTCCATCGGTCTTGGAATTGAGCAATTTGGAGCTATATCGAGGAAGTTATGGCTGTTCCAGTGAAGCTTGCGCAGAATTTCTAGTCAAGGGCAACTTAGTCTTTCCCTCTTAAGATATTTTGATAAATATCTCTCTCTCTCTCTCTCTCCCCTCCCAAAATCCCACGACAACCTCATTTGTCTCTCTTTCTCTCTTGCAAACACACCCACCAAGTGTTTGGTTTAAGTCCCCAATGAGAAGGAAGAGAAGGTGGAGGAAGTGGTGGTAGATCTTGTGTTCATGTGTGTTGATTGTGTGTTCCTCTCTCTCTCAAGCTCCCTTTCTCATGATCTTCCCCCCCCCCACTGATGGCAGCCATAGAGGGCTGAGAAGGCTGAGGAGAGGTGGTGGTGGTGGTGGTCTCGGTGGCGGCGTTTCGGTGCGCGAAGGGCCCCCGAACCTCCCCCTTTTGTTCCCCCTCCAAGGTGAGCTCCTCCCCTTCTTTTCTTGATTTTCTTGGCTTAAGGGGTTGTGGGAAAGTCATGCATGCTAGGTAGATGGGTTAGGGTGTGTGTGAGGGGTTGGGAAGGGTTAAAATGGGGTTAGGATGGGCTGGGCGAGCGCTGGGCGCGGTCTGCGCGCGTGCGCGCGCAGGCGCGCGCTGGCGGGTAGAGTCGGGCGCGCAGTCACGCGCGGGTGCATGCGCGCGGGTGCGCGCGGGTGGAGGTGCGAGCGGGGGAGCGAGCAGGGTGCGCGCGGGAGTCCGCGCGGGCGTGCGCGCGAGTGTGCGCGCGCAAGGGCAGGGCGCCTGGGCATGCGCCTTGGCGTGGAGCTGGGGACCAGTGCGCGCGCGTGCGTGCGTGTGCTGGGGCGTGCGCGGGGTGCTGTGTGGGGAGTGCAGTGCGCACGGGGGCGCGCGGGCTGGACGTGCGGTGCGTGCGGGCGCGCGCGAGCGTGCGCGTGCGCGCGGCAGTGCGTCGAGGGTGTCGGGGTGTGCGCGTGCGTGCGCAGTCGTGCGTGCACGTGCGGGGGGCCGTGCGTGTGGCTGCTTGAGGGTTCGGGTAGGTGTCGGGGCACTCGGACTCGCGTGCGTACGTGCGTGCTCGCATGCGTGCGAGCCCGTATGCATGCTTGTCCGAGTATGGGGTATTTCTAATATTTTTCTTGTATAAATTGTGTTGTTTCTCACCAGTTGGATGCCCCTACCTTGCAGATCTCGTCGGATGGGATGCGCGAGGTCCTGGGTCGTAAGGTGAGTGGTTTGATTCCAATCCCCCCCCCCTCTCTAGGGATGCGCTCGACCCGCATAGACGCGCGTCGCGCATCGATGGGGTCCCCTAGCTATTATATGTAGAAGCTATGCATGCACCCTTATATGATCAATATGATGCTATGCATGCCACCCTAGACTTGTATGCTAGGGATATGCACCTATACATCATGTATAGAGGCCCGTACATGCCTGGACACCATGTCCTGTACTTAAGTGCCTCGATCTATGCATGCATGATTATTATGTAGTATACATGCCACCCTAGGCCTTGCATCTTAGTTATGCACCCTTATGATATGTGTAAAGGCCAATGCATCCTGTCACCCTGTTTCATGCTAGGAAAGCCCTGAACCTATGCATGTTCCCATTTAGTTTAATTTATTTAAATCAAGATGGGATTAGGTGATTATTCTGTTGTTAGCATGCCTTAGAGAATATTATAACCTTGGGGTTATAATATATGTTTCCCCGCATCTTAGTTATGCACCCTGGAGGAATTCTGAAGAATTCATGTCATTTGTAGAGTTGAGATCGGTGTCGGCGGATCCAAGTGGATCGTATCCGTGTGGGTAGGCTGTTTCTCTTCCCTTCGTTGGATCCGTGTAGGGACTCCTCAGCGTTAGACAGGCCGTCCTGACAGAGGGCTCCCATCAGTAGGCACCTCCTGATTTGGTTTCGGACTGTGCTGAATGTGGGAGTAGACCAGGCGAGCTACGGTGTGGAGGAGAGGCTATCGGTGGACCAAGGGTGATCAACAGCCTAGTCAGTCCCAAAAGACCATGTCACCAGTTTGAGGGTGAGGGTGAGGGTGTAGTGGGTTGGCGATGAGCGACCCACTGGTTTGTGTAGTTGTTGCCACTTAGAGGCTATGAATGATTTGAGGTTAATATGAGTGTGTTGGTTGTTGTTATGCATGTGGGTGATATCTCGCTGAGCGAGTATCGAGAGTGATTGTTTTCTATTGGGTTTCGCTTGGCGAACATGGGATCGTTCTCCCCTTCGTTGGATCCGTGTAGTGACATCCCCGGCGTTAGCAGGCTATCCTGACAGAGGGCTCCCATCAGTAGGCACCTCCTGATTTGGTTTCGGACTGTGCTGAATCGTGGGAGTAGACCAGGTAAGCTACGGAGCGGGGAGAGGCTACCGGTGGACCAGGGGTGTAGAGCAGTCTAAGTCTCTCCCAAAGTCCCAAGATGTCTCCTTTCAGGAGTAAGGGTGTGGATGAGGCGAAGACGCGTCGCCTCGTGACCCATTCGTTGTTCGACCGTTCCCATAGATGTTGGGTCCGGTCTCGTGATGGATGTTGAAGGACATCGATGGGCGATTATCTAGATGTAGATGATCCAGTAGTGTTGAGTAGACCAGTAAGTCCGGGTCTCTTCGACCGACGGCATGGTCTCTAGACCAGTAAATCTGGGTCTCTTCGACCGACGGTATGGTCTCTCCCCATAAGTCCCAAAAGGCTCCCTTCGGGAGTGAGGGTGGGGGTGAGGGTGGGGGTGAGGTTGGTCGCGCCGCCGCGTGACCCAGTGATCCAATGGGTTTGTACCCATATTTTTCCTTGGAAAAGGGAACTGATTATGTATTGAACTGTAGAATGGTGATTGGTTTCCAGCCACTCACTGAGCTTGTAGCTCACCCCTCGCATACTATTTCTTTTCAGGGGCAGTGTTGGGCGTGGAGCTGGAGCTTCCTGTGGCGCGCTCTTATGGGCGTGGAGCGTCCTGTCGGCGGGTGGCGTGTGCGAGGCTGTCAGCATTCCTAGAGTCTATATGCTTTGTAAATCGTGCATGTCACGCCCCGGGCGTCCCCGAGACGCGGCAAGTGTATATATAATATCAGAATCTACACAGGAGGTCAATAATATCATACACAAGCAGCCAAAATGACACACAGACAACAAAAGCAAGGCTGACAGGATATATACACCAAATGCGGATAACTAAAGACTGAATCTGTAATCAAAACACACTACAGACTCCATACATAATCACATGTCCTGTGAGAGCCAATATACATACAAAGACATCCAAATACAACCAAACGCGTGCCCAAGCACGGAAAATAATACATACTGGTACAAGGGATGCTGATAGTCTCTGCAACTCGCGGGACGTGGCGCTACTCCGCTACTGATGAAGTCCCTCGGGGAGCTCCTCCTCCAGATCCGACTCAGATGACACTGAAGAGAAAATATTATGCGAGGGGTGAGCCACACGCTCAGTGAACGGCACAACCCATGCATCACAGACAATATTGACTTCAACCAGATAAACCTTAACATCCACAACCACATTTACCATAGCCACAACAACAACAATTCCTCAAACTAGTGGGTCGCTACCGCCCACCCACTACACCCTCACCCTCACCCTCAATGGGTGACCAAGGATATTGGGACTAATCAACACAAAACCAGCGGGTCGCTTCCGCCAACCCGCTACACCCTCACCCTCACCCTCAAGGGGTGACCAAGGATATTGGGACTAACTACACCAATCCAGCAGGTCGCTATCGCCAACCTACTACACCCTCACCCTCACCCCTCAACAGGAGTGACATAGGATATTGGGACTGACAATCATCCATAGACAAATCCAGCGGGTCGCTCATCGCCAACCCACTACACCCTCACCCTCACCCTACAACGGGTGACATAGGCTCTTGGGACTGACTAGGCTGTTGGTCACCCTTGGTCCACCGATAGTCTCTCCTCACTCCGTAGGTCGTTTGGCCACTCCCACGTTCAGCACAGTCCTTCACCAAATCAGGAGGCGCCTACTACTGGGAGCCCCTGCACGGGACAACCTGTCTAACGCTGAGGTAGTCTCTAAAGGATCCAACGCAGGGCAACAGAACAGCCTAACCATCGCATATGATCCACTCGGATCCGCAGACAACACATCATAACAACACTAATGTTCTGAATTCCTCAGAACCCACCAGGGCGCATAACTACGATGCGGGGAACATGCATAAGGTTATAACAAGGTGGAATATCGTTGGGGAAAGAAACTCGGGAGGGCAGCGTGAGTTCCCGTTATAGGACACCCCGACAACCAAACAAGGAACACGGTGTACCCTAACCCGGGTCTCACCGCTGTCCTCGCAAGGCCCTCCCCTATAATATTCACTATAACATGCATTTTAACATTTACTAGCATTTAATTTAATAAATAAACTAGTAGGGCACATGCATCGGCCGGGCTTCCTAACATGGAACCAGGGGACATGCTGCATGGCTCATACACAAACCCTAAGGGTGCAAGTCCCTAACATGCAAAGTCTAGGGTAACATGCATTCTACAATTTAATCATGCTCGCATGATATACACATTACAATATGTCAATATTTATCCATGGTGCCCCAGGAGAGGTCGGTATACGCCCAAGTGCGTATAACACCTCTCTACTGGGTTGGATTGTCCCACTCACCGGTATCTGGGTCGTCGCGCGACCGTCCGTCTAGATCTGCAAGACAGACATTCAATATGGTGAGAACAATGCATAAAATACCCAAAAATACATCTAAAATACCCAACACTCGGATAAACGTACATACGGCCCGTACGCACGTGTATCCGAGCATCCCGACTCACTCCCTAACCCACCGGGCAGCCGCACGCACGGCCACCCGCCCCGGGCGCACAGCCGAGCCTCGGCCCGCGCGCCAAGGCGCACTGCCGAGCCCAGCCCGCACACCCGGACACCACCGGCGCACTGTCGCACGCCTGCCCAGCGCGCCCCCGCGCGCACTGCACGCACGCCCCAGCACGCGCACGCACTGGCCCCCAGCACCGCGCGCACTGGCCCCCAGCACCGCGCCCAGGCGCATGCCCAGGCGCCCTGCCCAGCACCCAGGCACAGTGCCCAGGCGCCCTGCCCGCGCGCGCGCACGCTCGCGCGCACGCCCGCGCGCGCACTCCCGCGCACACCCCCGCTCGCGCCAGCACCCGCGCGCACCCGCGCGACCACTCCGCGCGCACATGCACCCGCGCGCGATTGCGCGCCCGACTGCGCCCGCAAGCGCCCAGCGCCCAGCACCCGCGCCCAGCGCCCAGCACCCAGCGCCCAACGCCCGCGCCCAGTGCCCAGCACCCAGCGCCCAGCGCCACCCGCGCGCACGCCCTGCCAGTGGCCCTGCCTGCTGCGCCTGCTGCTGCTGCCTGTGCTGCTGCCTGCCTGCCAGCCCGAGCTCCCTTACCACTCACCTCCGGCCACCAATGGCCTCCGACCACCACTCCGACGGCCACCCACAGCCACCCACAGCCACCCAACCCCAAATCCATCCCCCTAGCATACATCTATGCAAGAAAAGAGAGGAAAAGAGGCTTACCAAGGGGAGGAAGCGAAGTCCGGTTGCTCTCCACGCACCGAAACCTCCCTCAAAAGGCTTCTAACGCCCGGATCTACCTCCACCACCGAAATGGCTCAAATCAGGGAAGAAGAGAGGGGGGACGGAGGGGCAAATCTCGCCGAAATTCGAATTTGAAAGCACCGGTATGCTTTAGGTTTTAAGCTTTGAGGGCTCTAGGGGGGGGTCAAAAGTGAGAAAAAGAGAGAGGGGAGAGAGAAAAACTCATTTGGTAGGGATGATGAACAGTACCTCGGAAATTAGATCCCATTCTTATATAGTGTGCGACTTAAAAACCCAGATACGCCCCGGAACTGCGAAATTTCGAAAACGTTACCAGAATTCAACGAAATTTTCGTGAGAGGTCTAAAATGGCACCAGGACACCAAATATGCAGTTAGATTTTCAATCGGAGTCCTCTAACTCAGGACGATAGCTAACAGTCCAAAAATTAGCGGTTCCGATCGAAAACCGAAAAAAAACAAAAAACTGCCAGAACGCTCCAACGGTTACCAGCAGGCTAAAAAGTGACACATATATAACAGTGCATGTGGCACAGGTTGTATTTTCTTTGGTCTAGACTTGGCTTCCACAGGACATTGATTGTGTATTCAGGTCTGTAATAATGTTTTTGAGTTACAGACATTGTTATTTATTATGCTTCCGCTTTTCAGTCAGTTATCATTATCTTGCTTTGCTGCCTTGTGTATTGTTGTTGATGTCCTTATTGACCTCAGGTATTGATAACTAATATTATATTTTATTTTGCCACGTCTCGGGGACGCCTGGGGCGTGACAAAGGAACCTCAAATGGGCGAGAGTGGGGCAATTTCTTCTCAAGTGTGTGTGGATGGGCATGAAATGAGTGTAATAGGTGCAATTTTCCTTTGGTATGGGGAATCAGTTCTGATATTTTAAGGAAATTGAATGCCTAAATGTTTTGGAAAAGGAAAATACAACCTTGGGCATAAGTGTAAAAGACATAGGGGAGTATTTTAGTTCTTCAAAGAATCTTTTATGTGGGAGGGCAATGTTTTTTATTTCGCAAAGTAAAAGATACCAGCAAGTCCATGAAGAAGGGTCCTTGTGGTCACTCATGTCCAAACCAGGATTGTATTTGAAAGGTATTGGCTTCAGGTGTCAATTCCTCAAGTTCATGGTTCTTAAATGTTTGATCACATTATTCTAAACATGGTGGGAAATCCATGAATGCACAAAGATTTAAGTCAAGCAAGCTTCCTTTAGATAGGCAAGTATTTTTAAGTGAACTCATGTGAGCGTGTGCTTGTGTATTTGTTGAAATGTCTAAATGGGGTTCTGGGTTGCTTGTGTTTGGACATCATTTTAGTCTTTGAACACACATTTTACCGTGTATTTAGGCCTCCCACATCAACCTATATAATGGCGTGTTGAAGATCGGTTTGAACAAGAGTCATGGGTTATCGGCGGCCATCACTAGTGGTGTCGTTGGAGGGGCACTTACGCTCACGCTTGCGCTGGTGGTGTTGGTTGCTTTGAATAAGTACGCGAGGCGGGGAAGGATGCGTGGTTGAGCTACGGTCCGTCTAGGTGGCTCTTCTCGCCCAATGCGTCGTCCATGCGGTCAAAGTCTTGGTGACACTTCTCCATTGCGGAGATCAGTGCGGCAACAAAACAACTTCAACGATGCGCTTATGTTTCGATGTCGAGGGGGTTTGGGACGGTCTACAAGGGTGAGATCAACAATGGCGTGATCCACACGTGATTAAAGTTCCTGTTCAACAGCTTTTCTTCTCTGTGTTATCCGTCTTGGGTTGCTTCATCGTCCTCCACCAGCCACCTCTGCTTGCAAAGCCAAGCGTGTATTATTACAAGTGCTAGACATTGACATTTAGTAGATGCTCAATTTTTACTGAACATATTGTATAAACTAACATCAATTAATTCCTTCTTATTTATATGTGTTTGGGTTTCAGATACACTATATGTGATTGCTATAATTTTATATAGTAAAAAATAAAAATAAATTTCAGATACACTAATTAGTTTGGATATCAGACTCATGTACCTGAAAGTCAGATTTGTTTACATTGCTAAACAATAAAAATTAATTCCAGATACAATATGTGTTTGGTTTTCAGATATAGTGTATCTGAAAGACTGATTTGTTTTTATAGCAAAAAAAAAAAAGATAATTTAATTTGTTTCGATTTCATATTCATCTATCTGGAATTGCGTCGTCTCATATATGATTATGAAAATCAGAGGTTTCTTCTTATAAGTAGTGCAATAAATCCATCCAATCAACATGTTTATATAGCAAAAAAAAAAAAAATGTCGACAGGGAAGTGTCGATTGTGGGAAGAAATCTAATTTTTATTCTTCGTCATTGTCGACGATTAGTTTAGGGAAGAGAACGGATGATATTGTCTCTTGATAACCGATTTTTTTTTTTTTTTGTTCGTATGTTTCGCCCAATTCAGAAACCCTAACCTTTAATTTTTTTCGAAATATGTTTAGTCGGGAAGACAATTGATGGTCGTTTGGTTGCGCGATTTCTATGATTCCGAAAACGAGGATTAATGGTGGTATTAATTGGAACCAATTTTTAAATTTTTCATGAGAGTATTATAGTCATTGTCTTTTTGATGGTTTGGAAAAGTCAAACAGGGAACCAATAGGATTGTACCACCTATTGGGGCTTACCAATGGGATCAAGTTTTTGGGGCCTAGGTAGCAGCACTGATACATTATAGTGTTGGTGTTATAATCCAACTTCTACAATAATTTGATGGCTCGGAGTACAAGCAAAAAAAAAAATCACAAAAACCATCAACATGATACATAAGCATGAGCAACATCAAAAGATGAGTATCCCTGTTGGCCATGAAACTGCAACGGCCTTCTCCACCTTGTATGTTTCATTTTAGTCACTCCATGTTGCCCTCCCACACCTGGCATCCATAATCTACCAAAAACAATAAAAGGGAAGTGGTATTAGATTTATCAATCTTGGTGCAGTAACTCAAAGTGACACTTCCTAAAATGAACAACAATATGAAAGCACCAAACAATTGTTGATGTCCTAGCTCTGGTTTTTTATAGTGATGCCTGAACATATCCCCTTCTAGAGAAAGTTGGTGTTGTTAAGCTACAAGTAGTCATTGCATGCTAATATGTTAACTCTAGGAGGGGGTTGGATTCAAAAAACATGCACGCAACATTGGAGGAACCAATCTAGTCCAAATTACTTGCATGGATGCTTTTGAAGGATATGTGAAATAGATGCATATATGATTACGTGATAACCACAATGTTCAACCCTCGAGGAACATAAAGATGTGTTAAACTCAATATTATAGAAAGCCCTTGAAATTGTACTAATCAAATAAAAAAAAAACATTAAAGCAAGCGTTTGTTAAATGTGATAAACCAAGAGCATAAATGTCACCTATTCTTTTGTTCTGTCTTGTTCTGTTCCCCATACAGGTTGAAAAAGAGGATATCAAAAGTTGATTTTTCCAAAAGAATCATTACGCCTATTTAACTATGCTTTATGAACCTCTAAAGTCATCTTTATTGATAACATGTGAATTAAAAAAAAAAAAAAAACTTCAACATAGACAGGGGTCTTCACCCATATGTCTTTATAAAACAAACAAGTAGGAAAGAATGAAATTAGGTACTATCAGTATTGTTTAATTCCCTTCAATTGCATCTATAAAACCTCCTAATTTTTTTTTTTAACAAAGATCAAATATTTATAGCAATTGATGTTGTGATGTTACATATAAATAAAGGTTATACATGTAGTAAATTAGTAATATTTATAGTGAGCACTTAAAACACATAGAAACTCCTGTTTTTCTCTTTATGATAATCAAATTATAAGAGAAAAGACTCAATGTATGTTAAAAGAAAGCCATGAATGCAAACATTTTATAAATGCAATAAACCAAAATATAGCATAGATTTCCCCTGTTCTTATACAGTTCTATCAAGTTCTGTATCCCTCATTCCCTTCACACACCTGTACAGAAAGAGTTTATGAAAAAAATCATAACAAGCCCATTCAACTACATTATCTATTCAATCTTTTTCATCTGTAATATATTTAACATTATCATGATTTCAGATGACACAAATGCAAACTCTGCTTCTCATAAATTTAATGTTCTGGAAACTAAAATATGCATGAACATCTCTAGATTCTAATGAAATGATTTGTACAAAGCAAAGTGTATACATTAGTGTGACCTTTCGAAAGCCTTCAAACCCCAGGATTACGAACTAACACAGAACAAAAAAGTCACCCTACGCATCTAATCAAAAATTAAAATTTTTGAGAAAATCAAAAGACACCCAGTTGAAGGAACCAACAATTTGCAAATCCATTTGTTCTAAAACAATAATAGAGAATATTTTACTCCAGAAACCCTAAAAGACCCAAGAACAAATATGTATAACAAAAAACTCACAAGGGGGTTACAAGTAAGGGGTATTATCTCGTCGATAAGAAGATCCGAAGAGGCGGCGCGACGGATGGTGGTGGTGGAGCTCGATTTGTAGAGGAGATCCGAAGAGGCGGTGGATGGTGGTGGTGGTGCTCAATGTGGTGTGGAGAACCAATTCTTGTGGCAAACGGTGGTGGTGGAGGTCGATCGGTTGAGGAGAAATGAAAAGGAGAGATTGTGAAGGAGAGAATCTGTAGTAATGGTGGTGGAGATCGATCGGCTGAGGTTTCGTTGAGCTAGGGTTTTGAAAGGGTGAAAAAATTGTCAAATGAGAGGAGAGAGAGTGAAAAGGAGGGTTATATACCCTGTGTAATAATGGGAAGAAGGCAGAGGCTCTATGGTCTTTTCCCAGGGGTTGAAGAAGAGCGGAATGCGTTCGGCAGTTATGTCACGCCCCAGGGCGGCCGTCCCCGGGACGCGGCAAGTGTATATATGATATCAGCAGTCTATACAGGAGGTCAATAACATACTCTAAACAACACCAAAAATGACAACACAGACAAAAGCAAGGCTGACATGATATATACACAAATAGCGGAAGCTAAAAGACTGAGTCTGTAATTCAAAAACATATTACAGACTCGATACATAATCAACTGTCCTGTGAGAGCCAATATATACAATGACATCCAATATAATACAAACAGGTGCCCAAGCACGGAAATATAATACATACAATCAAAAAGGGATGCTGATGGCCTCTAACACTCGCGGGACGTGGCGCTGCTCCGCTACTGATGAAGTCCCTCGGGGAGCTCCTCCTTCAGGTCCGACTCAGTGATAACTGGAGAAAAATATGCGAGGGGTGAGCCACACGCTCAGTGAATAGCACAACCCATGCATCACAATTCATATTAACCACAAATAATTCAAAGCCTCTAAGTGGCAGGAACTACACAATCCAGTGGGTCGCTACATCGCCGACCCACCACACCCTCACCCTCCAATAGGTGACATGGTCTATTGGGACTGACTAGGCTGTTAATCACCCTTGGTCCACCGATAGTCTCTCCTCCACTCCGTAGCCCGCCTGGTCTACTCCCACAATTCAGCACAGTCCGAAACCAAATCAGGAGGTACCTACTGATGGGAGCCCTCTGTCAGGACGGCCTGTCTAACGCTGGGGCAGTCTCTATACGGATCCAACGAAGGGAACAGAAACAGCCTACCCACACGTATACGATCCACTTGGATCCGTCGGCAACACATCTCATCAACTCTAATGTCATGAATTCTTCAGAATTCCTCCAGGGCGCATAACTAAGATGCGGGGAACCATATATTATAACCATCGGTTATAATATTCTCTAAGGCATGCTAATAACCATAAGTTCGCATTTGATTTAAAATAATTTAAACTAATGGGATACATGCATAGGTCAAGGCTTCCTAGCATGAAAATATGGTATCAGGATGCATGGCTCTTACACATATCCTAAGGGTGTAAGTCCCTAACATACAAGATCTAGGGCGGCATGCATACTATATAACAATCATGCCTGCATGGATTACATATTATACAAGTTAATATTAAACTATGGTGCCCCAGGGGAGAACGATACACGCCTAAAAGCACATACGCCTCCCTACTGGGTTGGATTGTCCCACTCACCAATACCCGGGTCGTCGCGTGACCGTCCGTCAAGATCTGCAAGACAGGTATTTAACACGGTGAGTAAAATACACAAATACATACAAAAATACACTAAAAATACCCAACACTCGGACAAGCGTGCATACGGCCCGCACGCACGCGAGCCCGAGTGCCCCGACTCACTCCCGAACCTCCGGCAGCCATACGCACGGCCACCCACACGCGCACGCACGCACACCCTCGCCTCGGGCGCACTGCCGCGCCTCAGCCCGCGCGCCCAGGCACGCTGCCGAGCCCCTGCCCGCACGCCCAGACACGCTGCACGCTCGGGCGCACGCATGCGCGCGCCCGCGCGCGCCGCCTGTCCAGCCCGGGGTGTACCCGCGCGCACTGCGCCCCAGCGCAGCATATCGCGCGCACACCCGTACGCACTGCGCCCCAGCGCAGTACCCCGTACGCACCTCGCTCGCACGCCTGCTCGCCTTGCGCGCACTGCGCCCCCTACGCAGCACCAGCACACCGCCCGCTCGCCCCACGTACTGCGCCCCCTGCGCAGCACCCGTGCGCACGCCCGCGCACACACGCGCGTCCCCTGCCAGCTCTCCTGACAGCGCGCTTGCCCTGCGCCTGCCAGCCTACCCTGCCTGCCTGCCCGCCGGCCTGCACGGGCAGGCTCGCGCGCACGCGCCGATGAGCCCGCACTGCCCGAGCCGACTCAACCACCTCCCTCAGCCCTCCCCCACCCCCAAACCCTCATGCTCACCTTGCACACCCAAAAACACCTCCTAAACATGCATCTAAACAAGAAATGGAAGGAAGGAAAGCTCACCCAAGGGAGAGGAAGGGAAGATCGGGTGCTCTTCGCGCACCGAAACACCACCTCCAAGGCCACCACCACCAAGCCCTAAAAGTGGCTGAAATCTGAGGAGAAAAGGGACCATAAGAGGGGGTCACACATGAGGGAACTCGAATCCGAGACCATAGGAAGATAGATCGGGTCCTCACCTATCTTTTCTCCTTCTAGGGTTTCCTCTTTTGAACTCTCTAACTAGGTCAAATAGTGGATTTAAAGAGAAGGGAGAGAGAGATTTGAAGTGGAGAAGATGATGAATAGGGGAGGGGACTATTCTTGGGCGTGGGATTTATTTAAGGCACACACACACCACACACACTCACTCACACACTCACCACTTAAAGATTAATTAGGTTAAGCTTGGTTTAGGTTAGGTTTAGGTGATCTTTGACCCTAGTCAACCCAACCACACTAAAAACCAAAATCATTTGACCAAGTCAAGGGTCAACTTTGACCAAGTCAAGTCTCCCAATGACTTTTCGATTGGTCAAAACCCGGATACGATTCAGAAGTACGAAATTCTGAAACGTTACCGGAATTCGATGAAATTTTCGTGAGTGGCTTGGAATGGCACCATAACACATAATACGCAGTTAGATTTTCAATAGGAGTCCTCAAACTCAAGATGATAGCTAAAAGTCCAAAATTTTAGCGGTTCCGATCGAAAAACGAAAAAGCTAAAAAAACTGCCAGAATGTTCCAATGGTTACCAGAAGGCTAAAAAGTGACACATATATAAACAAGTTAATAAGTAGGGTTGTATTTGCTTATTTTTAAGGGTGAAAAAATACTGAAAGCTGAATTTATAAGAGCTTATAAGTGCATCCAACCAAACAGACCGGTAACCAATAAGTACTGAAAATCCAGAATAAGTAAAATAAGTACTGAATTCTGGGTGAACCAAACAGTCCCATAGTGTATTTGGAATTAATTTTTATTTTTTAGAAATGTAAACAAATTTGACTTTCAGATACATGAGTCTAATATCCAAACAAATTAGTGTATCTGAAATTTATTTTTATTTTTTGCTATATAAAATTATAGCAATCACATATAATGTATCTGAAAACCAAACACAGTTTATCTGGAATTAATTTTTATTTTTTAGCAATGTTAACAAATCTGACTTTCAGATACATGAGTCTGATATCCAAACAAATTAGTGTATCTGGAATTTATTTTTATTTTTTGCTATATAAAATTATAGCAATCACATATAGTGTATCTTAAAACCAAAAACTAGTGTATCTGGAATTAATTTTTATTTTTTAGCAATGTAAACAAATCTGACTTTCAGATACATGAGTCTGATATCCAAACAAATTAGTGTATATAGTATTTATTTTTATTTTTTAGCAATGTAAACAAATCTGTCTTTCAGATACATGAGTATGATTTGTATGTTTCTTATACATTGTCTTCATTTACCAATGTATCTAGATATGTTAAACATGTGTAAATCCTTGGCTGTATCTGAAATAACAATCATCATTTATTGGTGTGAAATGTGGCTGTTATGCATGTATCAGAAATATAAACCTCTGCATTTTGTGTGTGAACTACTGATTTTTTTTTTTAAGATATTAGGTATCTTAAAAAAACAAGATGCATATGTCTTTCAACGTAATGACATATCAATTGTATCTGATTTTGTATCTATGATTTCTCAAATGACTGTTTTTGGCAACTGAATATCAAACGTATTATGCAGAATCTCAAAAAGAAAGAGTTGCTGAACAAAGAAGAAACCGGGCATACTATCCGTAATATAGATCTACATTGCATAGAATATTTGAAACATTTGCAACATTGGAGTTGAGCAGGAGGCATTCAGAGATGCTCCAGAGAACTCCATTCTGAAATTTATTCAAGTCCTTCGTTGACCGGTCATACAATTATAACAAGACGAAGAAAAATGATGATGATGTCCTGTCCATCATCCAATCACTCGACCATAAGTCCGACAGCTTCAACATTGGTGGGAAGCTAATAAAAATTATAACAGATGAAGTGGATCTTATATTTGGGATAAGATCAAGGTCAAAAAAGTTGAAGGTATAAAATTTTAATAGAGCTCATTCAATTGAAGATTATTAAATTTTATTTTTCCTATATATCTTGAAATCTTGACATTATCGTTATTTTGTAAACACAGTTGAGTTGGAAGGAAAACCAAAAACTGCTTTTGTTCAAAGAAGATTTCAAAATGTGAAAAGGCCGAATGCTCCAATTGTAAAGGAACAGCTCCTGAAAGCTTTTTCCGGAGAGACAAACACAGATTATGAAGATTTCACCAGACTCTGCTGCCTGTATGTCTTCTTATGTCCTTTCTATACAAATAGTGGACAAACACTGAGCTGGGGTTATTTCAAATATGTTGAGCACATCCGCAAGATCAAGGATTATGCATGGTCCTCTTCAGTATTGGATACCTTAATGCAGTCCATCAAAAAATATCCATCAGCTCCGTTGAGTGTCACTGGATGTGTGATATTACTGCCGGTAAAATATCACGCCCCAGGCGTCCCCGAGACGTGGCAAAATAATAAATATCAGCTATCAATACCTGAGGTCAATAAAGACACCAACAACAATACACAAGGCGACAAAGCAAGATAATGATAACTGACTGAAAAGCGGAAGCATAATATATAAACAATGTCTGTAAATCAAAAATATTATTACAGACTCGAATACACAATCACTGTCCTGTGAGAGCCAAATCTAGACCAAAGCAAATACAACATGTGTCACATGCTCGATTTACAAAGCATAAAATGACTCTAGGAATGTTGACAGCCTCGCACTCGCCACCCGCCGGAAGAACGCTCCACTCCCATAAGACCACGCCACAGCAAAGCTCCAACTCCACGCTCAACACTGCCCCTGAAAAGAAACAGTATGCGAGGGGTGAGCTACAAGCTCAGTGAGTGGCTGGAAACCAATCACCATACTACAGTTCAATACATAATCAATTTCCTTTCAAGGAAAACATGGGTGGAAACCCATGGATAACTGGGTCACGCGGCGGCACGACCAACCTCACCCCCACCCTCACTCCCGGAGGGAGTCTTTTGGGACTTTTGGGGAGAGACCATACCGTCGGTCGAAGAGACCCGGATTTACTGGTCTACACAACTCTACTGGATCATCTACATCTAGATAATTGCTCAAACGATGCCTTTAAACATCGACACAGGACCGGACCCAACAACTATGGGAACGGTCGAACAACGAATGGGTCACGCGGCGATATTCTTCACCTCATCCATACCCTCACTCCTGGAGGGAGACTCTTGGGACTTTTGGAAGAGATTTAGACTGCTCTACATGTTATACTTGTGTCACTTTTAGCCTGCAGGTAACCGTTAGAGCGTCCTGGCAGTTTTAAAATTTTTTAAGGTTTTCGATCGGAACCGCTAATTTTTGGACTGTTAGCTATCGTCCTGAGCTAGAGGACTCCGATTGGAAATCTAACTGCATATTTGGTGTCCTGGTGTCATTTTAGGCCTCTCACGAAAATTTCATCGAATTCCGGCATCGTTTACAAAAATTTCACAGTTCCGGGGCGTATCCGGGTTTTTAAGTCGCGCACTATAAATAAGTGGGATCTAAAATCCCGAGTTACTGTTCATCGTCCCTACCAAATCGTTTTCTCTCTCCCCTCTCTCTTTTTCTCACTTTCAAGCCCCCTAGACCCCTCAAACCAAGAAACCTAAAGCACGGGAAGTGTAGATCGGGTCCCGATCTACGCTCCGGTGTCTTCAAAACCCGATTCCGACGACTCTAGCCACTCCGTCCCCCTCTCTTTGTCCTCTGATTCGGGCCATTTCGAGGGCCGTGGTAGATCGGGGCGTAGGAGAGCCGTTGAGAAGGGTTTCGGTGCGCGGAGAGCACCCGGACTTCGCTTCCTCCCCTTGGTAAGGTCTCTTTCTTCACTTTTCTTGCATAGATGTATGCTAGGAGTGTGGATCTGTGTATGAGGGGTGGTCGGCGGCTGTGGGTGGCCGTCGGAGGGCGGTGGAGGTGGTCGGAGGTCGGTGGGTGGTGGTTTGGGTGGTCTCGGGCAGCAGGGGGTGGTCTCGGGCTGGTGGGAGATGTTCTCGAGCAGCAGCAGCGCGCAGGCTAGGCGCGCGCGGGCATGCGCGCGTGCGTGCGCGGGCGTGCGTGCGCGCGGCGTGCGCGGGAGGCGTGCTGTGCTGGTCGTGCAGGCGAGGTGCTGGGCGGCTGGTGCTGGGCGGGCTGGTGCGCGAGGAGCTGGTCACGCGGGTGCTAGGCGTGCGAGCGGGGGTGGTGCGTGCGCGAGGTGGTGGCTGAGGCAGCGGAGGTGTGTGCGCGAGGTGGTGGCTGAGGCAGCGGAGGTGCGTGCGCGAGGTGGTGGCCGAGTGCAGGGTGCGCGCGGAGGGCGCGGTGAGGCCGTGGTGGTGCGCGCGGGGCGCGTCGAGGCCGTGGTGGTGCGCGCGAGGCGCGGCGAGGTGGCGGAGGTGCGCGCGGGGTGCCGGAAGTGCGCGCGGGGTGCGCGCGAGGCGAGGCGCTGCGCGCGGGGGCACGCGGGGTGCTCACGGGCGGCGCGAGGCGTGCGGGGTGCGCGGGCTGAGGCGCGGCGGCGCGTCCGGGCGGTCGGGTGGCCGTGCGGGTGGTGGCCGGCCGTGCGGGTGGTTGCAAGGGGGGGTGTTGGGTGATTGATTTGGGATTTTGGGTGTTTATTTGGATATGTTATGTATTATTGGGGTGATTATGGATTTTAACTCAGCATATTGAATGTCTGTCTTGCAGATCTAGATGGGCGGTCGCGCGACGACCCAGATACTGGTGAGTGGGACAATCCAACCCAGTAGAGAGGCGTTATACGCACTTGGGCGTATACCGACCTCTCCTGGGGCACCGTGGATGAATATTAACCTGCAATAATATGTAATCCATGCTTGTATGATTAAATTGTAGAATGCATGCTACCCTAGACTTGCATGTTAGGGACTTGCACCCTTAGGATATGTGTATGAGCCATGCACCATGTCCCCTGTTTCATGATTAGGAAACCTCGACCTGTGTATGCGTCCTACTAGTTTATTTATTAAATTAAATGCTAGTGTATGTTAAATCGCATGCCTTAGGTAATATTATCGGGAGGAGCCTTGCGAGGACAGCGGTGAGACCCGTGTTAGGGTACTCCGTGTTCCTTGTTTGGTTGTCGGGATGTCCTGTATCGGGACCTCATGCTGCCCTCCCAAGGTTTCTAGTCCCAATAATATTATAAGTAATGTTGTATGTTTGGTATGATTATTAGCATGTGTAGTGAATATTATAGGGGAGGGGCCTTGCGAGAACAGCGGTGAGACCCGTGTTAGGGTACTCCGTGTTCCTTGTTTGGTTGTCGGGGTATCCTGTATCGGGAACTCACGCCGCCCTCCCGAGTTTCTTTCCCCCAATGATATTCCAACATTGCTTTTGATTGTACTTATTTCCCCGCATCTTGGATATGCGCCCTGGAGGAACTCTGAAGAGTTCATGACATTTGAGTGGTAGAGATGTATTGTCGGCGGATCCGAGTGGATCATATGCGTATGGATAGGCTGTTCTGTTCCCTGCGTTGGATCCGGTAGAGGCTACCCCCAGCGTTAGAAAGGCCGTCCTTCGGAGGACCCACATCAGTAGGCTCCTCCCGATTTTTGTGACGGACTGTGCTGAAGTTGTGGGTGGAGACCAAGCGGCCTACGGAGTGGAGGGAGAGACTATCGGTGGACCAAGGGTGACCAACAGCCTAGTCAGTCCCAAAATCCTATTTCACCCGTGGTAGGGTGAGGGTGAGGGTGTAGTGGGTTGGCGATGAGCGACCTACTGGATTTGGAATAGATGATTATCAGTCCCAATAGCCTATGTCACCCATTGATGGGTGAGGGTGAGGGTGTGGTGGTTCGGCGAAGTACGAACCACTGGATTATGTTGTTATGTCTTGGAGATTGGATAATAATGGAATTATGGTAAATATAGTATGTGATGCATGGGTTGTGCCGTTCACTGAGCGTGTGGCTCACCCCTCGCATATGTTTTTCCCCAGTGGTCACTGAGCCTGAGCTAGAGCCGGAGCAGCAGTTGGAGCTTTCCGAGGGATTCCTTCAGTAGCGGAGCAGCGCTACGTCCGCGAGTGCCAGAGGCTATCAGCATCCCTTTTCTTGGCTGTATGTATTTTATTTCCGTGCTTGGCACGTGTCTGTATATATATTCAGTTGTTTCCATGTATATTGGCTCTCACAGGACGTATGATTGTGTATCGAGTCTGTAACATGTTTTGGGTTACAGACTCAGTTTTAGCTTCCGCTATTTTGTGTATATATTATGTCAGCCTTGTTTGATATCTGTGTTGTCATTTTTATCTGTGGTTTAGAGTATATGTGTTTTACCTCATGTGTAGGCTTCTGATATGATATATACACCTGCCGCGTTCCGGGGACGGCCGCCCTGGGGCGTGACTTGGTCCACCCGGTAGCCTCTCCCACACAACGCTGGGGAGTCCCTACTCGGATCCAACGAAAGGGGAGAACGATTCCCACGCCCGTAACATCATTCGTTAACCCTCTCCCGGGTAGTATCTACAACCCGATCTCCTCAACTCACCGCTCTACACCCTTGGTCCGCCAGTAGCCCTTTCCCCGGGTAGCCTCTACCTGGTATACTCCCACGATCAGTACTCTTCCGAATGCATCGGTGGTACCTACGGATGGGAGCCCTCTGTCAGGACAGCTAAACCCGAGAAGTTCCTACATCGGATCCAACGAAGGGGAGAACGATCCCATGTTCGCAAAGTGAACCCAATGGAAAACAACTACTCTCGATACTCACTTATCGAGATATCAAAACACAGGCATAACAACAATCCATTCAACACACTCATATTAACCTTAAAATAGTCATAGTCCCTATACGGGAGTAACTACACAATTTAGTGGGTCGTAACATCGCCGATCCACCCCACGCTCACCCTTTAGGGGTGTCATGGGCCTCTTGGGACAGACTAGACCGCTCTCCACCCCTGGTCCACCCGGTAGCCTCTCCCACACTCCGTAGCCTCTACCTGGTATACTCCCACTATCAGTATTGTCCGACGCATCGGAGGTACCTACGGACGGGAGCCCTCTGTCAGGTTAGCTTTCCAACGCCGGGGAGTCCCTACATCGGATCCAACCAAAAGGAGAAGACAGCCTACTCACGCGTGTACGATCCTCTTGGATCCGTCGACAACGATTTGTAACACTACTAATGTCACGAATTCTCAAGAATTCCTCCAGGGCGCATAACTAAGATGCGGGGAAACATATATTATAACAACAAGGTTATAATATTCTCTAAGGCATGCTTACAACAATATAATCACATTTGATTTAAATAAATTAAACTAAATGGGAAACATGCGTAGGTCGGGGCTTTCCAATCAAGGGACATGGTGTCTAGGCATGTATGGGCCCCTGTACATGATATATGGATGCATATCCCTAGCATACAATGTCTAATATGGCATGGTTACATCATATTAAAACATGCATTAACATGGTATCTACATATTATAGATAGGGGGCCCTATCGATGAGCGACGCGCTTCAATGCGGCTCGAGCGCATCCCTAGAGAGGGGGGGGGGGATTGGAATCGAACCACTCACCATACGACCCAGGACCTCGCGCATCCCATCCGACGAGATCTGCAAGGTAGGGGCATCCAATTTGGTGAGTAACAACACAATTTACACATAGAAATCATTAGAAATACCCAATACTCGGACAAGCATGCATACGGACTCGCACGCATGCGAGCACGCACGTACGCACGCGAGTCCGAGTTCCCCGACACCTACCCGAACCCTTGGGCAGCCACACGCATGGGCCCCCGCACGCGCACGCACGCATACGCACACGCCCCAGCACCCTCGGCACACTGCCGCGCGCCTGCCCGCGCACCCAGACGCGCTACCGCACTGCGCGTCCAGCCCTCGTGCCCTCGCGCGCACTGCGCCCCCGCCCCAGCACGCCCACGCACGCGCGCGCGCGCACTGGCCCCCAGCCCCGCGCCCAGACGCATGCCCAGGCGCACTGCCCCGCACGCTACACACTCGCGCGCGCCCGCGCGCACTCTTGCGCGCATCCCCGCTTGCGCCAGCACCCACGCGCACTCGCGCGCATGCTCCCGTGCCCGCGCGTGTCTGCGCGCCCGCCAGTGCCTGCCAGCACCTGCCTGTGCTCGCACGCGCGCAGACAACCCCAAACGCGCGCCCAGCCAACCCTTACCCCTTTTTAACCCTCCCCAACCCCTCACACACACTCTAACCCCTATGCATAGCATGCATGACTTCCCCAACCATCCCAACAGCCCTTACAAATCAAAAAGAAGGGAAAGAGGACTTACCAAAAGAGGAAAACGGAAAGGGGGAGGTGCGGGGCTCTCGACGTGCCCACGGCCACCTCAACCACCACCACCACCTCTTCAGCCTCTCCTCAGCCTCCTCCTTGGCTGAAAATCATGGGGGAAGGATCATGAAAGGGGAGCTTGAGAGAGAGGAGATCAACAACAACAATACACCCACACAAACCTTCTTCACCTTCTCCTTCACTTCCCATTGATGAATTTTCACAAACACATGGGGGTGGGGGGCTTTGAAAAAGAGGATGAGAGACTCATGAATGTTGACGTGGGGAATGGGAGGGGATGAGAGAGAGAGAGAGAGAGGAAGATATTTG
Source organism: Acorus gramineus (assembly GCA_030737835.1). NCBI lineage: Eukaryota > Viridiplantae > Streptophyta > Magnoliopsida > Acorales > Acoraceae > Acorus > Acorus gramineus. The sequence goes on from JAUJYN010000051.1 coordinate 141,920, forward strand.
TTGCAACAAAATATCTAAAGAGGGATGGAAATGACCATTTCATCCCTGACTTAGAAATTCTGCGCATGCTTCACTAGAACAGCCATAACTTCCTCGATATTGCTCTGAATCGCACAATTCCAAGTCCGTTGGAAAGCTAAGAAGTTTATTTACAACTTTCATGCTTATGCTAAGATCAACTAATCTCTCCAGCTATTCCGAAATTAGAGCTAAACATAGAACAGGGCTGCTGCCAGAATTTCCCTCCCCGGGGTATACTTGGAAAAATACCCATAACTTTTACTACAGGAATCCAGTTGATCTAATTCCACTTTTGTACGAAAGCTAACTCAAAACTGGACATCTCATAATAAAATCATATTTAAACCTCTTCATCTTGGATTTTAACAAAATCAAATCCAAATACCAAATTGGAAATACATAACTTCGAGGAAAAAATTATGTAGCCAAATTTTCAATCAGAGTGCTCCAAATGACACAGGCACAACATAAAATACCTCCTCACATATTAATTTATAGCAATCACATATATCCTTAACTAACCAAAAATTTTCATTTATGCAGTATTGGCTTTGTGAATACACACGCATAATTCACTCAACACAGGAAAACAAATTTCCACGCTTCTTGAAATGGGATCTGCGCAAACTGCACAGAGAGATGAACAAAACAAAAATAAAGAAAATTAAAAATGATCAGGTGGTGTAAAAGCTTCCATCTTTATTACATTGAATCTTCCCTTTAGATTTCATATTATTTTATTTGCTCAGATACATATGTAATTTTTAAAAAACAATAATAGGTATTGTATGTGTGACCATTAACTTGAGTATTGCTGATTTTCTTTTTTAAGATACACTTGTATCTCAAAAACACTAGGCATATTTAAATGTAAATGGTGAATCTTAAAAACACTAGACGTATATGTATGTGAGGGGTGTATCTTAAAAAATAATAGGTGTACATGTATGTGATTGCATTAAGTACTGTTGTATCTTAAACAAATCTGCAAATGAATTCTACATTCATTGAGACTTCCCTTTGTAGCTCATATTTATTTTCCTTTTTAGATACATCTGTAACTGAATAATTAAAATACATATATGTCTGATATGTATTTAAGTACTGCTGGTTTTTGTTTTAAGTTAACACTGTATTTGAAAAACTGGGTATGTATAATGACTACTATAGGTTTTCATTGAGGAGCTTAGCGCCAGTCTAAATGAATTGAGACATCTTGACACTAAGGCCCCTTCTCAAAGCCAATCAGAGGCTGAAGATGATGAGGATGAGAGTGAACCCCATACTTATTTTGATCAAAACAGTGAGCAGGACATAGAAGAAGAGAGTGAGAGACACAATGGCAATCAATCACCAGTGGGTGATGAAAATCATGTTAATCTGTTAGCTCAGTTACAACAACGGATGACAGAAATGGAGGAGGAGAACGTAAACCTATTGAAGAAGGACAAAGAGATGGAAATCCAGATTTCAGAGGGCGGGAGGGGTGGAAAAAGCTTTCCTCCGCATTAGAAATAACAACAGAAGACAAAAATTTTGGAGGAACAAATTCAAGGACTAAAGGAGCAAATAAGTTTGAAAAATGCAGAAATCACATCAACAAAAGAAGTTATCAAGAGGCTTCAAAAACAAGTTGATGAACAACTTAAAGTGATCGAGGAATTCCAATTGGATGCCACTGTCCATAACATCACACAGCGCGTCGGTTTGGAGAAAGAAAATGAATGCCTAAGGGAAGCAATCAGGCAAAAGGATGAAATGATTGTTGATCTTCAGAAATTTAATGCGTCAAGCGTTGAAATCCCGCTTCAAATAGTTCAATTGCGAGCTTGGTCACTAATACATGGAATTGTGGACACCGTACATTGTCAGACAACAACTGAAAAAGAGATAGATGATAAAAGGAAGCGACAAATGATTTCGAATATCAAACTTGAATAGAGGAAGAGCACCAAAAACCCTGACTTCAAGTATACATTTGATTCATTAAGCACAGCAAAGGGTAGAAAGAGAAAAAACACCAGGGGTCAACAAAATCCTAAAGCAAAGCCGAAAAAATTCAAATACAGCTTTCCTAAAACTGCTGTTGTGAAGCTCATGAACAAAAAGGACCTAGAAAAACTGAAACACATTGTGGAATTCACAGAAGGAAGGTAATAAGCAAACTCTTTTCTTGTTCGACTCCTTCATATGTTTTTACTAATGCTTAAATAAAAATGCATCTGTTAATTTTTTTTCAGATACAGTATCTGTATCTGAGAAATTATAAACATATATATAGAGCTCTTGTAAACAACAATGCTTTTGAATATTGTGCAGAGGAGCAATATGAGAAGGAAGTATGGGTGTGGTTCATTATGAAGACATGAGGGCAATATCAGAAGAAGATGAAGTCCCAAGCAACGTTAAGTATCATTAGCTAAAAATAGTGAATTTTAGTGTACGGATCTGAATTAATAAACAACATATATGATAATTGAAAAATGAACATGTAACTCTCTTCTGATCTTTTTGATTGCCTAGGTCATTGATGCGTACACAGAGATTTTATATGCTGAGCAAGGTGATAAATCAATAGATATAGGATCATCTTATTTTGTATCTGCCAACATATCCCGATCGCTTTTAGATGAAAATCAAAAGCATATTTTTGACACCCTGGTGAACAAGAAGGTGGATCTCAACTTCCACCGATTCATACACTTTCCTCTTCACAACCAAGGCCATTGGACATTAGCAATATATGACATTTCGGAGAAAGCGTGGAAACATTATAATTCACTCCTTCCAGATGTTGATGTAGAGGATAACACTCATTAAAAATGGGTCTCAAAATTGGTAACACCTTCATTATTTCTTCATACTTGGCATAGTTCAATACACTATAATTAGATCTTAACAGTTGTATCTGAATGTGTTTTTATGTATACCTATATTTAAAAACAAAGGGAAGAGTTTGGAAAACACTTCACTGGAAACAAAGACGGAGAAATCATATCAGTGGCAGAAGCACCGCAGCAAAATCGAATGTCGTAAGTGTCAATCAATATGAAAGTCCAAAATTCAGATTATTATATGTATCTTTAATAAAAATCAATTTATTGCAGAATGGATTGTAGGCCAATCATCATGAATATAATGAAACAACATACTGCAAACGAGCAAGTGACCACAGATATGATTGATAGGAAGCAGTGTAGACCAATAAAGGCGCACATTATGCATAAATTTTTGAATGACAAGCACCGTACATATACAGACGAAGATCACATGGTCAGGCAGATGTTCATGGAAGATTGACCAGTGAAAGAATGGAGTTTATAAATGAACAACAATTTGAATCTTAGTACCTAATGAATTCCTTGTAAATGTTTGAATATGAAGTTCTATATTCAATGTAATGTTGATGTTCGATGAACAATTGATCAGTTATGATTCTGTGTTTAACAACATATCTCATATAGATGAGCTGTATCTAGATTTTGTAAGGTGTATCTGAAAATCTTTATTGGAGATGTGTTTGTGAAATATACAGGCTTCATGTTTAACCACAAATATATCAAGATAGTTCAGCTGTATCTGAAATTATATTATGTATCTGAAATCTTTTTAGACAACTGTCATGTTGAATTATATTTTCCAATGTGATGAATATATGAACTGTACCTGGTAATTGTGAGGTAGCTTGTCTTCCATACTTAACAAAATCTGGTCCTTTATATTTAAATGTATCTTAATTCAATTGAATCATATCAAATTGGCTATATCTTTCACATATTAAGTAAAGCTTATTACCTAAATTTTTAATGTATCTGAATTTGATGACTATATGAGAATGGCTCATATAGTGCTCTAGATCTTGCATCAGCTCAAAAAATATTCCTTACCATGAAATTCTCATCTAAATCAACAAGGTGAAAAAAATTTGAATTCCTCTTTTGCATACGAACAAAATAATCACACACAGCTTGAGTGTCTCCCCCACCAAGCCTTACAAGCCTAGATCTGGACAAATAATTCCTAGCATCCTTCTCCTCATAAGATATGCAATCATAACCGCCAGCCTTAATCACTAAAGAGTTAAAACTTTTCGATGCTCTAATTCCAGCTTGGTCATTAATATCCAAAACCCTTTTTGACATAGGATCAATCTTCCTGTGACACACAAAATGCCGAGATTTAAGGGGGCTTAAATGATGGTTATGACCTAAAACTACTTTTGATATCAAGAAACACTCGTTTCCCTTCACACTGATGTTTATCCTTGCACCACAATCAGGCTTGATCGAAGATCGGGCATTAAAGGCATTCTTTCCAGATGGCACATGCTTCCCATTTCTACAGTAAGCAAGAGAAAAAAAACCTTTGCCTTCCATTTTCATCCTTTTTCCCATGAATCTTGGCAATGCCAAATCCAACCTTGTGAGCAAAATTATTATAAAACAACCACACCTCATCTTCAGAATGAAAACACATCCCAACAGATGGAATAGACTATTCTACACATGCAACAATCTCATCTACATTTTGCTGATCAGCCAAATCAAACAATTCATTCATCAAACTAGTTTCCAGATCACATGGATCAGGATGTCTTCCAAATGAATTGAGTCTTCACATGTGTCATCCATACAATCGTCATCGCTGCCTGCTGAAAAACTAGAAAAGTTGTCACATGTTATAAAATTAAGATACAGTACTGTAACTTAAAACCAAAACAAACAATTTAATGGTCTACAAGCCCATTAGCAGAACATAGATTTTCAATAAAAAGTCCTTCAAGCCTTTATATACATACAACAATAAGCAATTAAATATTAACCAGATACGCATTAATAAAATGCATATAAATAATAAATCAAACTTCAAAAAGGGCTGGAAAAAACATCAAGATACACGTGTATCGTCTGAAATTGTAATTAACATCTACACATTCAATACTACCGAATATTGAATCAAATGAGTTGAATACTGATAATTCAAAGCTATAAAATATGTTGAATGACTTAATATGCATGTCTGTACAAATACACACCACTAAAAAGCTGATTATACAGATCATACGTAAAACACAAGAATGCATCAGAATTTAGATACACAACACGTATCAGAATTCAGATACACAACACGTAAAACACAAAAAAGGTATATGATGATTCAAATGAACAATTAAAAAAATCAGATCAATTTGAATTATTCAGATCGAAAACAGTCTAACCTGAATGGATCGCCATTGTTTACACTACAATCGTGTAATTCTTATATTCTCAACCGATCAAACAGAAAAAAAAAATGATTTCGATATTTGTTTTCATTTTCACCGAATAAACTAGATCTAAAAATTATAAATCATCAATTTTTGGGGGTTCTGAAAGGCCTAACCTGAATGTTTGCACCACAAACAGATCGCACAAAAAAAAACGTTTAAATCTTCTCTTCTCCGCCAATCAAATGTGAATGAAAAAAAAATTGATGTTCGTTTTCGTTGCGACAAATCAATCGGTGCAAAAAAAAAATGAAACTCGTGATTTTTTATTTTCTTGGACGTGCAATTGAATTGGTATATTAAAAGAGGGAAGTGATCTCCAAAATCGTAACTAACTCCGTGATTATTAGACCGGTTATGGAAGCAACGAAGAGATTAGTTAGGGGATATAGAAAATTCACACTTGCCACCTCATGGGGCTTAGGATGGGGTATACCAATTGGGGCTCAAAAATCATTATTGATAATGTATATATTCACTGCTCCAAAACATTTTTTTTTTTTTTGGATTGGGGAATGTTGAATATTCTGAAGAATTTTATTGTAGCATGACATGATATGTAGCTCTAGCACTATTAGGTGGTTATGTTTGTGAAATATTCAATTCCCTCATGCTATGGATTTATGTGATTACTAGGTTTTCAAATATGATTTATGTATATCGTATATTGTTGTGCCTATGTCATTTGGAGCACTCTGATCGAGAATTTGGGCTACATAATTTTTTTTTCTAAGTTATGTATTTCCAATTTGGTATTTGGATTTGATTTTGTTAAAATCCAAGATGAAGAGGTTTAAATATTATTTTATTATGAGATGTCCAGTTTTGAGTTATCTTTCGTACAAAAGTAGAATTAGATCAACTGGATTCCTGTAGTAAAAGTTATGGGTATTTTACCAAGTATACCCCGGGGAGGGAAATTCTGGCAGAAGTCCTATTCTATGTTTAGCTCTAATTTCGGAATATCTGGAGAGATTATTTAATCTTGGCATAAACATGAAAGTTGTATATAATCTTCTTAGCTTTCCAACGGACTTGGAATTGTGCAATTCGGAGCTATATTGAGGAAGTTATGGCTGTTCTAGTGAAGCATGCGCAGAATTTCTGGTCAAGGACGACTTAGTCATTTCCATCCCTCTTTAGATATTTATTTGTGCCCAAAATATCTTCTCTCTCTCTCTATCTCTCTCTCTCTCTCACTCCCACGTCTAAATCTTGCTCTCCCTTCCTCTCTCTCAAGCCCCCCATGTGTTTGTAAAAACTCCTCAAAGAGAAGAGAAGGAGAAGGTGCAAGTGCAAGTGCAAGTGCAAGTGAGATTTGTGTGGGTGTGTTATGTTGTTGATATCCTCTCTCTCAAGCTCCCTTTTCATGATCTTTTCCCCCCTGATTTGCAGCCATAGGAGGGCTGAGGAGGTGGTGGTAGTGGTGGTGGTGGTTGAGGTGGTCGTGTCACGCCCCAGGGCGGCCGTCCCCGGGACGCGGCAAGTGTATATATGATATCAGTCTAAACAGGAGTTCAATAACATACTCACACAACAGCTAAAATGACAACACAGACAAAAGCAGGACTGACATGATATATACACAAATAGCGGAAGCTAAAAGACTGAATCTGTAATCCAAAAACATATTACAGACTCGATACATAATCAACTGTCCTGTGAGAGCCAATATATACAAAGATATCCAAATACAATACAAACGCGTGCCCAAGCACAGAATATTATACATACAATCAAAAGGGATGTTGATAGCCTCTGATACTCGCGGGACGTGGCGCTACTCCACTACAGATGAAGTCCCTCGGGGAGCTCTTCCTCCAGATCCGACTCAGATGACACTGGAGAATAATATTATGCGAGGGGTGAGCTACACGCTCAGTGAACAGCACAACCCATGCATCACAATTATATTAACCACCAGATATTATTAATCCACAATCTCATATTTAAAAGCCACAAAATGGCAACAACTAAACGATCCAATGGGTCGCTATCACCAACCCACTACACCCTCACCCTCACCCTCACCCCTCAATAGGTGACAAAGGATATTGGGACTGACTACACAAAACCAGTGGGTCGCTATCGCCAACCCACTACACCCTCACCCTCACCCCTCAATAGGTGACATAGGATATTGGGACTTACAATCCAGTGGGTCGCTACATCGCCGACCCACCACACCCTCACCCTCACCCCTCAATAGGTGACATAGGATATTGGGACTGACTAGGCTGATGGTCACCCTTGGTCCACCGATAGTCTCTCCCCACTCCGTAGGCCGTTTGGCCACCCCCACATTCAGCACAGTCCGTCCCAAATCAGGAGGTGCCTACTGATGGGAGCCCCTGCACGGGACAGCCTTTCCAACGCCGGGGCAGTCTCTACACGGATCCAACGAAGGGAACAGAACAGCCTATCCATCGCATATGATCCACTCGGATCCGCAGACAACACATCTCAACAACTCTAATGTCTTGAATTCCTCAGAATTCCTCCAGGGCGCATAACCAAGATGCGGGGAACACGTATAATAATAATAACAAGGTTATAATATTATTGGGAAAAGAACCTTGGGAGGGCAGCATGAGGTCCCGATACAGGACATCCTGACAACCAAACAAGGAACATGGAGCACCCTAGCCTGGGTCTCAATGTTGACCTCGCAAGGCCCCTCCCTATAATGCTTCCAGGGTATCCCTTGACTGGAAAAAAGAAACCTCGGGAGGGCAACATGAGGTCCCGACATAGGATACCCCGCAACCAAACAAGGAACACGGAGTACCCTAACCCGGGTCTCAACGCTGTCCTCGCAAAGCCCCTTAATCTAGAAGGAACACTAGAAGAAAACATCACCCTTAAAGAACACTACCCACCTCACTGGATCATCTGCATCTAGATAATCACCCACCGATATCCTTCAACATCCATCACAAGACCGGACCCAACATCCTTGGGAACGGTCGAACAACAATTGGGTCACGAGGCGACGCGTCTTCGCCTCATCCACACCCTCACTCCCGAAAGGAGACATATTGGGACTTTGGGAGAGACTTAGACTGCTCTACACCCCTGGTCCACCGGTAGCCTCTCCTCCACACCGTAGGCCGCCTGGTCCGCTCCCACAATTCAGCACAGTCTGAACCCAAATCAGGAGGTGCCTACTGATGGGAGCCCTCTGTCAGGAAGGCCTCTCTAACGCTGAGGAGTCCCTACACGGATCCGACGAAGGGGAGAACGATTCCACGCTCGCGACATCATTCATTAATCCTCTCCCGGGTAGCCCATACTTGGCATACTCTCACGATCAGTACCCCTCCGACTGCATCGGTGGTACCTACGGATGGGAGCCTTCTGCCAGGACGGCTACAACCCGGCCTCCTCAACTCGAACAACCACTCACAATACCCGCTCATCGAGATATTACACACATGCATAACAGCAACCAACACACATATATTTATAGGGAGCTGGGAAAACAAAACATTACCTCGAACCATGATACCTGGAACCTGCGCCTCCTCGACCGAAAGAGCTGCAACTCTGCCCTGAACAAACTGCTGCTGAGGAGCAGGGGCACGCCTCGCCGGCTGCCTCCACTGGTCAACCCGGCCACCCTGTGGCTGCTGTTGCTGGTGACGCTTGGGCTGTACATGGGGTCGGCCAGCATCTGGGCAATTATACGAGATATGCCCGATGCTCTGACAGTGGTAACAACGCCGCGTCTCTGGTCGCCTGGACTAAATTGGCACTACCGCAATGGGTGCTGGATCCCACACTAGCACCACATCCGCTGGAAGAGAGGCAGCCGCTAACTGATCAAAGCGGGGCCTCCTCTTCTTGCGCTGTCCCTGGTCCTGGCTCCTGGGAGGACTCTGATCTGCAGAAGGGGGCGGAACCCTTACGAGGATCCCGAGGTCTCGCTCGACTGTCTTCGCCCGAGACACCAAGTCCGAGAACCTCGAGAAAGCCTGGGAGGAGACATGCACCCGAATGGCGCTGCAGAGACCAAGCTCGAAACAACGGCACCGCGTCTCTTCGTCCATCACCAAGGCTGGGGCGAATCTTGAAAGCCTCGTGAAGCGCGTGGAGTAGTCGGCGACAGACATAGAGCCCTGCGTCAACCGCTCAAACTCCTGCATCATGATCTGCCACGTCGAGAACGGGAAGTACTCCTCTAGGAAACACCTCCGGAATCCTGCCCATAGAAGTTGCTCCACTCCCTCGGGGATGTCCACCACTTGGGTAGCCCACCAGTCGACAGCGCTACCGTTCAGCATAAAAGTGGCAGGGAGACTCGCTGACGGTCGGTGCAAAGCATGGTCGAGAAGATCATATCCACCTCCATCAACCATCGCTCTGGGCAAGGGGATCCGTCGTCTGGCCATAGAACTCAGGAGGGTGGAGCTTCAGAAAGGCTGCGAGGCCACTCTGCTGCACCCGCGCTGTAGCCTCCAGCTCCACCTCCCTCGCCAGGGGATCCTGAACTCTCACTGCCGGAATCACCACGGGGATTGGGGGTACTTCGGGTACCACAGGCGGATCTGCCACCAAGGGGACCTGTGGAACTGCATCACGGGCCGCCCTCAGCTCCTGGATCTCCCGCGCCTACTCTACCAACACTCTGGTCTGGGCCTCCAGTGCCTTGGTCTGAGTCTCCACCAAATCCGCTATCCGAGCGAACGCACGTTCCCATGCGGGAGGCTCCTGCGCCGATCCTGGCCTCACAGCCGTGGACTCTCTAGTAGCATCCTCGCCTCTAGTAGGTCCGGAAACCTCCAAAGGTCGAGAGGGACCATGTCTGCGCCGTCCTCTGCGAGGAGGCATATCAGCAACCTAAGAAAACCAGACACTAGGATCAGAATACTCATATAGAAATCCTAGGTCTCATCTCTACGAAAAGAAGACTAATGGCTCTGACAGGACCAGGCTCTGATACCAACTTTTGTCACGCCCCAGGGCGGCCGTCCCCGGGACGCGGCAAGTGTATATATGATATCAGTCTAAACAGGAGTTCAATAACATACTCACACAACAGCTAAAATGACAACACAGACAAAAGCAGGGCTGACATGATATATACACAAATAGCGGAAGCTAAAAGACTGAATCTGTAATCCAAAAACATATTACAGACTCGATACATAATCAACTGTCCGGTGAGAGCCAATATATACAAAGATATCCAAATACAATACAAACGCGTGCCCAAACACGGAATATAATACATACAATCAAAAGGGATGTTGATAGCCTCTGATACTCGCGGGACGTGGCGCTACTCCACTACAGATGAAGTCCCTCGGGGAGCTCTTCCTCCAGATCCGACTCAGATGACACTGGAGAATAATATTATGCGAGGGGTGAGCCACACGCTCAGTGAACAGCACAACCCATGCATCACAATTATATTAACCACCAGATATTATTAATCCACAATCTCATATTTAAAAGCCACAAAATGGTAACAACTATACAATCCAGTGGGTCGCTACCGCCAACCCACTACACCCTCACCCTCACCCTCACCCCTCAATAGGTGACAAAGGATATTGGGACTGACTACACAAAACCAGTGGGTCGCTATCGCCAACCCACTACACCCTCACCCTCACCCCTCAATAGGTGACATAGGATATTGGGACTTACAATCCAGTGGGTCGCTACATCGCCGACCCACCACACCCTCACCCTCACCCCTCAATAGGTGACATAGGATATTGGGACTGACTAGGCTGATGGTCACCCTTGGTCCACCGATAGTCTCTCCCCACTCCGTAGGCCGTTTGGCCACCCCCACATTCAGCACAGTCCGTCCCAAATCAGGAGGTGCCTACTGATGGGAGCCCCTGCACGGGACAGCCTTTCCAACGCCGGGGCAGTCTCTACACGGATCCAACGAAGGGAACAGAACAGCCTATCCATCGCATATGATCCACTCGGATCCGCCGACAACACATCTCAACAACTCTAATGTCTTGAATTCTTCAGAATTCCTCCAGGGCGCATAACCAAGATGCGGGGAACACGTATAATAATAATAACAAGGTTATAATATTATTGGGAAAAGAACCTTGGGAGGGCAGCATGAGGTCCCGATACAGGACATCCTGACAACCAAACAAGGAACATGGAGCACCCTAGCCTGGGTCTCAATGTTGACCTCGCAAGGCCCCTCCCTATAATGCTTCCAGGGTATCCCTTGACTGGAAAAAAGAAACCTCGGGAGGGCAACATGAGGTCCCGACATAGGATACCCCGCAACCAAACAAGGAACACGGAGTACCCTAACCCGGGTCTCAACGCTGTCCTCGCAAAGCCCCTTAATCTAGAAGGAACACTAGAAGAAAACATCACCCTTAAAGAACACTACCCACCTCACTGGATCATCTGCATCTAGATAATCACCCACCGATATCCTTCAACATCCATCACAAGACCGGACCCAACATCCTTGGGAACGGTCGAACAACAATTGGGTCACGAGGCGACGCGTCTTCGCCTCATCCACACCCTCACTCCCGAAAGGAGACATATTGGGACTTTGGGAGAGACTTAGACTGCTCTACACCCCTGGTCCACCGGTAGCCTCTCCTCCACACCGTAGGCCGCCTGGTCCGCTCCCACAATTCAGCACAGTCTGAACCCAAATCAGGAGGTGCCTACTGATGGGAGCCCTCTGTCAGGAAGGCCTCTCTAACGCTGAGGAGTCCCTACACGGATCCGACGAAGGGGAGAACGATTCCACGCTCACGACATCATTCATTAATCCTCTCCCGAGTAGCCCATACTTGGCATACTCTCACGATTAGTACCCCTCCGACTGCATCGGTGGTACCTACGGATGGGAGCCTTCTGCCAGGACGGCTACAACCCGGCCTCCTCAACTCGAACAACCACTCACAATACCCGCTCATCGAGATATTACACACATGCATAACAGCAACCAACACACATATATTTATAGGGAGCTGGGAAAACAAAACATTACCTCGAACCATGATACCTGGAACCTGCGCCTCCTCGACCGAAAGAGCTGCAACTCTGCCCTGAACAAACTGCTGCTGAGGAGCAGGGGCACGCCTCGCCGGCTGCACTGGCTGCCTCCACTGGTCAACCCGGCCACCCTGTGGCTGCTGTTGCTGGTGACGCTTGGGCTGTACATGGGGTCGGCCAGCATCTGGGCAATTATACGAGATATGCCCGATGCTCTGACAGTGGTAACAACGCCGCGTCTCTGGTCGCCTGGACTAAATTGGCACTACCGCAATGGGTGCTGGATCCCACACTAGCACCACATCCGCTGGAGGAGAGGCAGCCGCTAACTGATCAAAGCGGGGCCTCCTCTTCTTGCGCTGTCCCTGGTCCTGGCTCCTGGGAGGACTCTGATCTGCAGAAGGGGGCGGAACCCTTACGAGGATCCCGAGGTCTCGCTCGACTGTCTTCGCCCGAGACACCAAGTCCGAGAACCTCGAGAAAGCCTGGGAGGAGACATGCACCCGAATGGCGCTGCAGAGACCAAGCTCGAAACAACGGCACCGCGTCTCTTCGTCCATCACCAAGGCTGGGGCGAATCTTGAAAGCCTCGTGAAGCGCGTGGAGTAGTCGGCGACAGACATAGAGCCCTGCGTCAACCGCTCAAACTCCTGCATCATGATCTGCCACGTCGAGAACGGGAAGTACTCCTCTAGGAAACACCTCCGGAATCCTGCCCATAGAAGCTGCTCCACTCCCTCGGGGATGTCCACCACTCGGGTAGCCCACCAGTCGACAGCGCTACCCTTCAGCATAAAAGTGGCAGCGAGACTCGCTGACGGTCGGTGCAAAGCATGGTCGAGAAGATCATATCCACCTCCATCAACCATCGCTCTGGGGCAAGGGGATCCGTCATCTGGCCATGGAACTCGGGAGGGTGGAGCTTCAGAAAGGCTGCGAGGCCACTCTGCTGCACCCGCGCTGTAGCCTCCAGCTCCACCTCCCTCGCCAGGGGATCCTGAACTCTCACTGCCGGAATCACCACGGGGATTGGGGGTACTTCGGGTACCACAGGCGGATCTGCCACCAAGGGGACCTGTGGAACTGCATCACGGGCCGCCCTCAACTCCTGGATCTCCCGCGCCTACTCTACCAACACTCTGGTCTAGGCATCCAGTGCCTTGGTCTGAGTCTCCACCAAATCCGCTATCCGAGCGAACGCACGTTCCCATGCGGGAGGCTCCTGCGCCGATCCTGGCCTCACAGCCGTGGACTCTCCAGTAGCATCCTCGCCTCTAGTAGGTCCGGAAACCTCCAAAGGTCGAGAGGGACCATGTCCGCGCCGTCCTCTGCGAGGAGGCATATCAGCAACCTAAGAAAACCAGACACTAGGATCAGAATACTCATATAGAAATCCTAGGACTCATCTCTACGAAAAGAAGACTAATGGCTCTGACAGGACCAGGCTCTGATACCAACTTTTGTCACGCCCCAGGGCGGCCGTCCCCGGGACGCGGCAAGTGTATATATGATATCAGTCTAAACAGGAGTTCAATAACATACTCACACAATAGCTAAAATGACAACACAGACAAAAGCAGGGCTGACATGATATATACACAAATAGCGGAAGCTAAAAGACTGAATCTGTAATCCAAAAACATATTACAGACTCGATACATAATCAACTGTCCGGTGAGAGCCAATATATACAAAGATATCCAAATACAATACAAACGCGTGCCCAAACACGGAATATAATACATACAATCAAAAGGGATGTTGATAGCCTCTGATACTCGCGGGACGTGGCGCTACTCCGCTACTGATGAAGTCCCTTGGGGAGCTCTTCCTCCAGATCCGACTCAGATGACACTGGAGAATAATATTATGCGTGGGGTGAGCCACACGCTCAGTGAACAGCACAACCCATGCATCACAATTATATTTACCACCATATATTATTAATCCACAATCTCATATTTAAAAGCCACAAAATGGCAACAACTATACAATCCAGTGGGTCGCTACCGCCAACCCACTACACCCTCACCCTCACCCCTCAATAGGTGACAAAGGATATTGGGACTGACTACACAAAACCAGTGGGTCGCTATCGCCAACCCACTACACCCTCACCCTCACCCCTCAATAGGTGACATAGGATATTGGGACTTACAATCCAGTGGGTCGCTACATCGTCGACCCACCACACCCTCTCCCTCACCCCTCAATAGGTGACATAGGATATTGGGACTGACTAGGCTGATGGTCACCCTTGGTCCACCGATAGTCTCTCCCCACTCCGTAGGCCGTTTGGCCACCCCCACATTCAGCACAGTCCGTCCCAAATCAGGAGGTGCCTACTGATGGGAGCCCCTGCACGGGACAGCCTTTCCAACGCCGGGGCAGTCTCTACACGGATCCAACGAAGGGAACAGAACAGCCTATCCATCGCATATGATCCACTCGGATCCGCAGACAACACATCTCAACAACTCTAATGTCTTGAATTCTTCAGAATTCCTCCAGTGCGCATAACCAAGATGCGGGGAACATGTATAATAATAATAACAAGGTTATAATATTATTGGGAAAAGAACCTTGGGAGGGCAGCATGAGGTCCCGATACAGGACATCCCGACAACCAAACAAGGAACACGGAGCACCCTAGCCTGGGTCTCAATGTTGACCTCGCAAGGCCCCTCCCTATAATATTATCTAAGGCATGCTAATAATGATATGCTAGCATTTAATTTAATAAATTAAACTAGTAGGACACATGCACAGGCCGAGGCTTCCAAGCATGAGAACAGGGTGACAGGATGCATGGCTCTTACACATATCCTAAGGGTGCAAGTCCCTAACATACAAAGTCTAGGGTAGCATGCATACTACATTTTTATCATGCTTGCATGGATTACACATCACAACAAGTTAATATAAATCCATGGTGCTCCAGGGGAGGGCAATACACTCCCAAGTGAGTAGTACGCCTCCCTACTGGGTTGGATTGTCCTACTCACCGATAGCTGGGTCGTCGCGCGACCGTCCGTCAAGATATGCAAGATAGGGTAATCAAATCGGTGAGTAAAATACACAAATAAATCCAAAAATACATTAAAATATACAACACTCGGACAAGCGTACATACGGCCTGTACGCACGCGAGTCCGAGCACCCCAACTCATTCCCGAACCCCCGGGCAGCCGCACGCACGGCCACCCACCCCGGGCGCACAGCCGAGCCCCGGCCCGCGCCCCCAGACGCCCTGCCGAGCCCAGCCCGCACGCCCGGACACCCTGCCGAGACCTCCCGGGTGCACCGCGCGCTCACTGCGCCCCAACGCAGCAACCCGCGCGCACACCCGCACACCCTGCGCCCCAGCGCCTCACCCCGCGCGCACCACCAGCCTCGCCTCACCGCGCGCGCACAGCACGCCTGCGCCTCTGCGCAGCGCTCCGCGCGCACGCTCCCGCACGGTGCCCAGCGCCCAGCGCCCAGCACCCGCGCCCAGCGCCCAGCACCTTCGACCATCGCCCAGCGCCCAGCACCCGTGACCATCGCCCAGCACCCGCGACCATCGCCCAGCGCCCAGCACCCGTGACCATCGCCCAGCGCCCAGCACAACGCCCACCGCCCAGCGCCCAGCACCCAAGCGCACGCCCGCGTGCACGCGCGCGCGCCCTGTCACCTGCTCTGCCTTCTGCGCTGCCTGCTGCGCTGCCTGTGCTGCCATCCTGCCCGAGACAGCCAACCACCTTCCACCGGCCACCAATGGCCACCAACAGCCACCCACTGCCACCGACAGCCACCCACCACCATCCACACCCAAAACCACCCTCCTAACAAGCATCTAAGCAAGAAAAGGAAGAAAAGAGAGCTTACCCAAGGAAGGAAGGGAAGGAAGGGAAGTTCGGTTGCTCTCCGCGCACCGAAACACCTCCTCCAAGGCCACCACCACCGTGCTCTTCCTCAGCCCTCGAAATGGCTGAAATCAGAGGAGGAAAGAGGGCGTGAGAAGGGGCTAAACACATCGGAACTCAAATCCGAGACCACCGGTGGATAGATCGGGAGCTCCCCTTACCTTTCTCTTCTTTGGGTTTTGAGATCCAAGCTCTCTAACTAGGGTAAAAGGTGGAAAAAGAGAGAGGGGGAGAGAGAAATCAATTTGGGGAAGATGATGAATAGTGGGGGAGAAGATATTTAGCTCACTTATAATCAACTCTCACTTAGATTAGCCTAACTAGGCTTAATTAGGGCTTAAGAGAGGATTAGAGAGGATTAAGTGAGTTTTGACTTGGGTCAACCCAACCACACAAAAAAACAAAAGGGGTTGACCAAGTCATGGGCCCACTTTGACCGAGTCAACTCTCCCAATGACTTCTCGCTCGGTCAAAACCCGGATACGCTTCAGAACTGTGAAATTCTGAAACGTTACCGGAATTCGATGAAACTTTCACGAGTGGCTTGGAATGTCACCAGGACACATAATATGCAGTTAGATTCTCGATCGGAGTCCTCAAACTCAGGACGATAGCTAACAGCCTGAAATTTTAGCGGTTCCGATCGAAAAACGAAAAAACCCAAAAAACTGCCAAAATGTCCCAACGGTGACCAGAAGGTTAAAAGTGACACATATATAATAGGTCGCGGGTACATCGAGGGCCCCCGAGTCTCCCCCTTTCATTCCCCCTCCAAAGGTGAGCTCTTCCTCTTCTTTTCATGGTTTTCATGGCTTAAGGGGCTGTTAGGGTGTTCATGCATGCTATGCATATGGGTTAGGGTGTGTGTGAGGGGTTGGGGAGGGTTAAAAAGGGGTTGGGAGAGGCTGGGCGCGCGTTGGGGGCTGTCTGCGCGCGTGCGCGCTCAGGCGCGAGCGCAGGCGGGCGCGCAGACGCACGCGGGCGCGGGCGCGTGAGTGTGCGGGTGCGCGCGGGTGCTGGAGCGAGCGGGGGTGCGCGCGTGTGCGCGCGAGCGTGCAGCACGCGGGGCCGTGCGCCTAGGCGCGGGGCTGGGGACCAGTGCGCACGCGCTCGTGCGTGCGCATGCTGGGGCATGCGCAGGGTTCTGCGTGAGGGCACATGGGCTGGACGCGCAGTGCGCGCGGGCTTGCGCAAGCGTGCGCGCACGCGGGGCAGCTCGTCTGGGCGCGCGGCAGTGCGTCGAGGGTGCTGGGGTGCGTGCGTGCGTGCGCATTCGTGCGTGCGCGTGCGGGGGCCATGCGTGTGGCTGCCCGAGGGTTCGGGTAGGTGTCGGGGCACTCGGACTCGCGTGCGTACGTGTGTGCTCGCATGCGTGCGAGTCCGTATGCATGCTTGTCCGAGTATTGGGTATTTCTAATGATTTCTATGTGTAAATTGTGTTGTTACTCACCAAATTGGATGCCCCTACCTTGCAGATCTCGTCGGATGGGATGCGCGAGGTCCCGGGTCGTATGGTGAGTGGTTCGATTCCAATCCCCCCCCCCCCCCTCTCTAGGGATGCGCTCGACCCGCATAGACGCGCGTCGCGCATCGATGGGGCCCCCTAGCTATAATATGTAGATACCATGTTAATGCATGTTTTAATATGATATAACCATGCCATATTAGACCTTGTATGCTAGGGATATGCATCCATATACATGTACAGGGGCCCATACATGCCTAGACACCATGTCCCTTGATTGGAAAGCCCCGACCTACGCATGTTTCCCATTTAGTTTAATTTATTTAAATCAAATGTGATTATATTGTGATAAGCATGCCTTAGAGAATATTATAACCTTGTTGTTATAATATATGTTTC
Source organism: Acorus gramineus (assembly GCA_030737835.1). Lineage (NCBI taxonomy): Eukaryota > Viridiplantae > Streptophyta > Magnoliopsida > Acorales > Acoraceae > Acorus > Acorus gramineus. The sequence goes on from JAUJYN010000051.1 coordinate 159,975, forward strand.
CCCGCATCTTAGTTATGCGCCCTGGAGGAATTCTTGAGAATTCATGACATTAGTAGTGTTAGAAATCGTTGTCGACGGATCCAACAGGATCGTATGCGCGTGAGTAGGCTGTCTTCTCCTTTTGGTTGGATCCGATGTAGGGACTCCCCGGCGTTGGAAAGCTGACCTGACAGAGGGCTCCCGTCCGTAAATACCTCCGATGCGTCGGACAGTACTGATAGTGGGAGTATACCAGGTAGAGGCTACGGAGTGTGGGAGAGGCTACCGGGTGGACCAGGGGTGGAGAGCGGTCTAGTCTGTCCCAAAAGGCCCATGACACCCCTAAAGGGTGAGCGTGGGGTGGATCGGCGATGTTACGACCCACTAACTTGTGTAGTTACTCCCGTATAGGGACTATGACTATTTTAAGGTTAATATGAGTGTGTTGAATGGATTGTTGTTATGCCTGTGTTTTGATATCTCGATAAGTGAGTATCGAGAGTAGTTGTTTTCCATTGGGTTTGCTTTGCGAACATGGGATCGTTCTCCCCTTCGTTGGATCCGATGTAGGAACTTCTCGGGTTTAGCTGTCCTGACAGAGGGCTCCCATCCGTAGGTACCACCGATGCATTCGAAAGAGTACTGATCGTGGGAGTATACCAGGTAGAGGCTACCCGGGGAAAGGGCTACTGGCGGACCAAGGGTGTAGAGCGGTGAGTTGAGGAGATCGGGTTGTAGATACTACCCGGGAGAGGGTTAACGAATGATGTTACGGGCGTGGGAATCGTTCTCCCCTTTCGTTGGATCCGAGTAGGGACTCCCCGGCGTTGTGTGGGAGAGGCTACCGGGTGGACCAAGGGTGTAGAGCAGTCTAAATCTCTTCCAAAAGTCCCAAGAGTCTCCCTCCAGGAGTGAGGGTAAGGATGAGGTGAAGAATATCGCCGCGTGACCCATTCGTTGTTCGACCGTTCCCATAGTTGTTGGGTCCGGTCCTGTGTCGATGTTTAAAGGCATCGTTTGAGCAATTATCTAGATGTAGATGATCCAGTAGTGTTGTGTAGACCAGTAAATCCGGGTCTCTTCGACCGACGGTATGGTCTCTCCCCAGAAGTCCCAAAAGACTCCCTCCGGGAGTGAGGGTGGGGGTGAGGTTGGTCGCGCCGCCGCGTGACCCAGTTATCCATGGGTTTCCACCCATGTTTTTCCTTGAAAGGAAATTGATTATGTATTGAACTGTAGTATGGTGATTGGTTTCCAGCCACTCACTGAGCTTGTAGCTCACCCCTCGCATACTGTTTCTTTTTCAGAGGCAGTGTTGTGCGTGGAGCTGGAGCTTTCCTGTGGCGTGGTCTTATGAGCATGGAGCGTTCTGCCGGCGGGTGGCGAGTGCGAGGCTGCCAGCATTCCTAGAGTCATTTTATGCTTTGTAAATCGTGCATGTGGCACAGGTTGTATTTTCTTTGGTCTAGACTTGGCTCTCACAGGACAGTGATTGTGTATTCGAGTCTGTAATAATGTTTTTGATTTACAGACATTGTTTATATATTATGTTTCCGTTTTTCAGTCAGTTATCATTATCTTGCTTTGTCCCCTTGTGTATTGTTGTTGGTGTCTTTATTGACCTCAGGTATTGATAGCTGATATTATTATTATTTTGCCACGTCTCGGGGAGGCCTGGGGCGTGACACATATTTACCACGGCATTAATAGATATATGTCCCATACATTTTTTTATGAATCTGTATAGACTTCCATCTGGTTCTCCTAACTAATCAAATTGTAGTGGTGTAGTACATGTATTTTAATCACTATACCAAATTATCTTTTTTTTTAATTATTGGAAAAAATAAACAAATTTTTAAGTTTTTAACCAAACATTAAAAACATTCGGTACTTATTAAATGGACTAAAATACCCTTCTAATAATCTCTACTCTTTAGTACTGAACCAAACATATTTATTTTCATAAGTGCTTATAATTTTCGCTGAACCAAACACATTTTCTTCTGAACTGATTAAGACTTACCAGAACTTATATAATCTGCATTTATAAATCAGGACTTAAAATCAGTTTTTTGCCGAACCAAACAGCCCCTTAATATTTATTCAACAAGCATCTTTATCTTATTAATTGTTATCTGTGATTCTCAAAAAGAGTTTCATCAGTTCCACACAGATATACTCGTATAGTATACACATAGGGAAGAACTGAAGAAGACGGGGGCATTTTTTAAATTTCAATGAGGGTCATTTGGAAAGGAGTAATAAGGATTTATTTGACTTTTTAGGGTCTTATTTGAATATATTTTTAGCTCACGCAGTTAAGTCTAACAGAATATTTGAGGAATATGTTTTCTACCATAATAGAATTTTAAGTCAGAAAATAAAACCATTAACGATAATAAATTGTAGGGATCTACATATATTTAATTATTTTACGAGGACATTTTATAATTTTGACAAGTTTTCATGAAGCTATATCCATTTTTCTCTATTATATTATGGTTGGTATGAAAACCAATATGATGCGGACACAATGTTATTCCCTAGATGCATTCATTCATGGTGGGGAAAAAGCTTTTGAACTGCGTGCGTTTTTTTTATTCAGGGCAGTTAGTGATTTGCATGTTGATTTGGATTAGAAGTTCAGAAAACAATGGAGAGAGGAATGCTGGTTTCATGGTTGCCCTTGCCTCTCTTCACACCATCTTTCTCTTAAAGTAGCATTTGAAAACACATATTGAAAATTAACTTTGACAATAAAAAGGCTTTTTTAACATATTTTTTACCTTGTTTTTTTTTGGGATACTATTCTTTTAATCTATGAATCACGTTTAATTTATTGCTGATAACAGAAGCTTATTTTGCACATTTAATATCCGAAAAGTATACATAGACTGTTTTGAGAAACATAAATTTTGAGGCATGAATTGACCCGAATCTACCTGTTGATTCCCAATTAATCTGACACGTCTGGCACGTTTGACAATTCATTTGGAGCGTTGAGCTAGGTTGTCGGAGATGGGTTGCCAAACATACTCTTAGTCCATGAAAAAAAGTAGTCCCCTCCAACATGTAACACCAACACCAACATCAAATATGCACCTTATCAGTTAGTGCTTTGAGCCCGGCTGATTTGGGAAAAACAATGAGGGAGACGGGTTTGGGGGCTTCACTGTTTTACCTTTCCTGGCCTTGTCTCTGTTTTTCATCCCTCAACCAATGATCCCTGCATATTTGACACCAAGATTGGAAAAGATCCATTCATATAATGTAAATTGCATTTCTACACAGTTAATTCTGTTCTCCCTCTCAAATTCTCGATCTCTCATACATACTGAGAAAGTGATTATTTATTTATGTTATGCTTGGTTTGTGGATACCATGTTATTCGCTTAAGCCGCTGTTTAGAAAATGGCCTAAACTATTATATGATAGATAATTATTAATCTGGCATAGAAAATGAATAAGCCATTGTTTTTCTTTGGTTGTGGTTTTTAGTTATTATCATTAGGAAATATAATAATAAGTTTTTTTTGTTGACAATGAATAAATTGTGAATAAGATAAAAATAAGAATTTATATAAAATTTTGATTTGACATGTGAGCTCCTTATGATTTATAAAAGATGATGACAGATGATTTGACATGTAAATCATTTATATACCTATGTAATAAATTGGGTGGAGTAAGAAAGGGATTTGGAATACCAATATCAATTTATTATCACATATTCTAGTATAGTTGTATCCACTTATTTCTTGCAAACAAAAATTTTTAGGGCTTATTCTTTCCTATTTATCTTTATTCCTCTTTTATTCTGCGACCCAAACATGGGCTTTCAGTTGTTCAGGATACTTAAATAGTGCACATTCAGATTGGCTAGGTATGCTATCTTTCATCTCTTTCATCTCAAGTGTTGGGTTATTTCAGACACTTCCTGTGAAGCTTCAGCTTTTAGAGGCTTCTGTCATGTCTTGTCTGAATGGTGCCCACAATTCCTCTGGTATGCTGTATACTTGATTTTGTGAAATCAACAACTCTGAAAGATTTGGTTACATCTCTCCTACTAAATGATCCCAACAATCGAGGCCAAAATGCAAATAAACTTCAATGTTGAATACATCCGGAAGATGAATTATTTCGATTAGAAACCTAGCCTACAAAGGAATTTACCCTGTTATCCGTCAAACCAATTCTGTATATAGTGCATTTCCATATATAAGCCAAGTATCCAAATCAAACAAGATAAAGTCCAATAGTATTTTTTAGTATTGATACACTCGATCTATTTTGCAACCCCATATGTAGTATAGAAAAAGTTCCCCCAATCACCTATACAGTATGATAGTGTAATATACACTGCGCTTAGTATATATTGTACTATCGTAATGGGTGTAAATTAATATTTTTAATTTCAAAAAAAAAATAGACTAGTGAATGATGCTACACTTCACATTTTTTTTAGAAAATTATGTACTTTATGGGACAACTATATACTTTTTAAAAAAAAATGGTGAAGGCCGTGGGTATGATTGCACACAGACCTGAACATATCATTTTCCATAAAAATGGTGAAGTCTGGAGCCTAAAATAAAGAGCAATCCACAAAGAATAAGAATGTTTGGGACTTTGGAAAATGCCCAAACTCATTTTCCCCAATCCACGAAAGAAAATGTTATACTCAGTCCATTTTAGAGTTCAAAATGCAGAGTGTACAAGTTTTTATTTAAAAAAAAACTTCATATACCTCATTTAATAAGATATAATATTTTGTGAAATGTAAAGTTTATATTTCAATAAATCTTATATATTATATATAATATATAATATATGAAATGTGAAATGTTATACTAACGAGATATATAAGAAAATGTTATACTCGGTCATATATATATATTATATATAAGAAATGTGAATTTTTTTAGTGAAGTATATACTTTGAAACAATAAGTAGGAGATACTAACGAAGTATATAAGACTGCATTTGTGCTTGTAAAAATGACCGAGTGTAACATAACTCATCCATGAAAGGATACTGAGAATTTGAAAAAAAAGCGTACATACAAACTAATTCTTTCACCAGACCAACTCTCATGCAAAGTTCGGTCTCCTAAAACGAAAAAAAAACAGAGACTCCCGGAAAATTATATTACAGACCTCTGTTTCCACTTTCAGTTTATCTATTTATTTATTGGTAATCAAATTTATATTGCTATAAAAGAGGATTTGTACATGTACATTATTCTTTACAATGGATCAAAATGGAGAATCTGCCATGATGGGAAATACCAAGGATTAGAAATCCCACACCAATACAAAAAGACCCCCCATTGTTACCCAGCTAGGGAAATAAATAGACCAGGCCTACTTGATACGTTTGTATCCACACATATGCTATAGATTCACTTTCACTTTTGTCATATTATCTATTCACATTTTTTTCTTTTGGTGGAATCTCTATAGATTCACATTTGCTATCCGCACATTTTTCATTTTCACTTTTGTCATATTAGCTGTAGCTTCACTAACAAAATGCCTCTTCTTTGTCCTCCAATGTCAAAAAATTTTGACAACTATTTCACAACTGCTCTATGATTCGAACTTGAGATTTTACCACTATGACACTATGATTGTAGGTTATGCACTATATAATTTCATGCCTCCTACAGAGATAAATGAATTTTGTTTTTGTTTAGCATGGTTTTGTTTTTAAAGCACAGACAAAAGAGAGACTGGAGTGCAATTATGTACTATGATTAGGTTAACTTGAGATTTTACCAGTGTAGGTTATGCACTATATATAATTTCATGCCCTCTTACAGAGATAAACTGAATTTTTGCATTTTACTTGCTCCATGATCAGGTAATTAGATTAACATGGTCTTGTTTTAAAAGCACAGACAAAAGAACGACTGGAGTGCAACTATGTATGAACTACGATCAATGCTTAATTATTTGAAAAGTTTACAAGCATCAGATTACAACCATGGTTATGCCAGTAACATGTATGATCCATTGACCAGTCAGAAATAGCCTTCGCATAGCACTGCTAATTCATGTTTTCATCATTTAAATCATGTTATTGACTATAAAAAAATGGGGGAAAAATCGATATAACTCGCAGGAAAATTAGCTATATCCGTTTTAATCCCTGTAAAATTAGAAAATCATCATAAGTCCATATGTTATTAAAAAAATATCATTTTGGATCCCTACCGTCACCCTCAATTAACCATAGTTAATTAGTTAACTTTAACTATACATTAAAAATTATCAAACTGCCATCACCTCTTATTTTTGAAAAATCGATATAGCTCCTTAGAAACTTATGAAGATGGAAAAATGTCCCTATAAAATAAAAAAAAAATCCCCTCAAATCTTATCTTATTAAATAATATTTATTTCAGTCTCCACCGTAACCAAAAGTAACTAGATCTGTGGTTGACTCTAACATACATTGATAAATTATTGTAATAGTATATTAAAATTTACTTAATAAATTATTGTAATATACTAACCAGATTTGTGATTGACTTTAAGGGTATTTACTGATTTTACAGGGACCTTTTTCGATTTTCATAAATTTTCATGGAGCTACATCAAATTTTTATTTATTTTATTTATTATTATTATTATTATTATTATTTTAACCCTTAGTGAGCATAGGATAGCAAAAAAATTTTCAAGAAAAAGCTAAGGCATTTTTGTTATAAAAAAGACTAAATCGAATTTTTCATGTAGGAACTTATTTGAATATATTTATTGGAGTAATTTAACTCAGGGACTAAATCCATTAATCATATATATTTTATGAGGACATGTAAAGATTTTTCAATTTTACAGGAACTAAAACTGATTTAACTAACTTTCTAGAAAGTTATATCGATTTTTTTCAAAAAAATTCAATGTGAGAGAATAGCAAAATACAGTCTAAAATATCTCGTTCCAGTGAGAACTGGAACGAGATATATATAATTCATTAAAAAAAATTTACATTTTTTATAAATGATATCATTCAATTCATAAGAATATATATTTATATAGCTCATTATATGATATATATAATTTTTACATAAAATGATAATATAAATGAATTGAGTTTTAAATTGTAAAATAAATTAGATGCAACATTTTTCCAATTTTCCAAGTACGTAACACCGTTTCTCTGTGTTGGATTGTACCTTCTCCATCGATAATAATGTTGGCTGGTAGGTTTAACATGCACGTGAAACAGAGATTTCATATGTTTTTTCTGTTACATTTGGTACTACTGGATTGGTTTGACACTCGAGTTGAATCTTTGACTTTTACCCCTTACCAACCAAGGCTTAGGCAGCTGCAGCTGCTGTTCTGCTCTCCAGAATTGATGAAAAGAAAGATACCTAACAATATTATGAGACAAATCCATGTCTATTCCAATAAATTAAATAATAAAATGAAATGGAATCACAGACTGTAATTCACATGATGCAAGAACATGTGATCTGATTCTTCCCCTTTTTTTTGTTTTTTATTCCAATCCACATGCATAGGCACTGCTCAAGAACAAACATGTCTCCCCAATGTCGGCATTAGGGCTGAGGGTGCGTCCGTCTGGATCCGTGTTCGTGTGGATTTCATGGTGCACAAACACGCAAACACATATTCAAATGGGGTTCTAGATTCCGCATCCCCACCGTTTATATTGAATAGATTGTAATGCAAAACGAAATAATCCCACATCGATTATATAAAATGTAAGTTTTTATCGCCTTATACAGTGGCTCACTTATTGAGCTGTGTCTTGAAAAGACAAAGGTAAAAGTGATACCACACGCATGCGTGTGGCGTGGGCTGTAGCGCGCATAAGGTACATTATTAGACGTATTTAACACTTTGTGTTTGTGCATGTAATAAAAATAACATATATTATTTTTTAAAATTTGAATACTGTTTAGCCAAAGGTCTCTTCACAAAGACTGTAATTCTTCAGAATTTACCAACAATGCCTTTCTTTTTTCTTGAAAGGTTGCGAATTTGAATTGAAAGCTAAGGAGGCTAACTATTGGAGTCTGGATTCAAGCTTGGGTACCATCAGTATCGAACTACATAGTCTTTGAATTAAACTACACAGCCAGTTGTTGGGTACAAGTTACTCTCTATGCAATTTGATTCATATAATGTGTAGTTTAATTCACAGGTTGTGCAGCTTGATATTGATGGTATTCAGACCTGACTGGATTCAGATTCCAACTAACAATTAATAGAGGCACCCCTCCAGGTCCTATAGAAGACTTTCCATTATGCAAATATCCATCATTAGTTTTCAAAACAATTTCCTAGAGATTTGGAAGAAATTTTCAGAGTTGCTAACCGCAGATTTCAATTGAGTTTTGTTGTATCGTGGAAGTGATTTAATTTATGTAGATCATTTAGCAAACTCAATATTTTTGAGTGAAGGCATATTCATGCCTTAAAACTTCATGTGCTTATTCAATCTTTTATGTTGTTTTCAAGGGCTTATCCACGTTGTTTCATGTCAATTTTTTTCACGTTTCAAAGGCTCTCAAAAAATGCTTTTCAAACACGCGTTTGAACCTCCAAGATTTTCAGAACTCAGAACTTCCCTACTAAACATCCAAACGCGCATTAAACAATTTGAAAAGCCAGTGGACAAAAAATATTGAACTGTCTCCTTGCAATTCAATCTGTTTATACAAGGAACTGCTGTAGACTGGAAGGTGGGATCTCTCATCAAGGACTCTGTTGTAGTTCATTCTTAGGGCTCCGAGTAGGCTCCCCCTGCTTCCAACAATGCTAGCAAAGACGTACCAATTTATATCTTCATGAAATGACATTGCACTTTAATTTTGGTCTTTTCTAATAAGAAAATTTAAAAAGATATTTGCAAACCCTTTTGTCTCCAACAAATCACAATCCATACGTCATAAAAAACAAATACTGAGAAATTGCATGTGTGGTGGTGTCCTCATGTAGATAAGCACATGCACGCAATTAGTTGGGTGGAGAGGAGAATACTCTCTTTTATTTTTTATATACTTTTTTCAGCTTGGAATGATATATGGATGTTCACACTTGACATCATGTAGAATGGACCACCAACAATTGAAAGAATTACGAGTGGCTACCGTACCTCTTTTTCTTTTTGGCATTTACATGAAACCAAAAATTTGCTTTAGAATAAAACCACTACAATCCAATTCATTTTGTAGCTCTCAAGGCAAGCTATAGGAGTGCATCAGAGCTTATCCATCTTGTTTGTTGATTATTTTGAGCAATTTGTCATTTTAGCCTTTATTTTTGTTTTAGGATAATGTTAAATTATAAATTTATGAATGGTCTCCTTTGTCTTTTCCAATACACTCTTCTTCAAGTGGGCTAATAATATATAAAGTAGAAATTTTTTTTGAACTTTCAATGTGGGATTATTCCTGAGCAGCTACTCCACATATTATAATCTTCTTCAATAATTCTGTAATGTCACAAACCCACCCTTATTTAGATGTAGGACTCAATGCGCTCCCTTACAAAATTAAACCTCGAATCACATAGCAATGTGGGGAGTTCATTCATCATCCATTTGACACATAAACATAAAGCTCAAATCTAAATAATTTAGAACTTTATACATCAACCATGATCACATAAATTCATCCTAAGTTGGATGATTACACACTTTATTGAAACAGTTCAACCTCTATGGTTTTGCTACTAAAACAAATAATCTACTACGTGCCAAAAGGAAGAAGTCTCTATTCACTCTAATGGAAGCGAAGTTAGACAGAACTACGGATGCAATTCAATCGGTTTGTTGATTTATTGCAAGCAATATTAAACTGAACCAAATTATAATCTTATCTAACAAAAAAACTGAACTGAAACAAAATACAATTGAATTGCTTTGACCATAAACCGAACCGAACTAAGTCAAATGGTAAAGAAAATGACTCATGGTATTAATAGGCTAATGGACAACAATAAAAAAATTTATGTAAAATGAATGACTTAAATGAAAATTGATATTATTATAAATAATCATGTGTTTAATTTGATTTATTTTGGTTTTGTTAGTTCGATTTTTTTGAAGTGAAAACAATCAAATCCTAACCCGCCAAGTGTCAATCACGGACAACCTACGTCACAACTTAACGAGACCTTTTGATGACTGACACGTGTACACTGGGCACCAATGATTTCATGACATGTGTGACCTTAGGCTCACGAGCGCAGCGGTGAGGTTAGACTTGAAAGAAGACAATTCATATAGAAAGCAAGTGCAGTTCACCGCTTCCACCGAATGCTCCTCTCTATTGGAAAAGATCGTGTGAGTGTGCAGTTAGTCTTGTCTAAAGTTTGATTAATCTTCCGTCGAACGAGATCAAATCGCACCGCAACTCCCAGACCCCACCGCGTGATTGGATACTCTCTGCATGTGAGGACTGGCGATCATATATAATCTTAATATAATATTTGCTTAAGATTGTGAGTAATAAATAATATATTTTATTATACTAAAAAGTTATTATTTTGCCAACTCAAGAATGTAGACAATCATTTGGGTTGTAATTACACATTATATATAATATTTTAAAGTACATTCTTGATGTGTATCTTTTGTTTTCTTCCGGTACAGATCAGTTGGCATATTTATAATTAAAATAAGCAAAAAATTCCAAATAACAATGTAAACAGCCTGAAATTTATATAACCCTGATTTTTTTTAAAATCTAACTCTCTAACAATACTGATGTAAATTTGAATAGCTTCATGAATTAAATTTTCATTGACAGATTATGATTTCACTGAAAAAATTATTAACATAAAATAGTTGTTTTTTTTTAAGGTGCTGCTACACTCAGTCAATTCTACAGTCTAAAATACAGTCATTATATATATAATAAAAAATCTAGTAAACATATGCATTGTTAAACGAGATATATATAAATTTTGTTAAATTTTTTATATTTATTAAAAATGTCTTCATTCAACTAGAAAGTCAAAATATATTATATAATTTTCATCAAAGCATATTTATATATTTATTATTATTATTAAAAATAAAAACATATATAATATGTTTATATTAATTTAAAATAGATTGAGCTTAGCATTTTATATTTGGGATTTTTATGTTTAAGTTCCTATAAACACGCCTATTTAGGGATCGGTCTCTCACTTCTTCATATTTCCTTTTTAGTCCCCATATTCAACCATCTATTTGGTTTTTAGTCCCTCTGTCAAACGTCCGTCCATACACCGTTAATTTGTGAAATATGATTTATTTTTAAGTCCTTGTAAACTATGTTATTTATTGATTAGTCCCTCCCTTCTTCATATTTTACAGGGACTAATCACTAAATAACATAGTTATAGGGACTTATAACTAAATAACATAGTTTATAGGGACTTAAAAATAAAATCACATTTCACAAATTAACGGTGTATTGACATACGTTTGACGGAAGGACTAAAAATCAAATAAACGGTTGAATATGGGGACTAAAAAAAAATATGAAGAAGTAGGGGACGGATCCCTAAATAGGTATATTTAATGGGACTTAAAACTAAAAATCCCAAAAATAAAATGTTAAACTCAATCTATTTTACATTGTTAATATAAACATATTATATATGTTTTTATATATATATATATATTATATATATAATTAGAAATCTAGTAAACATATGCATTGTTAAACAAAATATATATAAATTTCGTTAAATTTTTTATATTTACTAAAAATGTCTTCATTAAACTAGAAAGTCAAAATATATTATATAATTTTTATCAAAGCATATTTATATATTTATAATTATTATTATTAAAAATAAAAACTTATATAATATGTATCTTAATGTAAAATAGATTGAGTTTAACATTTTATTTTTTTAATGTGTAGATCTCGAATTATAATTTTATTACGAACAAAGCACTCACAGCTGTCTTACACGCACCAGTGGTCCTTTGGACATGGATGTATTTTGGATTTTAGCGCCGCCCAGAAATAATTGCATTTATTTTCTTGTTTATCAATTTTTCTGTTTTTATTCATTTCAATTTTTTTTTTAATTTTAAGATTATGAAATGAGATTAATTGGAGTTTTCATATATCCAATCTCAAAAATCATCATCAAATTATATGTTGTTGTGAGTATCGTGGATAACCATCACTTCTCTGATCCATAACCTCCCTCACTCTTCAACTCCATAACCCTCTCATTCAACTTTATAATCTCCCCCACTCTTCTATTCCATAACACTCCCATTATTGCCCCACTATCTCCCCCTCACCTCTATAGACTTGTAACTCTCCACATTTGGGATTCCTCTATGCACCCTATAAATAGAGGGGTTTCTCTTGTATTCCACCAACCAACAAATAGTGAATAAGAATCTCTCTCTACTTCTCTTCTATATGTTTGTGTGCTTTGTTTATATACTCTTATATATCATATTCTATTTAGTTTACAACACGTTATCAGCACGAATAAACTTTTGGTTTTCAAGCCCACACAAAATCTGAGAGAATGATTCGATTCAATGGTTTGTATTTTTTTGGCGATGTGTGCAGGGACTGGTTCAACATAAACAGTATTATATATGTGTCTCATATGATATATGTTGATTTCTTTGTCAAACCGTGAGCTTTTACAGGTGTCACTCATGCATGCTAACAGTATTATATATTTTTCATTTTGATCTTATCTCATCACTATTTCTCTCTTTGTTCTCTTATATGATGAGTATGATGTAATCATTTCATTGTATTTGTATATATTTGATATTTACACCATCATAGTCATTGTGAATATCCTATTATACAAGTTTATTGATTAATAAATAAATTGATGCAGCTCAAGAACATCAGTTACATGTTTTTTATTGATGTCAATTTATTTATCCTCTGAATACATATATTAGATTTAATTTAAAGACTTCATCATGAAGATATTATTCAAATATGTTGTTGCAAACTTTTAACCAAGTCGGTTAGCAACACAAGTACAATGCAAGATGCACCGATTTTTTAATTTATATATGCATTTGTTTTATATTATTGTTTGTATATAGTTTATCTGTCGTGGAATAATATTTTCCACAAAGATAAATATGTTCTTTGTATATGTATTATATATTATTATTAAAACTATTGATCACACCAAAACAATATTTATATGGTGACTTTTGTACACATTTCTTTCTTATTTCTTCTAGCCCTATTTGAAGCCCTATTTGTTGTTTACAAGGAGTTGAGGTAAATCTATGTATAAATGACACTAAATTTATATGCTGTAACAAGTTTATTTTTACATCTTAAATTCAAGGTTTATTTACTTATGAGTGATTTATTTTGATATTATAAAGTCTTGTGTCCCTGTAGGATCAGACAAAAAATGTTATTACATGGATCCCTGAATAATCATGTAAAAGATATGATTAAAAATGTCCTTGAAGGACTATGATTATATTGTATCCATGAAGGATCATACAAATTTTATTTTGTTCTATCCCTGAAGGACTATACAAAAATCATGATTGCTCGTGTCCCTGTAGGACCAAACAAAAGTTATATGATATATTTTTTGGGTCCTTGAAGGACCAAATCATAAAAAACAAATCCATGTATCCCAGCAGGAACATGTAAATTATGATTAGATTTCACCATCATCATCATCATAATGAAGAGGATTTAAAGATTAATACCTCATTGACAAAGGTCCACCGGCCATTATGCCTCAAATATGCTCCAGTTGTAGCAATATTGAGAGCATCAATTTTATATATTCTCGTTGCCGAACAACGATTTTTTAAAATATCATGTAACTCAACTCAATGGCATAGCATCATTACCCGAAGTAAATGCATTTTATTTTATGTTCGCCATGGAAGTTGTGGTCATGAATGATGAGATCATGATTTATATAGTTGAAAGTACAACAATCATAGAGTTTGTAAAATATCTCAAATCACTAGAAGTGATTTGCTATTAAACAAAAACATAATTGAAGGGAAAAGGGTTGCAGAACAAACCCCTAACACAAGGAAAATGATTGTTATGTATTTGGTGCTTTAAAAATATGGTCACGTACCTGATGTACGATCAGACTTTTATAATTTTTATAATTATAATTTTTCTTTGTTATCTAAAATCCATTTTTCTTATTTTTATATTTATCTTATTTATTTCATTTTTTTTTTTTACAAGAATGGCTATGGTTGGTGACATTTGTCTAGCAGACAGCGCTACAACACATACGATCCTACGAAATAAACAATATTTCTCGACATTGACATTAATCAATGCAAATGTTAATACCATTTCTGGTACTACGAAATTAATTGAAGGCTCCGGAAGAGCAAATATAATATTACCAGGAGGTACAAAATTTTGTATTAATGATGCATTATATTCGAAGAAATCTGCTAAGTTTTAAGGATATCCGTCTTAATGGATATCATATTGAGACTATCAATGAAAACAATATGGAGTATTTATGCATTACTTCAATTGTTTCAGGCCAAAAACATGTATTAGAGAAACTTCATGCTTTCTCATCTGGGTTGTATTATACAACCATAAAAACAATCGAATCATATGCTGTAATGAACCAGAAGTTCTATGATTCAGATATTTTTATACTTTGGCATGATCGTCTCGGGCATCCAGGATCTACAATGATGCGTCGAATAATTGATAATTCATTTGGGCATTCGTTAAAGAACCAGAAGATTCTTTTACCTAATCACTATCAATGCACTTCGTGCTCACAAGGAAAATTGATAGTTAGACCATCCCCTACAAAAGTCAATGTTGAGTCACCAACATTTTTATAAAGAATCCAAGGGGATATATGTGGCCCAATCCACCCCCCATGTGGACCATTCAAGTATTTTATGGTATTGATAGACGCATCTGCTAGATGGTCGCATGTTTGTCTATTATCCACCCGAAATGCTACATTTGCAAGACTACTTGCTCAGATAATCCGATTACAGTCTCATTTTTTGGATTATCCTATAAAGTCAATACGCCTTGATGGAGCTGGTGAATTCACATCAAAAACTTTTAACGACTATTGTATGTCGCATGGCATCGATGTTGAACACCCTGTTGCTCATGTGCACACCCAAAATGGATTAGCTGAATCATTTATTAAGCATCTTTAGCTAATTGCACGTCCAATGCTTTTGAGGACAAAATTACCCGTTTCAGCTTGGGGTCACGCTATATTGTATGCAGCAGCATTAGTTCTCCTTCGGCCAACTGCTTATCATCAATATTCCCCTTTACAGCTCGTACTGGGTCATCAACCAAATATTTTACATCTTCGAATTTTGGGTTGTGCTGTACAAGGTCCTATTGCCCCTGCACAACAAACTAAAATGGGCCCTCAACGTCGATTGAGAATTTATGTAGGCTTTGATTCTCCTTCTATTATAAGATATCTTAAACCATTGACAGGGGATGTTTTTACCGCTCGATTTGCGGATTGTCATTTTGATGAGACAATATTCCCGTCGTTAGGGGGAGAAAATCCGTCGCCAGAAGAACGACGTGAACTTACATGGCAAACTCCATCTTTGTCTCATCTTGATCCTCGCACTAATCAATGTGAAACTGAAGTGCAAAGAATCACCCATCTTCAAAGAATTGCGCATCAATTGCCAGATGCATTAATGATGCAGCAAAAGTGATAAAATCACATATTCCAGCTGCTAATACTCCAGCTCGAATTAATGTTCCAATAGAAAAAACTGTTAATATGCCAGCTAATGAATCAACAAAAATACGCCTGAAGCGTGGAAGACCTATAGGCTCAAAAGATTCAGCTCCCCGAAGGAGAAAAACAATGAAGAATAATTCTCTAGAAGAGTATGAAACACTTGAAAGACCCACAATAATAACTCCTACAGAGGAAGAAGCCCCTGAAGTGACACAAGTCCCCGAAGAGACTGACGTCCCTGAAGTGACGTCCATGCATGAAGAACAAGTACATGGAAATGAAGAAATGTCCATAAATTATGCAAATTCACAAATATTGTGGGATCGAAAGCAAGTGCTTGTTGATGATATATTCTCATTTGCAGTAGCTACAGAAATCATTTCAGATAATGATTTAGAACCACGTTCAGTGGATGAATGCAGACGAAAAAATTGTTGGCCACAATGGAAAGCTGCTATTCAAACAGAATTGGATTCACTTGCAAAACACCAAGTATTTGGACCAGTAGTCCTAACCCCTGAAGGTGTTAAACCTGTCACATCCCGGGCGTCCCCAAGACGCGGCAAGTGTGTGTATATATAATATCAGAATCTACACAGGAGGTCAATAATATACCATAAACAAGCAACTAGAATGACACAGACAACAAAGAGGCTGACATGATATATACACCAAATGCGGAAGCGAAAGACTGAATCTGTAAATAAAACATACTACAGACTTGATACACAATCATCTGTCCTGTGAGAGCCAATATATACAAAGACATCCAAATGAAATACAACTGCGTGCCCAAGCACGGAATATAATACATACAATAAAAGAAAGGGGTGCTGATAGCCTCTGGCACTCGCGGGACGTAGCGCTACTCCGCTACTGATGAAATCCCTCGGGGAGCTCCTCCTTCAAGTCTGGCTCAGATAATACTGGAGAATACTAATTATGCGAGGGGTGAGCCACACGCTCAGTGAATAGCACAACCCATGCATCACAGCGATATTAACCACAATCAGATATTATTCCACAATCTCATCACTAAAAGCCACAAAATGGCAACAACTCTACAAACCAGTGGGTCGCTCATCGCCAACCCACTACACCCTCACCCTCACCCTTCAATGGGTGACATAGGATTTTGGGGCTTACTACACAAAACCAGCGGGTCGCTTCCGCCAACCTACTATACCCTCACCCTCACCCCTCAACAGGAGTGACATAGGATATTGGGACTGACAATCATCCATAGACAAATCCAGCGGGTCGCTCATCGCCAACCCACTACACTCTCACCCTCACCCTACAACGGGTGACATAGGATATTGGGACTGACTAGGCTGTTGGTCACCCTTGGTCCACCGATAGTCTCTCCTCCACTCCGTAGGCTGCTTGGCCTTCACCCACAACTTCAGCACAGTCCGTCACAAATATCGGGAGGCGCCTACTGATGGGAGCCCTCGGAAGGGACGGCCTTATCACGCTGGGGCAGTCTCTACACGGATCCAATGAAGGGAAACAGAACAGCCTATCCATCGCATATGATCCACTCGGATCCGCTGAATTCCTTAACTAAAGAAAAGAAACCTTGGGAGGGCACCTTGAGGTCCCGATATAGGATACCCCGACAACCAAACAAGGACCACGGAGTACCCTAGCCCGGGTCTCAACGCTGACTTCGCAAGGCCCTTTAATCCAGAGAAGGGAGACTCTACTGATGTCATGAATTCCTCAGAATTCCTCCAGGGCGCATAACCAAGATGCGGGGAACAGATAATACACTAACAAGTGTGGAATATTAACGGGGAAAGAATCCTTGGGAGGGTAGCGTGAGGTCCCGATATAGGACATCCCAACAACCAAATAAGGAACATGGAGTACCCTAGCCCGGGTCTCACCGCTGTCCTCGCGAGGCCCCTCCCCTATAATATTCACTAAGACAGACTAATAATCACATGCTCGCATTTTATTTAAATAAATTAAACTAAATGGGAACATGCATCTGTCGGAGCTTTCCTAGCATGGAAACATGATAACATGATGCATGGTTCTTATACGGGTCCTAAGGGTATAAGTCCCTAGCATGCAATCTAGGGTGGCATGCATACTACAGATTATCATGCTTACATAGTTTCCATATTAAACAGGTTAATATTTACTATGGTGCCCCAGGGGAGGACGATACATGCCCAAGTGCATGTAACGCCTCCCTACTGGGTTGGATCGTCCCACTCACCGGAAGTCGGGTCGTCGCGCGACCGTCCGTCAAGATCTGCAAGACAGGGCAATCAATACGGTGAGTAAAACACACAAATAAATCCACAAATACTCTAAAATACTCAACACTCGGACAAGCGTACATACGGTCTGTACGCACGCGAGCCCGAGCACCCGACTCACTCCCGAACCCCCGGGCAACCGTACGCACGGCCACCCGACCCAGGCACACAGATGCGCCCCAGCCCGCACGCCCAGACGCACGGCCGAACCCCTACCCGCACGCCCGGACACGCCGCATGCTCGAGCGCACGCACGCGCACGCCCGCGCGCACCGCGCGTCCAGCCCCCGGGTGCACCCGCGCGCATCGCGCCTGCACCCGCACGCACTGCGCCCCAGCGCAGCGCCCCGCACACATTCCCCGCTCGCACCGCCTGTTTGCCCTATGCGCACAGCGCCCCCCACACGCGCACACACGGATGCGCACGCACGCACGCACCCCGGCACCATCGGCGCACTGTCGCGCGCCCCGACGCACTACCGCACGCACGCGCACGCTCGCACGCTCACGCGCGCCCGCGCGTCCAGCCCAGCGCGCCCCCGCGCGCCTTGCACGCACGCCCCAGCACGCGCACGCACTGGCCCCCAGCACCGCGTGCACTGGTCCCCAGCACCGCGCCCAGGCGCATGCCCAGGCGCCCTACCCAGCACCCAGGCGCAGTGCACAGGTACTCTGCCCGCGCGCGCGCACGCTCGCGCGCACGCCCGCGCGCGCCCGCGCACTCGCGCGCACGCGCATGCGCGCCCGACTGCGCCTGCCTGCGCGCGCACCTGCGCGCGCACGCGCGCAGACCGCGCCCAACTCGCGCCCAGCCCACTCCAAGCTCATTTTCACCCATCCCAACCCCTCACACACTCCCTAACACACCTACCCAACATGCATGACCTCCCAACCAACCCCTCAAGCCAAGAAAACCAAGAAAAGGAGGGGAGGAGCTCACCTTTGGAGGGAAAAGAAAGGGGGAGGTTCGGGGCCCTTTGCACACCGAAACGCCGCCACCCGGAACCACCACCACCACCACCACCACTCAGCCTCCTCAGCCTCCTCTTCAGCCCTCTATGGCAGCAAAACGGGGGGGGGGGGAGATCATGCAAAGAGAGCTTGAGAGAAGGGAAGAAACAAGCAACAACAACACAACCCACCTCCACTTCCTCCTCCACCTTCTCCTCCTCTTTGAGGCCCTCCATCAAACACTTGGTGGGCAAGGAAAAGAGAGAAAGAGAGGGACCAGAAATGTTGTCGACAACATTGGGAGGGAGAGAGAGAGAGAGAGAGAGAGATATTTATCAAATATCTTAAGGAAAATTTACTAAGTCGCCCTCCGACTAGAAATTCAGCGCAAGCTTCACTGGAACAGCCATAACTTTCTCGATATAGCTCCGAATGGCTCAATTCCAAAACCGATGGAAAGCTAAGAAGATTATCTACAACTTTCATGTTTATGACATGATCAAATAACCTCTCCAGCTATTCCGAATTTAGAGCCAAACATGGAACAGGGCTGCTGCCAGAATTTCCATCCCCGGGGTACACTTGGAAGAATACCCATAACTTTTACTACAAGAATCCAGTTGATCTAATTCCACCTCTGTGAGAAAGCCAACTCAAAACTGGACATCTCATAAAATCAGAATTAAATCTCTTCATCTTGGATTTTAACAAAATCAAATCCAAATGGAAATTGGAATACATAACTTAGGAAAAAAAATTATATACCCAAATTTTCAAACAGAGCGCTCCAAATGACACAGGCACAACATTCTTCCCCCCTTAGGAAATTTAGTCCTCGAAATTTAAGGAAACCCAAAGGGAAGACCGAAAGTATCATGCATAGACCTTTGCTCCCAAGTGGTCTTCGCACCGGACTGGCGCTACCAACCCACTATAATCAAGGGAACGGTCTTAGCGTGGAGCCTCTTCTCGCGGCGGTCCATGATCACAATCGACTGCTCCACGAATGACAGTCCGGCTCGAAAATGAGCGGCTCAAACGGGATGACGTGAGCAGGATCGTTGACACACCCCTCACGGAACTGTGCACCCACCACTCCTAGACGGAAGGGTAAGAATTGGCGCTGAGGTGAGCCTCCGAGTAAACTCCAGGAAGCTCTCCTCGCAAGACGGGGACCACTCGAACCGGACATCCTTCCGAGTAAGGCGGTTAAGAGGAACAGCTATCTTCGAGAGTCCCTCGTCAAACCTCCTGCAATAACTCGCCAAACTCAGGAAGCTCCGAATCCTTGCGGGGCTCGACGGCCTACGCCAATTCGACATAGCAAGCGTCTTACCCGGGTCCACAGATATACCTTCACCACAATCACATAGCCCAGAAAGGCCATAAGCTCCATCCAAACTCACACTTGATCTTTCACCAGCTGATGCTTCCAGGGTATCCCTTGACTGGGAAAAGAAACCTTGGGAGAGCAGCATGAGGTCCCAATATAGGATACCCCGACAACCAAACAAGGAACACGAAGTACCCTAGCTCGGGTCTCAACGCTGACCCCAAGCGGCCCCTTAAACCAGAAAAGGAACACTAGCGGAAGACATAACCCTTAATGAGCACTACACCACATCCTCAACACTTTACACTGGCGCCGCGCGCGAACCCATGGTTACCAGCGACACCGATACACCGAAAAGAAGCTCCAACCAAGACTTGCACTTGTTCCACCATCCGGGTGATGCTTCTAAGGTATGCCTTGACTGGGAAAAGAAACCTCGGGAGAGCAGCACGAGGTCCCGATATAGGATACCCCGACAACCAAACAAGGAACACGGAGTACCCTAGCCCGGGTCTCAACGCTGTCCTCGCAAAGCCCCTTAATCCAGAAGGAACACTAGAAGAAGACATCACCCTTAAAGAACACTACCAACCTCACTGGACCATCTACATCTAGATAATCACTCACCGATATCCTTCAACCTTCATAACGAGACCGGACCCAACATCCGTGGGAACGGTCGAACAACAATTGGGTCACGAGGCGACGCGTCTTCGTCTCATCCACACCCTCACTCCATCAGGAGACATATTGGGACTTTGGGAGAGACTTAGACTGTTCTTCACCCCTGGTCCACCGGTAGCCTCTCCCCGCTCCGTAGCTCGCCTGGTCCTCTGACCGGGAGTCTGTCTAACGCCGGGGCTGTACTACGCGGATCCAACGAAGGGGAGAGCGATTCCATGCTCGCAGCACCATTCATTAATCCTCTTCCGGGTTATCCCCTACCTGGCATACTCCCACGATCAGTACCCCTCCGACTGCATCGGTGGTACCTACGGATGGGAGCCTCTCTGCCAGGACGGCTACAACCCGGCCTCATCATCTTGAACAACCACTCCCGATACTCGCTCTACAGCCTCTAGCTCCACCTCCCACACCAGGGGATCTCGAGCTCTCACCGCCGGAATCACCACGGGGACTTGGGGGTACTTGGGGTACCACAGGAGGATTTGCCACCAAGGGGACCTGTGGAACTGCATCACGGGCCGCCCTCAGTTCTTGGATCTCCCGCGCCTGCTCTGCCAACACTCTAGCCTGGGCCTCCAGCGCCCTCGCCTGAGTCTCCACCAAATCTGTTATTCGAGCGAACGCACGTTTCCATGCAGGAGGCTCCTGGCCGATCCTGGCCTCGCAGCCATGGACTCTCCAGTAACATCCTCGTCTCTAGCAGGTCCGAAAACCTCCAAAGATCGAGAGGGACCTAGTCCGCGCCGTCCTCCACGAGGAGGCATATCAGCAACCCAAGAAAACCAGACACTAGGATCAAATACTCATATAGAAATCCTATATTTCATCTCTACGAAAAGAAGACCATTGGCTCTGACAGGACCAGGCTCTGATACCAACTTTTTGTCACGCCCCGGGCGTCCCCGAGACGCGGCAAGTGTGTATATATAATATCAAAATCTACACAGGAGGTCAATAATATACCATAAACAAGCAACTAGAATGACACACAGACAACAAAGAGGCTGACATGATATATACACCAAATGCGGAAGCGAAAGACTGAATCTGTAATTAAAACATACTACAGACTCGATACACAATCATCTGTCCTGTGAGAGCCAATATATACAAAGACATCCAAATAAAATACAACCGCGTGCCCAAGCACGGAATATAATACATACAATAAAAAAAGGGGTGCTGATAGCCTCTGGCACTCGCGGGACGTAGCGCTACTCCGCTACTGATGAAATCCCTCGGGGAGCTCCTCCTTCAAGTCCGGCTCAGATAATACTGGAGAATAATAATTATGCGAGGGGTGAGCCACACGCTCAGTGAATAGCACAACCCATGCATCACAGCGATATTAACCACAATCAGATATTATTCCACAATCTCATCACTAAAAGCCACAAAATGGCAACAACTCTACAAACCAGTGGGTCGCTCATCGCCAACCCACTACACCCTCACCCTCACCCTTCAATGGGTGACATAGGATATTGGGACTAACTACACCAATCCAGCAGGTCGCTATCGCCAACCTACTACACCCTCACCCTCACCCCTCAACAGGTGACATAGGATATTGGGACTGATAATCATCCATACCCAAATCCAGTGGGTCGCTCATCGCCAACCCACTACACCCTCACCCTCACCCCTCAACAGGTGACATAGGATATTGGGACTGACTAGGCTGTTGGTCACCCTTGGTCCACCGATAGTCTCTCCTCCACTCCGTAGGCCGCTTGGCCTTCACCCACAACTTCAGCACAGTCCGTCACAAATATCGGGAGGCGCCTACTGATGGGAGCCCTCGGAAGGGACGACCTTATCACGCTGGGGTAGTCTCTACACGGATCCAACGAAGGGAAACAGAACAGCCTATCCATCGCATATGATCCACTTGGATCCGCTGAATTCCTTAACTAAAGAAAAGAAACCTTGGGAGGGCACCTTGAGGTCCCGATATAGGATACCCCGACAACCAAACAAGGAACACGGAGTACCCTAGCCCGGGTCTCAACGCTGACTTCGCAAGGCCCTTTAATCCAGAGAAGGGAGACTCTACTGATGTCATGAATTCCTCAGAATTCCTCCATGGTGCATAACCAAGATGCGGGGAACAGATAATACACTAACAAGGGTAGAATATTAACGGGGAAAGAAATCCTTGGGAGGGTAGCGTGAGGTCCCGATATAGGACATCCCAACAACCAAACAAGGAACACGGAGTACCCTAGCCCGGGTCTCACCGCTGTCCTCGCGAGGCCCCTCCCCTATAATATTCACTAAGACAGGCTAATAATCACATGCTCGCATTTTATTTAAATAAATTAAACTAAATGGGAACATGCATCGGTCGGGGCTTTCCTAGCATGGAAACATGATAACAAGGTGCATGGTTCTTATACGGGTCCTAAGGGTATAAGTCCCTAGCATGAAATCTAGGGTGGCATGCATACTACAGATTATCATGCTTACATAGTTTCCATATTAAACAGGTTAATATTTACTATGGTGCCCTAGTGCATGTAACGCCTCCCTACTGGGTTGGATCGTCCCACTCACCGGAAGTCGGGTCGTCGCGCGACCGTCCGTCAAGATCTGCAAGACAGGGCAATCAATACGGTGAGTAAAACACACAAATAAATCCACAAATACTCTAAAATACTCAACACTCGGACAAGCGTACATACGGCCTGTACGCACGCGAGCCCGAGCACCCGACTCACTCCCGAACCGGGCAACCGTACGCACGACCACCCGACCCAGGCGCATAGATGCGCCCCAGCCCGCACGCCCAGACGCACGGCCGAGCCCCTGCCCGCACGCCCGGACACGCCGCATGCTCGGGCGCACGCACGCGCACGCCCACGCGCACCGCGCGTCCAGCCCCCGGGTGCACCCGCACGCACTGCGCCCCAACGCAGCGCCCCGCACACATTCCCCGCTCGCACCGCCTGCTCGCCCTGCGCGCACAGCGCCCCCCACACGCGCACGCACGGATGCGCACGCACGCACACACCCCGGCACCATCGGCGCACTGCCGCGCGCCTACCCGCGCGCCCCGACGCACTGCCGCACGCACGCGCACGCGCACGCTCGCGCGCACCGCGCGTCCAGCCCAGCGCGCCCCCGCGCGCACTGCACGCACGCCCCAGCACCGCGCGCATTGGTCCCCAGCACCGCGCCCAGGCGCCCTGCCCAGCACCCAGGCGCAGTGCACAGGTGCTCTGCCCGCGCGCGTGCGCGCACGCCCGCGCGCACCCGCGCGCACCCCCGCTGGCACCCCCGCTCGCGCCAGCACCCGCGCGCCCGCTCTGCGCGCACTCGCGCGCACGCGCCTGCGCGCACGACTGCGCCTGCCTGCGCGCGCACGCGCGCAGACCGCGCCCAGCTCGCGCCCAGCCCACTCCAAGCTCATTTTCACCCATCCCAACCCCTCACACACTCCCTAACACACCTACCCAACATGCATGACCTCCCAACCAACCCCTCAAGCCAAGAAAACCAAGAAAAGGAGGGGAGGAGCTCACCTTGGGAAGGAAAAGAAAGGGGGAGGTTCGAGGCCCTTCGCGCACCGAAACGCCGCCACCCGGAACCACCACCACTCAGCCTCCTCAGCCTCCTCTTCAGCCCTCTATGGCAACAAAACAGGGGGGGGAGATCATGCAAAGAGAGCTTGAGAGAAGGGAAGAAACAAGCAACAACAACACAACCCACCTCCACTTCCTCCTCCACCTTCTCCTCCTCTTTGAGGCCCTCCATCAAACACTTGGTGGGCAAGGAAAAGAGAGAAAGAGAGGGACCAGAAATGTTGTCGACAACATTGGGAGGGAGAGAGAGAGAGAGAGATTTATCAAATATCTTAAGGAAAATTTACTAAGTCGCCCTCCGACTAGAAATTCTGCGGAAGCTTCACTGGAACAGCCATAACTTTCTCGATACAGCTCCGAATGGCTCAATTCCAAAACTGATGGAAAGCTAAGAAGATTATCTACAACTTTCATGTTTATGACATGATCAAATAACCTCTCCAGATATTCCGAATTTAGAGCCAAACATGGAACAGGGCTGCTGCCAGAATTTCCATCCCCGGGGTACACTTGGAAGAATACCCATAACTTTTACTACAAGAATCCAGTTGATCTAATTCCACTTCTGTGCGAAATCCAACTCAAAACTGGACATCTCATAATAAAATCAGAATTAAATCTCTTCATCTTGGATTTTTACAAAATCAAATCCAAATGGAAAATTGGAAATACATAACTTACGAAAAAAATTATGTACCCAAAATTTTCAAACAGAGCGCTCCAAATGACACAGGCACAACAAAACCAGTAGGATGTAAATGGGTGTTTGTGAGAAAACGAAATGAAAGAAACAAGATTGTTAGATACAAAGCTCGTCTTGTAGCATAGGTTTTCCTGCAAAGACATAGGATAGATTTTGAAGAGACATATTCTCCTGTGATGGACACAATCACATTTCGGTATTTAATTAGTCTTGTAATCTCATAAGGACTTGACATGCAGCTAATGGATGTGATTACTGCATACTTATATGAAAAATTAGATACCGACATTTATATGAAAGTTCCTAAAGGACTAAAATTGCCTGAAGCAAAATCACGAAACATGTACTCAATCAAGCTAAGACGATCCTTGTATGAATTAAAGCAATCTAGACGAATGTGGTATAACCGTCTTAGTGAGTACTTAATAAAAGAAGGATATGTCAATGATCCAATATGCCCCTATGTATTTATTAAGAAAACGGAACTCGGATTTACCATTATTGCAGTATATGTTGATGATATTAATCTAATTGGAACTCCTAAAGAGCTCAAAAAGGCTTCCGAATATCTGAAAAGGAGTTTGAAATGAAAGATCTTGGAAAAATAAGATACTGTCTCGGCTTGCAAATTGAGCAAAGTTCAAATGGGATACTTGTTCATCAAACAACATATGTTGAAAAAAATCCTGAAGCATTTTAATATGGACAAATGCCATCCATTAAGTACTCCAATGGTAGTAAGGTTACTTGACCCAAAGAAGGACCCTTTTCGTCCAAAAGAAGATACTGAAAATCTTCTTGGTCCTGAAGTACCATATCTTAGTGCAATTGGTGCCTTATTATATTTGGCCCAATGCACTAGACCTGACATTGCATTTTGAGTTAATTTATTAGCCAGATTTAGCTCTGCACCAACTCGAAGGCATTGGAATGGTGTGAAGCACATTTTTCGTTATCTTCGTGGAACGTCAAACATGGGTCTATTCTATGCAAAGGATTCCAATAATGGTGCACAACTAAAGGGTTATGCAGATTCAGGATATCTTTCAGATCCTCACAAGGCTCGCTCACAAACAGGCTATGTATTCACTTGCGGTGGCACAGCAATCTCTTGGCGATCTACGAAACAAACTTTGGTCGCCACGTCTTCTAACCACTCTGAGATTCTTGCACTCCACGAAGCAAGCCGGGAATGCATGTGGATAAGGTCTTTGGTTCATCATATTCGTACTGCATGCGGACTATCTCTCATTACAGATGTTCCAGCAACTATATATGAAGACAATGCAGCATGCATTGCTCAAATCAATGGGGGATATATCAAGAGTGATAGAACGAAGCATATTTCTCCAAAATTCTTTTACACTCATGAGCTCCAGCAGAGACATGAAATTGATGTTCAACAAATTCAGTCAAAGGACAATCTTGCAGATTTGTTTACTAAAGCTTTGTCGACATCAACATTCAAGAAGCTGGTATATGAAATCGGGATGCGACGAGTTTGCGACCAAAATTCTTGAAATCTTGTACTTATGAGAGAGAGTAATTTTTTATGACATTTTACGAACTGTACTCTTTTTTCTTCGCCTAGGTTTTGTCCCATTGGGTTTTCTTGGCAAGGTTTTAATGAGGCAGTGTCAAACGCATACACTATTATACGATTAAGTTACATTGTACTCTTTTTCCTTCGCTTTGGTTTTTTTCCATTGGGTTTTCCAAGCAAGGTTTTAATGAGGCAATTTTCTTAGCGTGGTGGTCATCCAAGGGGGAGTGTTGTGAATATGGTGGATAACCACCACTTCTCTAACCCATAACCTCCCCCACTCTTCTATTCCATAACACTCCCATTATTGCCCCACTATCTCCCCCTCACCTCTATAGACTTGTAACTCCCCACCTTTAGGATTCCTCTATGCACCCTATAAATAGAGGGGTTTCTCTTGTATTCAACCAACCAACAAATAGTGAATAAGAATCTCTCTCTACTTCTCTTCTATATGCTTGTGTGCTTTGTTTATATACTCTTATATATCATATTCTATTTAGTTTACAACATATGTAATTATTTAAAGATTATATGTATTTATGACTTCAAAATTGTACAAACTTTAGGACGATTTGATACGAATATTGTGTAACTAGTCTTACCACACGCACGATGTGCATGTACAAAAAATAATATTTTGAAAAAGCTAACCACAACCTGTTATATATGTGTCACTTTTTGCCTGTTGGTAACCATTGGAGCATTTTGGTAGTTTTTGAGTTTTTTTCGTTTTTCAATCGGAACCGCAAAATTTTGGACTATTAGCTATCGTCCTGTGTTTGAGGACTCCGATTGAAGATCTAACTGCATATTATGTGTCCTGGTGCCATTCTAAGCCACTCACAAAAATTTCATCGAATTCCGGTAACGTTTCTGAAATTTCACAGTTCTGGGGCGTATCCGGGTTTTGACCGAGCGGGATGTCATTGGGAGAGTTGACTCGGTCAAAGTGGGCCCATGACTTGGTCCACCCTTTTTGTTTTTTTGTGTGGTTGGGTTGACCTAAGTCAAATCCCACTTAAAGCCTTTAATCCCTACTTAAACCCTAATTAAGCTTGCTTAACCCTAATTAAGAATGGTTTGACTATTTAAGTGGGTAGCAAAAAGTGCTCTTCACTATTCATTATCTTCTCCAACACAACACATTTTCTCTCTCCCCCTCTCTCTTTTTTAAGCTTTTGAGCCCCTTGGAGTGCTTAAAACTTAAAACCCAAAACATAGAAAGGATAGATCCGGTCCCGATCTACACCCCGGTGTCTTCGGATTCGAATTCCGGCGTGTCTTGCCCTTTCTCCCGCCCTCTCTTCTCCTCAGATCTGAGCCATTTCAGAGGTGGGAAGAGGTCTTGGTGGTGGAGACCCTTGGAGAGGCGTTTCGGTGCGCGGAGAGCAACCGAACTTCCCTTCCTTCCCTTGGTAAGCTCTTTTTCCTTCTTTTTTTGGCTTAGATGCTTGTTAGGAGGGTGGTTTTGAGGTTGGGTGGTGGTCGGCGGCTGTGGGTGGCTGTTGGTGGTGGTTGGGAGGTGGTCGGAGGCCATTGGTGGCCGGTGGTTGGTGGTAGAGGTGCTCGGACAGGTTGGTGGTCTGTCCCGGGCAGGATGGCAGCGGGCGCAGCAGGCAGCGCATCAGGTGGCCGGGCGCGCGAGCGCGTGCGCGCGGGCGTGCGCTCGGGTGGTGCAGGGGGCGTGCTGGGCGCGCTGGGTAGGCGGGCAGCTGGCAGGCCGTGCTCGGGCAGCAGGCGGGCAGTGCTCGGGCAGCAGGCGAGCGGTGCTCGGGCCACTCGGCGATGCGCGCAGGCAGGCAGCACGGGCAAGCAGCGCGGAGGCTGGCAGGCGCACTGGGTGCGTGCTGCCAGGCGCGCTGGGCGCGTGTTGTCGAGCGTGCGCGTGGGCGCTGGGTGAGGGTCCCGGGTGCTGGGCGCCGGGCGTGCTGAGCGTGCCGGATGCGCTGGGCGCGCGGGGCGTGCGGTGTGCGTGCGGGCCAGCGCGGGGCGTGCGGTGTGCGCGCAGGCTGCTGCGATGGGGAGCAGTGGGCGCGCGGTGCACCCGGGTAGCTCGGCTGCATGTCAGGCGTGCGGGCAGGGGCCCGGCGGTGCGCCGGGGTGCGCAGGTTGAGGCGCGGTGGTGCATTGGGGGCGGGTGGCCGTGCGGGTGGTTGCCGGGGGTGCGGGAGTGAGTCGGGGTGCTCGGGCTAGCGTGCATACGGGCCATATGTATGTTTGCCCGAGTGTTGGGTACTTTTGGTGTATTTTTGTGTATTTTTGGTGGTATTTGTGGATTTTACTCACCAATTGATATCCTGTCTTGCAGATTTTGACGGACGATCGCGCGACGACCCGACTTCCAGTGAGTGGGACAATCCAACCCAGTTGGGAGGCGCTATACGCACTTGGGCGTATATCGTCCTCCCCTGGGGCACCATAGAGTAATATTAACCTAATTAATATGTAATCCATGCAGCATGATTGATATGTAGTATGCATGCTACCCTAGACTGATTATGTTAGGGACTTGCACCCTTAGGTTGTGTAAGAGCCATGCATCTTGTCCCCTTTGTTATCATGCTAGGAAAGCCTCGGCCTTTGTATGCTCCCATTTGTTTAATTTGTTAAACTAAATGCAACTGGTAATATTATTGCATGCCTTAGGGAATATTAAGGGGCCTTGCGAGGTCAACATTGAGACCCGGGCTAGGGTGCTCCGTGTTCCTTGTTTGGTTGTTGGGACGTCCTATATCAGGACCTCCTGGTGCCCTCCCAAGGTTTCTTTTCCCGTCTATATTAATGCATGTTCCCCGCATCCTGGTTATGCGCCCTGGAGGAATTCTGATGAATTCAAGACACTAGAGTTGTAGAGATGTGTTGTCAGCGGATCCGAGTGGATCATATGCGTGTGGGTAGGCTGTTTCTCTCCCCTTCATTGGATCCGTGTAGGGACTCCTCAGCATAGACAGACTATCCTGACAGAGGGCTCCCATCAGTAGGCACCTCCTGATCTTGGACTCGGACTGTGCTGAACGTGGGAGTAGACCAGGCACTAGCAGGCTATCCTGACAGAGGGCTCCCATCAGTAGGCACCTCCCGATCTTGGACTCGGACTGTGCTGAATGTGGGAGTAGACCAGGTAAGCTACGGTGTGGAGGAGAGGCTATCGGTGGACCAAGGGTGATTAACAGCCTAGTCAGTCCCAATATCCTATGTCACCTATTGAGGGGTGAGGGTGAGGGTGTATGGATATGTATGGATGTGTATGAATGATTATAAGTCCCAATATCCTATGTCATCTATTGAGGGGTGAGGGTGAGGGTGTGGTGGTTCGGCGATGTACGAACTACTGGAATTATGTTGATTATTTGTGGTTGATATATAGCTGTGATGCATGGGTTGTGCTGTTCACTGAGCGTGTGGCTCACCCCTTGCATAATTGTTTTCCAGTGATCACTGAGGAGGACTTGAAGGAGGAGCTCCCTGAGCGACTGCACCAGCAGCGGAGTAGCGCTACGTCCCGCGAGTTTCTGAGGCCATCAGCATCCTTCTTGTTCATTGTATGTATATATTTCTGTGCTTGGGCACCCAGTTGTGTATTATTTGGATGTATTATGTATATTGGCTCTCACAGGACGTTTGATTATGTATCGAGTCTGTAGTGTGTTTTTGGATTACAGACTCTGTCTTTTAGCTTCCGCTTTTGGTGTATATATCATGTCAGCCCTGCTTTGTAGTCTGTGTTATCTTTATAGCTGTTGTATGAGTATGTGATTGATCTCCTGTTTTACTGATATCATATATACACTTGCCGCGACCCGGGGACGGCCGCCCTGGGGTGTGACACAACCAATACTCTCACGCTTTTTTTTTCAATTCATTTATATCCAATATAGTATACCATGAATGATGTGATGAAATTTTTAATAATGATTAAATAAATCTTCTATAAAATTTATTATGAAATTATACATAAAGGAGATATGTTACAACTGAAAATGAGTTTCTTGCATTTATACCTCTCAACCAATCATGTATTGTAAAACTACTCCATTTGAAACTCTCAAACCAACAATATGGCTCGAATAGATAACAAAAGATGTTTATATATAATTTAAAGCCTTTTGAATAATATTATTAAAAATAACAAATAATCAGATATATTTTGCTAAAATATGATTTTTTAGGGTATATATAAAAAAACCAAGAATTAAATTATTCCCAAAATTCTTTAACAATTCATAACTTTTCAAGTATAACTCCGATTGAGGTGATCAATAGCTCGTTAAAAATATCTTTTTGATATATACTTATGACTGTGAAATAGATTTTTCTTAAAACTGACTATTGCAAGATTAAGCTAAAATGTTGAAACTCATATTTGACCCAAAATTATCTATTTATCACCTATATTCCTTGATTATCTTAATCTAATTAAAATAATAGTAATAATAATAAAATATAATGATGTGGCATGATTACCACCATTCATTTAATATATTATTAATATAAATAGATAGATATTAAAGATAAATTTGATGAATATCTCATATTATTCGTTAAAATATTAAAATATATATTTTTCATTCTTGTTCTTTAATTTAAAATCAAAGATGATGAATAAATTAAGATAAAATTGGAAAATAAAAATATTACACGTAAAGGAACAAACATGAAACAAACACTTTTGGTTAGATAATTAATAAATTGCTTTCACTTGGTCAATATGATGTCAATATTTGTGATATATTTATTGGATTCCATCATGTTTATCACTATTCTAAGAAATGAAATAAACAACACTCTAAGTATTTTGTTTGTGGGAGACCTCCAATGCTCCATGTACCTGTGGGGTAGATGTCTCTTTTATCTAAGGGAAAAATATACCCACTATCAAACTTAATCTTTCCCACATCTCAGAATTACCAAAATATCATTATTTTTTTTATTTTTTTTGTCTATTATTCCCACTATCCAGTTCGACAGCGTTCAGTCGAAGTCTGTTTCACTAAGACGACAAAGGTTCGTCGATCTGTTTGAATAAGTGTTGAAGAGGCCTAGTCGAAGTATGTTTCGCTAGGACGACAGAGATCCGCCGATCTGTCTGAGCAAGTGTCGATATGGATGTATCGAACCCTTCAAAACAGTAACTCTCTTCTAAGAATCAATCACTTATACAATCATTTAAGTTCTCACGAAGAACAAAAATGTCATTCAATTCATTTAAGTCTTTCTGAAAATCATTCACATATATATTTATTTAAGTATAAGAAATAAAAATATCAGATAGAGAGTTATTTGAACCAAATGAACAGTAAACATTTCATATAGACAAGAAACAGTATTTTCTTTTCTAAACAAGTGGAGTCTCATGTCGAAAGTATAAGGAATGTTTCTTGATACTCCACTTGTGTATATGGAATGTTTAATGTTTATTTCATTTATATGATTGTTTGTTTTTCCATTTTTATACCATGTATTTAAATGACAAAATAAGTGAATGATTTCTAGAAGAACTTAAATGACTTAAATGGAATTTTTGTTTTTTGTAAAGACTTAAATTATTGTATAAATAATTGATTTTTAGAACATAAGTGCTATTTTAAAGGATTCGACACATCCCTATCTACACTTCCTCAAATAGATTAATGGACTTATGTCGTCCCTGTCGAGCATACTTCGACTAGGTCCCTATCGATACTTGTTTAGACAATTCAATGGACCTCTGTCATCCCAACAAAGAATACTTTGATTTGACACTGTCGAACTGGGTAGTGGGAATAATGGACTCAAAAAATAAATAAATAATGGCATTTTGGTAATTTTGGGATGTGGGAAAATTAAGTGGGGAGGTGGGAAAATGTTAGGTTTCGTGACATTTTTTATATTTTATTTTATGGTATTTCATATTACTATGCATTGGGAGTGTCTTAGACTTATGTACTCTTAGGTTATATAATAAGTTGCACGTTTTGCATAATCGGATTTAATGTTATTCGTATGCAAGATGAAGAGGTTTAAAATTGGTTTTAGCATGAGATATTCAGTTTTAAGTCACCTTTCATACAAAAGTGGAATTAGATCATCTGGATTCATGTAGCAAAAGTTATGGTTGTTTTACCATTGTTTCCCTTAGAAGGAGAGAGTGTGAGGTCTCCTATTCGTTGTTGTTTTTATCATTGTTAGAGGCTTCTTCTGATCTTGGCATAAAAAGAAAAGTTGTAGATATTTTTATTAGCTTTCTAACGGAAGCTGTATAATCTTGAAGGGGACTTTCCTACAAGAAGTTATGACAGTTAGAGTTGAGGCTACGCAGAATTTTAAAATCCAAAGTTTTAAATAATTGGTGAAGTTGGTGGGTGGTGTTGGTTATATAATTATGAGAGAGTGGGTTGGCAGAGACTCATTTTCAGCAAGCAAAAATTAGGAAAAGCTTCATGGAGTATTTTTCATGCTATACTGGGTAAAGATTCTTGATCTTTTCATCGTTATTCTTTGTATGGGGTTGTTATATTTCAGTTTTGAATCGAATTTATGATTTGGGACTGAAATATGAATATATTTTTGGGGTTGAATGAATGGGAATTTGAAAGTTGTTTTTATGGTATCAGTTTATGGTTGTAGTGGGGATATCATGTTTGTCTTGGAAAAACTAAGTATTGCCTGATTTATGGGGTTATATTTAGTATCTAATTGAGGATTATATTTTTATCAGTGGATTCATATCTGCGTGATGTAGGAGCTGGATTAGGGTTGGTCCAGCTTGGATTGTAAGTTGTGAGGTGAGTGAATCCATCCTTTCTTGGGTCTCATTGTTTGTTGTCCTTACTTATGTTTCTGCTATGTGTGTGGGTTTTCAAATTTAATCATGTGAGAATTCATGTTTGAGAGAATGAGATGACAGTGGGAATGAAAATGGAATTCCTATTGAATATTTGTCTTCTTTATTTGATGTCCTTGCATGTGTTGGGCTGTTGTGCATGTATGTGGTGTCAAATGAATTCTTTTGGGTTGAGTTAAGGTTGGAGGAGTGATGGTTAAATTGGTTAGGGGAAAAGTTATGCAACTTAGTAGGTGAGCAGGTAAAGGAGGCCAAATTTTCAAGTGAAAGAATGAATCCATGCCTCTATTTAATTATCATTCATTCTCTATGTTTAAAGTGCTGCAGTTCTTCTTCATGGTTATATATATTGGTGATACATAATACATACCTTGGTGATTCTAGAAAATGGTGTGTGAATTTAAATAATCTTTTCAACTCTATTCACGCTAAGATGTTTATAAACATGTGAATTTCTACCATGTGTTGGCAAATATATGTTTTATCATGAGATTAAAGTTTAGGTCATAAAACTAGTATTAGAACGGAAGGGTTCAACATGAGTTGATCCATACCTTCCTTACCCGATTGATGTGTTCAGTCAAATGCTTGTGGTTCTACGTAATGTGTGTGAAGATGAAATGTGGATGTGGATATGATTATTGTAGACTTTGTGTGCAGTTTCTGTTAACTCTTAGGCCGTTGAGTGCCGCCTAATATGGATTCCAGAGAGGTATGACGTGACATAATATACTATGTGCAACTTTTGTTGACTCTTAGGCCTGCTGAGTGCCGTCTAATATGGATTTCGAAGAGGTATGACGTGACATAATATACTATGTGCAGCTTTTGTTGACTCTTAGGCTTGCTGAGTGCCACCTAATATGGATTCCGAAGAGGTATGACGTGACATAACATACTATGTGCAACTTTTGTTGACTCTTAGGCCTATTGAGTGCCGCCTAATATGGTTTCTCGAGAGTTGTGAAGCAAGGTTTATGAGTACAGAAGAATTATTGTGTTATCAGATATATATGTGTGATTGTTAAAGAGTCATTTATAGGGATTCCTCTCATTGGGCTTTGTGCTCACCCTTTTCTTTGGGCTGGATTTTTGAATCCAGGTACCACCCTAGCTGATATTCCTGAGTCCAGTATTGCACGAGGAGCTTAGGGTTGTGCATCGCCTTCCCACCAGTAGAGTAGAGTCGGAGTTCCCGTATTTTGTTCAGGTCCATGTTACATATTTCATTTTTGGCAAATGGATCCTCTGTACATAAGTCCTAGGGCTCTCACAGGACAGACAGTTGTTGTATGCATCTTTTGACATCTGTACAATTGTCGTTGGCCAGTTTGGCCTTATATAAAGGTTTTACTTCCGCTGCATATTCTGAGTTTTTTGTCTTCTAATTGTATATTTTGAGTTATGATTTTCTATATATCAATTTTCTTGTGACGATTCAGAAGATGGCCGCTTCTGGGTCGTGACAAAAAATTTATCTAATCCTCGTGAGGTATATTTTGTTTGTTCTGTTTTTTGTTTTTTTTTTTGGTTAACGGTAAGACTTGAGTTCAAGTCTCCTCACTAAAAAAAGGATACTTCTACAATCCTACAAAGAAGATGTTCATTCTATTTTGTTATTTCTTTTGAACTCTTGACCTAATAATGATAATAAAAAATCAACAATGTAAGAATTTATTTTGTCTATTTTTTTATAATCACCCGTTGGCGAACTGGAAAAGTCTCCCCACACATGCATGTATATTGTTTTAATTTTTTATTTTTTTTTGTTGATAAACAAGAAATGTGATATTGTATACCAAAAAAGAAAAAGAAAAAAGAAAAAAAAAGATGTGGTAATTTATCTTTATCCAGTTGAAGAGGTATTTTCTCCCTTCAATCAACATAAGCAGGTGGAGTCTCCTTGTCAGATTTGGATATGATCGAATATGATCACTGCACTCACAAAGAAACAATAAGGATATTGGTATAATGCCAGTCACGGGGACTCTAATGTTTAAGTCAGTAAGGGAATTCAAGGGTAATCTCACTCTTAATGTAACTGGACTCAGATAAAACTCATACCTCCGTTGTTGTACATTTTCCCTTTTTATAGTGTCCATTGGTCAAGTAGCCATTGTAACAGCTTTCCCCTGTAATGGATGTAGTGGGTGAATTTTATGGAAACCGTCCTCACTTATAATTGTTAATTGTGCCCTTAATTATCCATGTAAAACGGATAATGGGTTAATTAACAACCTGATAGTTACAGACTTAAGGACGTTTGACCGTTTCAGAGGTCCTCCTCGAGGTCTTTGTCTATTCGAGATTTAGAGTTCTGTTCGGAATGCAATGTGACAATTACCCTTGAGGTGTAAAGCTGTTTTGACCAGACCTGATTCACCTCATAGAAAGACTAATCTGGTAATGCTTTAAAAAAAAAAAAAAAGAAGAGATGTGATATCAAATTATGTCTTTCATCATGTAAATTTAACTTTCAATTTAAAATTTAAAGATTTAGAATATGAAAATGAGAAATTTGGATAAATTTAGAATTTTATTGAGTTAAGAAGCAAAATTCATTGCCAAATAAAATTTAAAATTAAGATATTATCCTATATTACAATATTACTTAACATAACAGATGAAATGAGATATAATTCAATTTTAAAATTCAATCATAAAAAAAAACTTTTAAAAAATCAATTTTACAAATGTCGGGTCAAATATAATATTATGTGGTTTTTAAAGTATTATATTTTTTGGTTTTCTTGATTGCTAATAGTGAGACAATCCTTTAAAACATGGACAATGTTAAACTTAATCTTTTTATATTCTAAAACATAGACCACATATATTTTTATATTTTAATAAATAGTAAACACCATCTAACGATATATATGTTTTGATGAAAAGTGTATATCTGTTGTTCCTGTGTCATTTGGAGCGCTCTGTTTGAAAATTTCTACATAATTTATTTTCCTCGAAGTTTTGTATTTCCAATTTGGTATTTGGATTTGATTTTGTTAAAATCCAAGATGAAGAGGTTTAAATATGATTTTATTATGAGATGTCCAGTTTTGAGTTAGCTTTCGTACAGAAGTGGAATTAGGTCAACTGGATTCTTGTAGTAAAAGTTATGGGTATTTTTCCAAGTATACCCCGGGGATGAGAATTCTGGCAGCAGCCCTGCTCTATGTTTAGCTCTAATTTCGGAATAGCTGGAGAGATTATTTGATCTTGGCATAAACATGAAAGTTGTAGATAATCTTCTTAGCTTTCCATCGGACTTAGAATTGTGCAATTCGGAGCTATATCGAGGAAGTTATGGCTGTTCCAGTGAAGCATGCGCAGAATTTCTGGTCAAAGGGCGACTTAGTCATTTCCCTTTTTAGATATTTGTAGCATAAATATCTCCTCTCTCTCTCATCCTCTCCCATATCCCCACGTCAACCTCTGCTGGCCTCTCTTTCTCTCTTTCACAAGACCCCCCTAGGTGTTTGAGATAATGTTTCAAAGAGAAGTGAAGGAGAAGGTGAAGAAGCATGTGTAGGTTTTGTTGTGGTGTTGTTGATCTTCTCTTCTCTCAAGCCTTTTCATGATCTCCCCCCCCTGATTTTCAGCCAAGGAGGAGGCTGAGGGAGGGCTGAGGAGGTGGTGGTAGTGGTGGTGGTGGTCGCGGGTGCATCGAGGGCCCCCGAGTCTCCCCCTTTCATTCCCCCTCCAAAGGTGAGCCTTTCCCTTCTTTTCTTGGTTTTTATGGCTTAAGGGGTTGTGGGGAAGTCAGGCATGCTAGGTAATTGGTTTAGGATGAGTGAGAAGTGAGGAGGAGGGGTTAAAATGGGGTTAGGGTCGGCTGGGCGCTCGTTGGGGGCGGTCTGCGCGCGTGCGCACGGAGGCGAGCGCTGGCAGGCTCTGGCGGGCGCGCAGACGCGCGCGGGCGCGTGTGCGCGAGTGCGCGGGTGCGCGCGGCTGCTGGCGCGAGCGGGGGTGCGCGCGAGTGCTCGCGGGCGCGCGCGAGAGTGCGCACGCGGAGCAATGCGCCTGGGCGCGGGGTTGGGGACCAGTGCACGCGCGCACGTGCATGCGCGTGCGTGCGCGTGCTGGGGCATGCGCGGGGTTCTGCGCGAGGGTGCGTGGGCTGGACACGCAGTGCGCGCGGGCGTGCGCGAGCGTGCGGGGCAGCTCGTCTGGGAGCGCGGGCAGGCGAGCGGCAGTGCGCCGAGGGTGCTGGGGTGCGTGCGTGCATGCGCATTCGTGCGTGCGCGTGCGGGGGCCATGCGTGTGGCTGCCCGAGGGTTCGGGTAGGTGTCGGGGCACTCGGACTCGCGTGCGTACGTGCGTGCTCGCATGCGTGCGAGTCCGTATGCATGCTTGTCCGAGTATTTGGTATTTCTAGTAAATTTCTATGTGTAAAGTGTGTTGTTACTCACCAAGTCGGATGCCCCTACCTTGCAGATCTCGTCGGATGGGATGCACGAGGTCCCGGGTCGTAAGGTGAGTGGTTCGATTCCAATCCCCCCCCTCTCGGGATGCGCTCGACGCGCGTAGTCGCGCGTCGCGCATTGATGGGGTATCTTAGTTATACTACTTGTGTAAACAAGTAGTATAGCCATGCTTAAACTAATATGTAGATATTTTGCATGCTAGGGATATACATCCATGTATCATGTATAAAGGCCCGTACATGCCTAGACACCATGTCCTGTACTTAAAAGCCTTGATCTATGCATGATTAATATGATGTATCCATGCCACCTTAGACTTTGTATGCTAGGGATATGCACCCTTATATCATGTATAGCGGCCTATGCATGTTTAGTCACCATGTTTCATGCTAGGAAAGCCCCGAACTATGCATGTTCCCATTTAGTTAATTTATTTAAATCAAGATGGGATTATGTGATTGTATTGTTGTAAGCATACCTTAGGGAATATTATAACCTTGTGGTTATAATATAGGTTTCCCCGCATCTTAGTTATGCGCACTGGAGGAATTCTTGAGAATTCATGATATTAGAAATGTTAGGAAGCGTTGTCGATGGATCCAAGAGGATCATATCCGCGTGAGTAGGCTGTCTTCTCCTTATTGGTTGGGATCCGAGGTAGGAACTCCCCGGCGTTAGCTGGCCTGACAGAGGGCTCCCATATGTAGGTGCCTCCGATGCGTCGGACTGTGCTGATCGTGGGAGTATACCAGGTGGAGGCTACGAGGGTGGGAGAGGCTACCCGGTGGGACCAGGAGTGGAAAGCAGTCTAGTCAGTCCCAAAAGGCCCATGTCACCCCCTAAAGGGTGAGGGTAAGGGTGGGGTGGGTCGGCGATGTTACGACCCACTAGCTTGTATAGTTGTCAATAAGGTGTTGCGTTGCATAGTTTGTGCCATTCACTGGGTGTGTGGCACACCCCTCGCATATTCTTCTCCTCCAGAGTGGTAGTTGTTTTCATGGGGTTCGCTTTGTGAACATGGAATATTCACTCCCAAAGTTGTCCGAGTTGAAGAGGCCGGGTTATAGCTGTCCTGACAGAGGGCTCCCATCCGTAGGTACCACCGATGCAGTCGGAGGGGTACTGATCGTGGGAGTATACCAGGTAGAGGCTACCCGGAAGAGGGCTAACGAATGATATCGCGAGCGTGGAATCGTTCTCCCCTTCGTTGGATCCGATGTAGGAACTTCCCGGCGTTGGCTATACCTGTCAGAGGACTAGGCGGAGGCCACAAGGGTGGGAGAGGCTACTGGTGGACCAGGGGTGTAGAGCAGTCTAAGTCTCTTCCCAAAGTCCCAAGATGTCTCCTTTCAGGAGTGAGGGTGTGGATGAGGAGAAGACGCGTCGCCTCGTGACCCATTCGTTGTTCGACCGTTCCCATGGTTGTTGGATTCGGTCTCGTGATCGATGTTGAAGGACATCGTTGGGCGATTATCTAGATGTAGATGATCCAGTAGTGTTGGGTAGACCAGTAAATCCGGGTCTCTTCGACCGACGGTATGGTCTCTAGACCAGTAAATCCGGGTCTCTTCGACCGACGGTATGGTCTCTCCCCATAAGTCCCAAAAGACTCCCTCCGGGAGTGAGGGTGGGGGAGAGGTCGGTCGCGCCGCCGCGTGACCCTGTTATCCATTGGGTTTCTACCCATGTTCTCCTTGAAAAATGAAATTGATTATGTATTGAACTGTAGTATGGTGATTGGTTTCCAGCCACTCACTGAGCTTGTAGCTCACCCCTCGCATACTGTTTCTTTTCAGGGGCAGTGTTGGGCGTGGAGCTGGAGCTTTCCTGTGGCGTGGTCTTATGGGCGTGGAGCGTTCTACCGACGGGTGGCGAGTGAGATGCTGTCAGCATTCCTAGAGTCATTTTATGCTTTGTAAATCGTGCATGTGGCACAGGTTGTATTTTCTTTGGTCTAGACTTGGCTTTCACAGGACATTGATTGTGTATTCGGGTCTGTAATAATGTTTTTGATTTACACACATTGTTATATATTATGCTTCCGCTTTTCAGTCAGTTATCATTATCTTGCTTCGCCGTCTTGTGTATGCTTGTTGGTGTCCTTATTGATCTCAGGTATTGATAGCTGATATTATATTAATTTTGCCACGCTTCGGGGACGCCTGGGGCGTGACAATATCGTTCCATTTCGAGTTGAATGAATCCATTTTGAGTAAATGTAAAAAAATATTTAATGATGTATTTATTTTATTGGACTGTAAAAAAGATTGAGTATAAAAACACCCTTAAAATATTATATTTTTTAGCAAATAAATGTTGAATTCATATTTTATTATTGAGTGCTGATACTCAATTCGTTATCTCTTCATCCGTGAAGTAGTCCTATTAGACGCAACATTATATACTACAATATCCTAGTGTATAAAAATTATTATTTTTATTTTTTAATGAAAAATTACGTTAATGTAAAAAAAAAAAAAAAAAAAAAAAAAAAAAAAAAAAAAAAACAACAATGGGCGGGATTATTCAAGAGCTGAACATGTCATTCTCCCTTTATTATTCCCTGTAAGATTTACATGGAATCAAAGAATCTTATCTAATAAAAACAAAACATCCAAATTTAGGTGGTGGAGAAGAGAGAGAAGGTCATGCGGTACTCTCTCCTCCTCGGTTTGCTGTCACGGTTTTGGTGTGTGATTGGGAATGGTTTTCTGTTGTATGGCTGGCCTCATGTGGATGGGGTCCCTTCTCTGTTTTTCAAACTTCAAATACTCATCAAATCTCTCAAAATCCTCAAAATCCGAAC
Organism: Acorus gramineus; assembly: GCA_030737835.1. Classification (NCBI taxonomy): domain Eukaryota; kingdom Viridiplantae; phylum Streptophyta; class Magnoliopsida; order Acorales; family Acoraceae; genus Acorus; species Acorus gramineus. The sequence continues at coordinate 200,816 of JAUJYN010000051.1, forward strand.
TGATGAAGATATATTTTATTTTGTTTTCAATTTAAAAATAAATAAAATAATGTCAGGTGTTTTTAAAGTGGATTTTAGAAATCTTATAAATAACCATTTATTTATTCTTTATTCATTGCTGAATCGTGATTCTTCTCTGAATATCCTATCAAGGGGCGTTTGGATGTGAGTTGGGTTTGACGATTAGTTTTTTCTTTCAAAACTTAGTTTAAAACTAAGTTTGTAAGATAAATTGTAGCCTTTTATCCAAACGTCTCATACGTACGAAATTTAAATTCCACAATGGACTATTATTAGTGGGAGAGAAGATTTGCTACGGAAGAGAGGGGAAAAAAAAGGAGGATAACAATTTTAAAAATTAAATTAAATTTGAAATAATAATATAATTTATTTATTTAAAAAAAAAAAAAAAACAAGTGTCATTGTCTTCCCCGTAATAAAACCAGTAGTTAGCCAAATATGACACGACGCACACTTATTTCACCCTTTCTTAAATCATTGGATTCCAAATATTGCTCTGTACACAATATTTATTCACAATATCTATCCCTCTTTTTGTGTCTCTCAAATCACATCTATATATAACCATCAAATCTCTTCGTTGCGTATCCGTGTTTTCCTGTTCTTTCTCACAGGGAGGGAGGGAGGGAGAGAGAGAGAAGGAGACCCTTTCAATCTTTTCTTCATCAACATCATGGAAACAAAATGGTTCCTCCTCTGTCTCTCTGTGGCTTTCATGGCTGCAATCCTCTCCACCTTCTTCATTCAAGGAAACACGAAACAAACCCATCTTCAAATGCTAAGGCTCAGCAACGACCTCTCCCTCTCCAGTGTCAGAGTTTGGCCTGTGAGTCATTGATCCATCATAGAATTTTCTCTTCCAATCCTCTGTTTTTTTTTTCTCCATAGCTATTCATTCATGCATGTTCCGTTATTGTTATGCCATACATTAGGAACTCGAATTCAATTGGAGAATTGTATTGGCCACAATCATTGGATTCTTTGGGTCGGCTTTCGGGACGGTAGGAGGTGTTGGAGGTGGCGGCATATTCGTGCCCATGCTCAACCTCATCGTGGGCTTCGATGCGAAGTCTGCTGCCGCTCTCTCTAAATGTTTGTATCAATAAAGAAGCATTTGATTCTTTGATGTTGTTTTTAGTGTGTTGAGCACTCATAATTCTTGAATTTTGAACTTTAGGCATGATCATGGGGGCCTCGGCGTCTTCTGTGTGGTACAATTTGAGGGTGGCACACCCGACGAAGGACGTCTCCATCCTAGATTATGATCTTGCTCTCCTCTTCCAGCCCATGCTGATGTTAGGCATCACCATAGGCGTCTCGCTTAGCGTGGTGTTCCCTTATTGGCTCATCACCATCCTTATAATCATCCTTTTCATTGGTAGCCTCTCTTACATGTGTACATTCATAATTATTGTATTGGTATTTGATTCATTGGTTGTATGTTAATTTATGTCTTCTTATTGAGTAGGTACATCATCTAGGTCCTTCTTTAAAGGGGTGGAGATGTGGAAGAATGAGACTTTGATCAAGGTGTGTTTTTGACTTGAAAGACACCTTTTTGGATTCTTTTGTTTTAAACCCAATTAAATTTTCTTGATTCTTTTTGAATTACAAAGAGGGAGATGCAAGAAGTTGAGGCGATGTTGAACACCGAGGCAGGCCAAGGTGTGTCATTTAATTAGACCCAATTAGGATTTAATTTGCCTTTGCAAAATATTATTTTGGTTCTTCTCTTGATCTCTTTATTTTAACTTGCAGCGGTGACCAACGCAGAGTACGAGCCTCTACTTTCCCAACCAGAGAAGTCCAGACTTGTGAGTTAGAACCCATCACATTGACAGATATTGAATCTTGAATTATTTATAAATTCTTTTCTTCTTCCATGTTTGGATTAGATTCTCCATTTATATTTTAGTCTTGGTTATGATTGATTTTGTAGGAGATACTACGTTTGAACTTGAGGTGGAAGGGGATGCTGGTGCTATTTTTGAATTGGTTTGTCTTCCTTCTTATTCAGATATTCAAGGCAATCACAAAACGATGTACCCTTTTTGTGTGTGTTTGTGTTTGTGGGTGCTTGTTTGCTTTTTGGTCATTTCTTTGGACGAATGAAATCCTGACTTGGTTTGTATACAATCTTTTGTGCAGAATGACACGGTCCCGTGCAGCCCATGGTATTGGGTCCTCAATGTATTGCAGGTAGGTCCAATTCTCTGATTCTGTGATAAATACATTGTCAGTTTCAGTTTTAGCTTTGAAGATGTTTATTTTATCTGCACCTTCATGTCAAACTGTCAGTACATGTGAACATTTGGCGATTTGAATCCTAAATTGTGAGTCATTTATGAAAGATCTTGATGAATGTGCTCAGAAAATAAATATGTCTTGAATCATTTTTTTTAGTGCCCATGATTTGTTTGTGTTTACTTTAACAGTTTAAGTACATAATTTAAATTGGGATGTGCAAATGCTTCTTAAGTTTACCAATGATAAGACTCAATTCTTTAATAGTTGTACTGTCTGTGATGGATGTGATTCTTTCAGTTCCCGGTGTCGCTGGTGGTCTTTGCATATGAAGCAGTGAAGCTGTGTTGGGAGAGCCAGAAGCGCAGGACGTGCGGGAACTTTGAATCTGTGTGTGAAGCTCCAATAGACTGGACCGCACTGCAGCTTATGCTATGTGCTCTCTGCGGCGTCATAGGTGGCACCGTCGGAGGCCTCCTCGGCTCTGGAGGTGGGTTCATCTTGGGACCTCTCTTGCTAGAGCTTGGTGTCATCCCCCAAGTAAGTCCCCCACCCCCCAAGTCTCTATCTTTATTTCTATTGCAGGTGTGTTTCATTAATGGAATTTCAGTAAAGGATGTTTCCATCTAACTAGGCATTTGTCTTTTTGTCTCCTGAAAGTGTGTTTCATGTGAGAGTTCATGTGCATGATCTATCATGTGCTACTGGTAAGGGACACTTTTTACATGTGAAGGTCCCATTTGATTATGAAAAATGTTCATGTTGTGCTGATCAACTAGGCAAACATTGATATCAGACTCCACAGTTATGTTGTTGTCAGCTGCCCACCTTTATTTTAATGTCACCTCTGGCAATGGTGGGATTTAAATATCTAAATTACATTTTTGGAGGGTAGGGGTACTAACCAGATAATCAAAGCTTGATTTGGGACCACCCAGAATTATTGAAGATGTACTATTTCAAGCCATAAACTATAGATTTGATCATTTGCATCTCAGTAAGTTAGGATAAACTTTCATTTCATTATGTTAACAGAGTGGCCCCACAACAACATCGCATGAAATTATTTTGTTGGTTGGCACTTGGCAAATTTAATTCTCTCCAGGACCTGAGCTGGTCATGTAATGCAGCAATAATGCAGAAATTTAAAGAGCATGAATTCAAATCTGAAAAAAAAATAAAAAAATAAAAAAAAATAAAAAAAATAAAATTACAGAAAGGCATACTGTGTGTTTGTGGATGATTATGATTTTGAGAAAACAATGTCTTTATAAACAATAGCTGATGTTTTTTTTTTTTTTTTTTGCCAGTTAGGATATGTCTCATTATATATTGAAACATTCAATCGTGTAAAAATAAATAAATAAGGAAAACAGTTAACCATTGAATCGGTCATCTATCTGATAACTAATGGCTTAGCTTTCTCCATTTCCCCTGCAGGTTGCAAGTGCCACAGCAACATTTGTAATGCTCTTCTCATCATCCCTTTCTGTCGTGGAATTCTATCTCCTGAAGAGGTTCCCCATCCCCTATGGTACGCCATAGTGATTCCTTCCAATCACATGTATACATATATGTAGACCTTGAAAAAACTTTAGCAGTATGTGATAGTCCTGAGTCTCTCCATTGCAGCTCTTTATCTGATGGCAGTATCTGTAATTGCCGGGTTCTGGGGCCAGTTCTTTGTGAGGAAATTGGTCGCGTTCCTGAGGCGAGCTTCCATCATAGTGTTCATCCTCTCTGCAGTCATATTTGTCAGTGCCTTAATAATGGGTATGAATGAGATCGAACCAACGAAAGCGCTTTCTATCAATATATTCAGTAGAATTCACACTCTTTATCTTTTCTTTTTATAGGGATTGTCGGTGTTGAGAGGAGCATATCCATGATCAACCAGCACGAGTACATGGGATTCCTTGGCTTCTGTGATGGGTGAATTGTAGTTCAGATTTCTTGGTATTTTGAGTTGGTCAATGCCTAATTGACTAGCTTGCTCTACCAGAACTATAGTAAGTCATCTGTTCATTTTGATTGGGTGTGTTAGCTTCTCGCTAACCCCTTCAGATATGTTGTCGTGATGTACAATAATATTTTGATTTGTTAAATTGCATTATTAATATTTTTGGGATGGTTTACTAAATGAAGCAAATCATTCCTACTTTTGTTTTCTTGTTTTTATGTTCCTGGAGAAGCATAACTGGAAGAACAACCAGAACAGACAAATGCCTTTTATCATTCACATTCACCATACTTTTAAAAGATGATCAGTACACGGATTGGATTCATTCAGAGATCACATGAACCAATGAGTTCTCTACCACTCATAACTTCTTGTCTCTAGGGTCTTTTTTTGGTTTATTGCAAAAAATCCATTGACAAAAACTATTTGCAATTAAGGGCACTCCACTGTCCACAACTCTTCGTGGCATGGTGATTCGTAAAAATTATGCTTCTTTTTATTGAAAAACATGAATTAATTAGATGATTAGAATTGATGATTCCATTCTACCATGTAGGTCCCATTTGGAATCCATTTTCATAAAAAAATTATACTCTAAATTGATTAAAATAATTGATTCTAAAATACATATTCTCAATCAATATTTTCATAAAAAATGTTTGGGAAAAATAATTAGAGGTATCTGAGGACACCTCTGTAATAACAATAAGTCCTTTGACTTTTTCTTGTTTTCTTTAGGTCCCTAAGTTAGTGGTGATATTTTGTTTAGGTCATTCCATTCAATTTCCATCCAACTTCCATTTATTCTATTTTTTCCCTCTCTTTTACTCCTAAGTAAACATCATTTATCTCTCTATCTCCTCTAACATCTCCCTTTCTCCCCCAAATAACTCAACAAGTTGTGAGACCACCTCCACCAGCCCCCCATTGTATCGATCTCGTCCCCAACGCCGATCGCGCCCCCCGATCGTCTCCCGTGTCCCATCCGTGAGCTCAACCCCCTTCTCGTGACCTGTCCGCGAGCCTTACCCCCTCTCGCGAGCCCAACCCCCTCTCGCGACCCCATCCGTGAGCCCGACCCCGTCCGTGAGCCTAACATGTTATAGGTATAACAGAGTACAAAATGAGCGTAATAATGTACGTAGTGTTACACACAAAACTTGTAACAGGTATAATAGTGTACACATTGGACATAACAGTGTACATAGTGTAACATAAAATCTGATATCTGTAAGAGATATAACAGTGTACACAATGTGCGTAACAGTGTACGCAGTGTAACACATACAACCTGTAACAGGTATAACAGTGTATATATTAGAAATAACAATGTACACAGTATAACACAGAACTGGGAGATGGCTTGCGGGATACGGTCGGAAGAGGTCGGGGGGAGCGATCGGCGTTAGGGTCAAGATCGACGCAATGGAGGGCTGGTGGAGTTGGTCGCACATCTGGTGGAGTTGTTTGGGGGAGAAAGAGAGAGATAGAGAGGTAATTCATGTTCACTTGGGGGGGAAAAAAGAGAAAAAAATTAGTATGGATGGAAGTTGAATAGAAGGACATAAACAAAATACCACCGCTAACTTAGGGACCTAAAGAAAACAAGAAAAAGTCAAGGGACCTATTGTTATTATAGAGGTGTCTGTAGGGACCTCTAATTAATTTTTTTAAAATGTTTTATTGACATTTAAAAATATAAAAACCAAAATCTGAAATTAAGAATTGAATTTCAGAAATTCAACTCTCACTTATAACCTGTTGTCTCTAGTTTTTTTTTTTTTTTTATTGCAAAAAAAGCCATTGACAAAAACTATTTGTAATCAAGGGTACCCCACATCTCTTCGTGGAATGGTGATTCGTAAAGTTTATGCCTTTATTAAATCTTTTTTATTTATTGAGTAACATGAATTAAGATGATTAGAATCAACAATTCTATTCTACTTAATTAGGATCCATTTGGAATAGATTTTTCAAAAAAATTACACTCTAAATTAATTAAAATAATTGATTCTAGAATAGATACTGTCAACCAATATTTTCATAAAAAATGTTTTGTTGACATTAAAAATATAAAACCAAAATCTGAAATTAAGAATTGAATTACAAAAATGAGTGCTGTTACATATAGTTTTTATTCCAGCCCTAATTTTAGTACCATATGCGTTAATAGAAAATTATCAAAGTATATACTCATCTTACCAAAGTATATGTTTCAATAAAAAAATTTCACATTTTTTTATAAATGCATCTATGCAATTTATTATTAGTATATGTTTCATTTCTTATAAAAATATATACCTCCATAGATGATGTATAATATTTTTAAAAAATTTAAAACATTTGTAGACTGGATTTAGAGCTGGAAAGTGGATTGGATGTAACATTATCCTTCAAAAGTTCATGTTGAGAAACAATTATTTAAAAAGTAATTTGGCAAAAGCAAGATCTGTCCACAATTGGTTCCTGTTAAAATAAAGAAAAGAAAATTGTTGTTGTATTAGAGGAGCTAAAGGCTCCATTTATAGATACATAGAGGAAAACCTAAAATACCAGAAAAGAAAATTAGAAAAACTAGGAAACTAATAATATAATAATAATGATAATAAAGACATAATATTATCCTAATAATGACTTTTTAACACCCCCTCCTAAACTTTAAAAGGTAGAACTCTTAGAGTTTGCACAAAAATGAGAAGGTGGCGGAGGGTGGCGACAGCGACGGGCGGCAGGGTGGGGCACGGCACAACGCGGTAGAGACATGTGCAGGCCTAGTAGGGGCACGTGCAGGCGCGGTGAGGGTGCAACAAAGGCACGGAAGGGGCGCTGCAAGCGGTAGGGGTGGTGCGTGCATGCGTGGCAGGGGCGCAATAGAGGTGCGGCATGGGTGCTGCACGGCACAAGAGGGGCAAGGACAAGAACATGGACGGGCGTAGAGACGGGCCCGAACATGCGCGCAGACGACGTGAAGAACAAAGAGAGAGGACAAAGAGCTCACATAAAGGAAGACAGACATGTGCAGAGGCAGTAAGGGGAGTCACGAGATTGCACGGAGAGCGCGAGAGGTGGTCGGTGCCGCAAGTAGATGCGCGGAGGTGTGCAAGTGGAGTCGAAAGATTGCACGAGAGCGCGAGAGGGTGGTTGATGCCGTATGGAGATGCGCGGAGGTGTGCAAAGGAGTCGCGAGATTGCATGAGAGCGCGAGAGGGCGGTCAATGCCGTAGGAAGATGCGTGGAGGTGTGCAAGAGGAGTCGCGAGATTGCATGAGAGCACGAGAGGGCGGTCGATGCCGTAGGGAGATGTCAAAAGAGGGTAGCCAAGAGCAGCAGAGAGCGCTGGAGGGTGGCCAGAGACGGCCAAGAGCGGCCAAAGGATCGCCGAAGATGGCGGAGAGTACTGGAGGGTGGCCGGAGATGGCCAAGAGTGGCCAAAGGATCGCCGAGGGCAGCGGAGGGCCACCAGAGAGCAGCTGGAGGTGGCCGAGAGAGGCAGAGGATCAGCAAAGGTGGCAGAGAGCGACCGGAGGGCTGCCGGGAAGCGGCGGCCGATGGTGGCCAGAGGCAGCATCCAATGGTAGCCGACAGCGGAAGGCGGTGGCTGGTGTGCGCACAGGTGGCAGGGGCGCACAGGAGCTCGTAGGGTAGGGCAGATCAGAGCCCTTGCCAGCTCCGGGGCGCACATGAGTGCGCTGGCGCGCTGGACAGGTGTCCCGGACAGGTTCCCGGGAGATCCGGGGCAAGATCCTGGGAGATCTAGGCGCTGTCCCGGGAGTGCTGGCACAAGCTGGTAGGGTCTGGCACTCGCTGGCAGGCGCTGAAACACGTTGGCACGCAAATCCCGAGAGATCCGGGAGCGCTGTCACGCGCTGGCAGTGCAGATCCTGGGAGATCCGAGAGCGCTGTCACGTGCTGGCAAGACAGATTTGGGTTGAGTTGATTTAATTCGGGACCCTTGGTTGACCCCCATTCCTTTTTCACTGATCCCGACAGATATATCTAAACATGGATTATGTCTCCTAGACTATATACTATTAGACGTTATATCTGATGGGACATGGAATACTTCAATTCTTCAGGCCATTTTTCCACAATTTTGGGTGAAGAAGATTTTGGATTCCTCTATGCCAAGGAAGGAACCAAACAGTGTCTCATGCTGGAGTTGGGAGGAGCTTGCAGTGGCAAGACCTAGGTCTATATGGAAGGCTAGAAATAGAAAGTTATTCAAAAGAGTATCGAGTGACCCTCGTGTTACTACAGGAAGAGCTCTTAGTATGGCGGATGAATGCAGGGTTGTTAGCTCATATTGAAACTTCTCAAAATTTCTGCATTTAGGATGTGCGCAGAGGGCACCTTGATGTATCTTGTTTAGGGGTTCAAATGGGAGTAAATGATACCCAGACTATATTTGTCATAACTGATGGTAGTGTGGACAGCCTCATTAGAGCAGTTGGAGCTGGTTTTGTTGTTGTTCAGGACTAACCTTTTAAGGTGGTGGGAGCTGGCTACCTTAGTTGGTTGTGGGCATCCTCACTTCGTGCAGAAGGGGAGGCTATCCGACAAGGTATTATTTTTGAGCGACAGAGAATAACATGCCCAATTTGTATATGTTCCGATGCTGAAGTTATAATCTCTCTCCTCCATCAAGTGGGGCCTGGTCCTCTTCAGCTTCAGGACATTGTAAATGATATTAGGCATGCTATGAGACCAGCGGTTGATCTGCATGCCATTAAGGTGGAATTGGTTCATGTCAGTGCTCCATAGAACTTGGCTAAATATGCGAGGTGCACACAGGAATCCAAAATTATAGTAGAGCTAGAAAATGGAATTATTCGAAGGAAGATCCATTCACTTTTCTTTAGTATTAAAGATTGTATAAAATATGTAGAGGAAGTGAATTCTCCTCATTTTTTGGTACTGGGTCTGTAGCCCTTTTTGTGTAAAGTTTTGCCTAGTTCACCGGGTCTGTAATACCACAAAAAAAAAAAAAAACACCATGTATCACCATCACAAAGAAATACTCACTTACCAAAAAATAAATCACAAAGAAGTACTCGTATTTGGGAGAGGGACCATCAAAGGTTTCCTAAAGACAACTAGCAAGTAGAAGAGTAAAATAATAAAGATTCCTTACTAAATGATCTAGAGAATCAAATTACAAATTAAAATTTTGAATTTCAAAATTGAAATTTAATTGAATAAATGATTAAATCTAATTTGGTGTAACAAATTGCGGAGGAGCTCCATTAGAATTGAATTCAACTCTTCCTGAAAGCTAGGATTTGAAACCAAGTTTGAGATTTTTAATTTCAAACTCTCTCTGAATGTATCTAACACCTCAAAATCAGAGATATGCAACATTTCTAGAAAATCGCCCAATACTCATCCACAATCTCAAAATGTGGGATTTATAACAACTTTTAAGTCTCGTTTAGATACAAAATATAACTTATTATTGATTATACAATTATTTCGATATAAATGAGTATAAATAAGAATAAAATTATTTTGTGTTTGGTTATGTTTTGAATTATTCTGGTTGGGAAACGGAATAATAAATTTTTGTTGTTTGGGTAAAATGTGAATAAAGTATGGATAAAGTTATAAAAGGGCGTGTCTATCCCACAAAGCATTTCTCTTAACCCACCAATCAAAAAAAAAAAAAACGGTATTTTTTCTAATCCACCGATTTGACCAGTTCGACCAAACTTGGTCGTCACATTAAGTTTTGGGCAACCGAACTTAGTCGTTATTTCATATTTTGGACTACCTAACTTGGTTGCCATTTCAGGTTTCGGGAGACCGAACTTGGTCGAACAGGTTTGTGATAAAGTTTATAATTTTTTTCTTAGAAACTTAATCCTATGATGTGTATTCTCCTAGGATCTTTCATGTCACTCCAAGTCTGAGTTGTAATGTGGGAAGAATCAATCATTATTCTTAAATGTAGAACATAAGAATAATTTTTTTTAGATAAGTGACGGATAAATTTTCAAAAGCCAAATATAAAATGTGTTTGGATCAACTGATATGTTTTTTTATTTTCAAACAAAGAATATGCTTAACTACGAATTCAAATGATATATATTTATCTAATAAGATATTTTTCTATAAAAATTTAAATTAATTGAAAGTATACCTACTTACATTTTTTTCAGTCCCTTAGCTGTTGTTTGGATAAAAGAATAAATATAGAATATGATGGATAAACTCAAAAATTTATTTGTTTACAAAAAATAGGTAGATATAATTTTGGATCCTGTTCGACCAATTTCGGTCGCCCAAAACCTGAAATGGCGACTAAGTTTGGTCGCCCAAAACCTGAAATGACGACCAAGTTCGGTCGTCCAAAACCTGAAATGGTGACCAAGTTCGATCGACATAGATTGGTGGGAACAGCCAAACACCGATTTTTTTGTTTTATATGGTGGGTTAAGGGAAATGCTTGGTGGGGATAGATGCGCGCCTTTTATAAAAAGTGAAAAAATAATGATAATTGATTTGACAAGTGATTTATTAGAGGTGATGACAGTTGATTTGGCAGTGGACCCACATATTCTTTGAATGGAATAACTTGGAATAATTTTAATTTCAGGGATTGATCGGAATCCATACATCACTTTATACTAGTTTATTCTGACATAGTTTATTCCTCGGTACTCCCTGCATCCAAACAACCAAAATCACATTTTTTGCTTTATTCTCACTTATTCCCTGGGCTATTCCATATCGGGGGGGGGGGGGGGGGGGGGTTAAGGCCTATAAATATCTTTCTTTATTCAATGCAAGAAGACATCTGAATTTGAGTTTATTTCACTGTTTGGATATGTTTGGAAGGGCTATCAATCTTTTAATCCTTTATTTTGACTATCTTACATTTAATTTAAATATTCAAGAAAGTATTTCTCTATTATACTAACCAAAAGTGTTTAAGTTTTCATGTCTATTTCTGTAATGTTTGTGCTATTCAATGTCGTATTTTTGGCTATCGGAGTTGCTAAATTTTGAATTTTAGCAATTTGCGTGAGTTTGAGCATTTTGATTAAAAATCTAACTGCATATTTGAAATTCTGGTACAGGTATTGGCTTATCTGCAAATTTTCATACAATTCTGATAACTTCTTAAAAATTATGCAATTTTGAATCGTATCTGAGTTTGGCCGTTATTGGGTTTCGGTGGGTGAGATATTTTTGAATAGATGTGGTGCTTCTTTGCACGCTTCCCAAGGCATTAAGTGGGGTGGTTGGGTGAGGCGAGTATCGATGTGGATTTTTGACGATGTGTGTCGTAATCCGGTTCTCTCAGAGTTGATTCTGGCCCGTACATGACATACCGAATCGCCGTTTGAAGGATCGTCCAAGTTCGTTCGACTGTTTCTGAGAACGTTGTGTGATCGCCACTTGCTTTTTACTTAAAAGTAAGAAAAGAAAATGATTGCCTTGCAAGAAATGTGGCTTCTCCTCTTAAAGATCACAGCCGGCCGTGGTTTAAGTTGAAATGAAGTTCAGTTGGACCTGAAAAGAAAAAAAAACTCAGACAAAAGGAAAAAAATAGTAGTAAGGTTGACAGAAGTGATGGAGGAAAACAAGGTCTATGAAAATCAAAGTCAGGAGTAGACAAACAGTCAAATGGAAGAAAACCAAGAGCCTGAAATTTGTACAGAGAATGCCATTGAAACTTTAAACACCAAAAAAGAACAGGGTGAATTGCCCAAATACCCCTGCAGCCAACCCCCAATTATTCCTGTGCCCCCACCTTTTCAAAAAAAAATTTGTACCCCTGCAGCAAACACCTAATTTTTTTTTCTACCCTCATCCCTTTAATTCCCCCAGCCTCACAAAATCGCAATTTCCCCACTGTAAGTGCATATGGAGAATACATTGTAATTTATATAAATATTATCTATAAATGCATTATTATGTCATGTAAAAATGGTAACTTGCAAAACACTAGAGAAACATACATTAATGCATAACATTAATACATATGTGGTTCTTATATTGTCATAAAGTACACACTTGTTAGTGGTTGATGTCACGCCCCAGGGCGGCCGTCCCCGAGACATGGCAATAATGAAATATCAGCTATCAATACCTGAGGTCAATAAAGACTCCAACAACAACACACAAGGTGGCAAAGCAAGGATAATGATAACTGACTGAAAAGTGAAAGCATAATATATAAACAATGTCTGTAAACCAAAAACATTATTACAGACTCGAATACACAATCACTGTCCTGTGAGAGCCAAGTCTAGACCAAATAAAATACAACCTGTGCCACATGCACGATTTACAATACATAAAATGTCTCTAGGACTGCTGACAGCCTCGCACTCACCACCCGCCGAAAGAATGCTCCACGCCCATAAGACCACGCCACAAGGAAGCTCCAGCTCCACGCCCAACACTGCCCCTGAAAAGAAACAGTATGCGAGGGGTGAGCTACAAGCTCAGTGAGTGGCTGAAAACCAATCACCATTACAACAGTTCAATGCTAACACAATTTCCTTTCAAGGAAAAACATGGGTAGAAACCCAATGGATAACAGGGTCACGCGGCGGCGCGACCAACCTCACCCTCACCCTCACTCCTGGAGGAAGACTCTTGGGACTTTTGGGGAGAGACCATACCGTTGGTCGAAGAGACGCGGAATTACTGGTCCACACAACACTACTGGATCACCAACCTCACCCTCACCCTCACTCCCGGAGGGAGACTCTTGGGTCTCTTGGGGAGAGACCATACCGTTGGTCGACGAGACCCGGAATTACTGGTCTACACAACACTACTGGATCATTTACATCGAGATAACTACCCAACGATGTCCTTGAACACCGATACGCAACCGGACCCAACAACTATGGGAACGGACGAACAACGAATGGGTCACATGACGACGTGTCTGCACCTCATCCTCACCCTCACCCTTTACAGGTGACATGGGACTTTTGGAGAGATTAGACTCCTCTACACCCTTGGTCCACCGGTAGCCCTTTCCCCGGGTAGTCACTACCTGGTATACTCCCACGATCAGTACTCTTCCGAATGCCTCGGTGGTACCTACGGATGGGAGCCCTCTGTCAGGACAGCTTTTCCAACGCTGGGAAGTTCCTACATCGGATCCAACGAAGGGGAGAACGATTCCACGCTCGCAATATCATTCGTTAGCCCTCTCCCGGGTAGCCTCTACCTGGTATACCCCCATGATCAGTACATCTTGCCGCATGCATCGATAGTATCTACAAGTGGGGGCCCTCTGTCAGGACAGCTACAACCCGGGCCGCTTCAACACGGACGACATTAGGAGGAAACACTCCATGTTCGCAAAGCGAACCCAATGGAAAAACAACTACTCTCGATAATCACATATCGATGATATCGAATACTATTGTACTCCCACACGGTTGCGTCGCTCGGACACAAGGGGGGGTTGCCTCTGCTCTCACGCAGAAATAATCCCAAGGCACATAACCCAACAGGCGGTTCATATACACGCCTCGCACGGGTAGGCCTAGCTTAATGCCACAACTACTGGCTTAACAAAACCGATAAGATAATGAATTCTCCTGAATTCCAAACGAGTGCATCGCTCGGATGCACGGGGGCGATTACATCGCTAGCGCTCTAACTAATAAGGTACAACCCGACCACGGGTCATACCCACGCCTATTTCAGATAGGCCTATCAGTTTTTAACATGCGCATATATTTTATAGGAGAATTAAATCTTAGCTATGTGCATGAACCATATGCACAATCATCTAATAATTGACCATAAGGGTGACCCCTAACATGGATTTACATCATAAACAACAAATCATACAATATGCATACATGGTATGGCCCACTTAAACATGCATACGTGGCCATTAATCATATAAGCACACAAGGCATAACTTAAGCATGCGTTGGATATCACCAACTTAAAAGAAAGGGTCAAGCGCGATCACGCGCACTAACAGTGTTATGCCTGTGTCATTTGGAGCTTTATTTTTCGATCGGAGTCGCTAAAATTTTAGCTTTTAGCCACCTGCAGGAGTTAGAGCGCTCTGATTGAAAATTAAGTTACAAATTTTCTCCTAGAAGTTATGTATTTCCGATTTGGTATTTGGATTTAATTTTGTTAAAATCCAAAATGAAGAGGTTTAAATATAATTTTATCATGAGATACTCAGTTTTGAGTTAGCTTTCATACAAAAGTGGAATTAGATCAACTAGATTCATGTAGTAAAAGTTATGGGTATTTTTTTAAGTATACCTCGGGGATGAAAAACTCTGGCAGCAGCCCTATTCAATGTTTAGCTCATATTTCGAAATAGCTGTAGGGATTATTTGATCTTGGCATAAACATGAAAGTTGTAGATAATCTTCTTGGCTTTCCAGTGGACTTTGAATTGTGCAATTCGGAGCTATATTGAGGAAGTTATGGCTGTTCTAGTGAAGCATGTACATAATTTCTAGTCAGGGACGAATTGGTCATTTGGATCCCTCTTTTGGATATTTATTTGCCCAAAAAAAATATCTCTCTCTCTCTCTCTCCCTCCCACTCCCCACGTGGGATTCTTTGGGTCTCTCTTTCTCTCTTTTCACTCCCCCCCCATGTGTTTGTGTTATTTCCTCAAAGAGAAGAGAAGGAGAAGGTGAAGGAGGAAGAGAAAGGTTTGTGTAGGTGTTGTTGTTGTTATTGTTTCCCCTCTCTCAAGCACCTTTTCATGACCATTCCCTCCCTGATTTGCAGCCAAAGAGGGCTGGTGAGAGGCTGAAGAGGAGGCGTGGTGGTGGTGGTGGTTGAGGTGGCCGTGGGCGCGTCGAGAGCCCCGCATCTCCCCCTTTCCCTTTCCCTCTTTTGGTAAGTCCTCTTCCCCTTCTTGATTTTTTTAGGGCTGTTGGGATGGTTGGGGAGGTCATGCATGCTAGGTAGATGGGTTAGAGTGTGGGTGAGGGGCTGGGGAGGGTTAAAAAGGGGTTAAGATTGGCTGGGTGCGCGCTGGGGGCTGTCTGCGCGAGTGCGCGCCCAGGCGCGCCCGCAGAAGGGCGCTGGCAGGCGCAGGCGGGTGCGCAGACGCTCACGGGCGCCTCCGCGCGGAGTGGGCGCACGGGCGCTGGCGCGAGCGGGGGTGCGCACGGGGCGTGCGCGTGAGTGCCCGCGGGCCCGCGCGAGCGTGCACGCGCACGGGGCAGTGCGCCTGGGCGTGTGTCTGGGCCCGGAGCTGGGGGCCAGTGAGCGCGCGCGTGCGTGCGCGTGCTGGGGCATGCGTGGGGCTGCCCAGGGTCTCGGGTAGGTGCTAGGGCACTCGGGCATGCGTGCGTACGCGCGTGCTTGCATGCGTGCGAGCCCATATGCGTGCATGTCTAAGTCTTTGGCATTTCTAGTAAATTCTAAGTGTTAAATTGTGATGTTACTCACCAAATTTCATGCCCTTACCTTGCAGATCTCGTCGGATGGGATGCGCGAGGTCCCGGGTTGTATGGTGAGTGGTTCGATCCAATCCCCCCCCCCCTCTCGGGATGCGCTCGACGCGCGTAGACGCGCGTCGCGCATCGATGGGGCCCCCTAGCTATACTACTTGTGTAGATAAGTAGTATGGCCATGCTTAAGCTATAGTATGTAGATATTTTACATGCTAGGCTTATATACATGTATTGTATCTATGTATGAATGATTGTGTTGCATGCGCCCCTCTAGTATGGGCATGTATTTTGTAAATGTGTATGGATGTATAGAATATGGCATGTCTTAGGTAGTATGGTAATACTACTCCCACCATATTAATTGGAATATCGAATATGATTAAGTCTGGGTTAATAACGGGCACCTGCCTAATATTCCCTTGCGATAAGACTTGAGGGCGTGGTGTAGTTTTTGCGCCCATGCTTAATGGGGCAAAGCTATGACTAGTTTCATGAGATGATGATCTCTCGTCCTCTCCCTCTGAACGAACTGAGTAAGTAGATGCGATTTCCTACTCGACTCAGGTTCGTTTGGAATATTGGCATGCACCTGTTAGTGCGCGAGATCGCGCTTGACCCTTTCTTTTAAGTTGGCGATATCCAACGCATGTTAGAGTATATTTTGTATGTTTATGTGATTAATGACCATGTATGCATGTTGTATGATTTATTATGATGTAAATCCATGTTAGGGAGTGTCCCTATAATTATTAGATGATTGTGCATATGTTCATGCACATAGCTAGATATAAAATTCCCGGATATATTTATATGCGCATGTTAAAAACTAATAGGCCTAGCTGGAATAGGCGTGGGTATGACCCGCTGTCGGGTTGTACCTTATTAGTTAGAGCGCTAGCGATGAAATCGCCCGTGCATCCGAGCGATGCCCTCGTTTGGAATTCAGGAGGATTCATTATCTTAACGGTTTGTTAAACCGGTAGTTGGGGCGTGTCACCCCTTTGTGTTTGAGCGACGCAACCGCGTGCGGGTACAATAGTATTCGCTATCATCGATATGTGATTATCGAGTGTAGTGTTTTTTCATTGGGTTCGCTTTGAGAACATGGAATGTTTACTCCCAATGTCGTCTGTGTTGAAGAGGCCCGGGATGTAGCTGTCCTGACAGAGGACTCCCATCCGTAGGTACCACCGATGCGTTCGGGAGCGTACTAATCGTGGGAGTGTAGAGGGCTAACGAATGATATTGCGAGCGTGGAATCGTTCTCCCCTTCGTTGGATCCGATGTAAGAACTTCGGGTTGGAAAAGCTGTCCTGACAGAGGGCTCCCATCTGTAGGTACTACCGATGCATTCGGGAACGTACTGACCATGGGAGTATACCAGGTAGAGGCTACCCGGGGAAAGGGCTACCGGTGGACCAAGGGTGTAGAGCAGTCTAAGTCTCTTCCAAAAGTCCCAAGAGTCTCCCTCCGGGAGTGAGGGTGAGGATGAGGTGAAGACACGTCGCCTCGTGACCCATTCGTTGTTCGTCCGTTCCCATAGTTGTTGGGTCCGGTCTCGTATCGATGTTTAAAGACATCGTTGGGCAGTTATCTCGATGTAGATGATCTAGTAGTGTTGTGTGGACCAGTAATCCCGGGTCTCCTCGACCAACGGTATGGTCTCTCCCCAAAAGTCCCAAGAGTCTGAGTGTGAGGGTGAGGTTGGTCGCGTCGCCGCGTGACCCTGTTATCCATGGGTTTCCACCCATGTTTACCTTGAAAGGGATTGTTTATGTATTGAACTGTTGTATGGTGATTGGTTTCCAGCCACTCACTGAGCTTGTAGCTCACCCCTCGCATACTGTTTCTTTTCAGGGGCAGTGTTGGGCGTGGAGCTGGAGCATTCCTGTGGCGTGGTCTTATGGGCGTGGTGCGTTCTTCCGGCGGGTGGCGAGTGCGAGGCTGTCAGTAGTCCTAGAGTCATTGTATGTATTGTAAATCGTGCATGTGGCACAGGTTGTATTTTTATTTGGTCTAGACTTGGCTCTCACAGGACAGTGATTGTGTATTCGAGTCTGTAATAATGTTTTTGGTTTACAGACATTGTTTATATATTATGCTTCCTCTTTTCAGTCAGTTATCATTATCTTGCTTTGCCACCTTGTGTGTTATTGTTGGAGTCTTTATTGACCTCAGGTATTGATAGCTGATATTTTATTATTGCCACGTCTCGGGGACGGCCGCCCTAGGGCGTGACAAAAGTTGGTATCAGAGCCTGGTCCTGTCAGAGCCTAAGTCTAGTCGTATAGATGATGAGTCGTAGGATTGTCATCCGAGTACTCTTGTTTCAGAAGTTACCTTAGGTTGCTGACATGCCTCCTCGCATCCGTTGACGTGGACGTGACCCCCTGGACCCACCCTTAAGTTGTCGACTAGGTCGACTGGTTAGGGTCAGTTGTTGGATCCCTTGTGCGGGATTAAGGCTTGGGTAGGAGATTCCAGCCAGTAATATGATAGTGATGAATTGGTTGCAATTTCTAAGGTATGGATTGCGTCTCGATAATGGAGCTTCTTTCCCGTGCATCGGTATCGCTGGTAACCATGGAGTTCGCGTGCGGTGCGAGTTTCAAGTGTTGAGGATGTGGCGTATTGCTCATTAAGAGATGATGTCTTCTTCCAGCTTTCCTACTCAGGATTAAGGGGCCTTGCAGGGTCAGCGTTGAGACCCGGGCTAGGGTACTCCGTGTTCCTTGTTTGGTTGTGGAGATATCCTATATCGGGACCTCATGGTGCCCTCCCAAGGTTCTTTTCCCAGTCAAGGAATACCTTTGAAGCATCAAATTGATGATGGATTTTTCCTCTCACTTGGAAGGTGCTGTAGCGAGTGGTGATGCGTACGATCGGGATTGGGTGCATCCTATTGCAGCTTGGTGGGCGATTGCTTGTGGACTGGGTTCCATAGTGGCATCTGGAGTCGCTTCGATATATCATTGTGTGTTGTAGCTGCCCGGTTGAGGCCAGAGCCCTGTGAGGTGCTCCCAGATGCTATGCTTGTTGGTGCGCCCATATGGTAGAGATAGTGGGCTTGGGAGGCTACCAGGTAGAGGCCACACCGGGAGAGTGCTACTGGATGATGTCGAGAGCGTGGACTCCCCGTGATGAATCTGCCCATTGAGTGCAGGATGCTGGAGTTCCAATGGTTATGGTAGGGCGACCTGTCGGTGGCGGCATGTGAAGCACAGTTCGCGATACTGTCGCGTTTTGCCCCCACATGGTCTTAAACGAGGAGACGCGATGCTAGCGTTCGTGATGGGACTCAACCACCTTATTAGATAGATGACGTCGCATAGGCATTGTCGAGGTTCGACGACCCCCCTTATTGCGTGTCTTGTGGATTAAGTGCGGTTGAGCGGCTTACCAAGCGCGTAAGTGTCATCATGAGCGCCAGCCATGGTCGAGGAGCTGCATGTGGACTTAATTGTTTGTGGTGTTGTTTTGATCTTCTCGTAAGGGTTGAAGATCAAGTACCCCTTGTTGTGAATTGATGATCTATTTGACCAGCTCTGGGAGCGAGTGTCCGTTGTTAGATCAATCTTCGCACGAGGGTACCACAAGTTGGAGATCCGGGAGTTGGACATTCCGTAGATGGCTTTTTGTGACCGTTCAAGCACTACGAGTTTTAAGTACTGCTGTCAGGGTTGACGAATGCGTCGGATGCCTTCGAGGATCTCAAAAGTGTTATTGGGTTCTGTGGACTACTTTGGGGTAGTCTTCATTGAGATTGCTGTAGTGCGATGAAAAGGTGATATGGGTGACCTTGTTTCCCCAGGTTGGCATGCCCTCAGGCAAAATTTGGGAATCATCATCGCGTTGGAAAGCGTCAGTCCATTGAGATTCCTTAGTGGACGTGGGAGAGTGGGTTATCAGGGATCGTTGCGGACTCGCTAATGTCACGTTCGGGTCACGACGCCGTCTAGGTGATCATTGACCGACTGACTAAGTCCGCGCTTCCCTCCCTAATCCGACTGATTGAGTCTCTGGACGCCTTGACATGGGTTTTCACCTTCGTGATTGTTCGTCTTCATGGCACTCCAGTCGGCGCTATTTCGGTTGAGACGCGAGGGTTACTTTGAGGTTGTGGCGCAGCCTTGGCAGGCTTTGGCGCGAGCCTCCATTTAAGTATAGCGTTTCATCGCCGATGGACAGCCAGACAAAGAGGACGATTCAGACCTTGGAGGACATGCTAAGTGCCTGCGTGCTCGATGATGAGGGTAGTTGGGTGAGGCACCACCCATTTGTTGGGGTATGCCTGCAAGACGACTACCATTCGAGCATCCAAATGGATCTGTGAAAGGCACTCTACAGGCGCAATTTTATACCTCCCTTGTGTTGGGACGGTTGAGGAGCGCCAGTTGGAGGGGCCATAAGTTAGTTGTTTGACCTTGCGGTGGCCAGGTTGGTTCGTGTGTGCATCTGCACCTCCCAGAACCGATAGAAGGGCTACCCAGGTCATCGTCGCCAGGAGCTTACCTTCGGGTTTGGCGACCATGTTTCCTGAAGGTGTCCCAGTTTAAGGGCACCCTCTGTTTCGACGTTCGGGGCAAGCTGAGTTGGCTCTTCAATGGGACTGTTTCTCGTCATTGAGTGGATTGGGGAGGTGGCTTGTCATGTAGCCTTTCCCCACAGCTGACTCATGCCCACGACGTCGTCCTTATCTCGTGGCTGAGGCGTTATGTCCACGATCCTGCTCATTCATTTTATTCGACTGTCTCATTCTCGAGCTGGATTTGTCGTTCATGGAGCAGTGGATCGAGGTCAAGGACAAACATAAGAAGAGGCTCCACGCTAAGACCGTTTCTTAGATTTCAGTGTGTCGCTAGCGCTAGTCTGGTGCATAGACCACTTGGGAACAAAAGTTCTATGCATGATACTTGCTATATTCGGTCTTCCTTTTGGGTTTCCTTAAATTTTGAGGACTAAATTTCCTAAGGGGGGAAGAATGTTATGCTTGTGTCATTTGGAGCCTTAATTTTTTCGATCGGAGTCGCTAAAATTTTGTCTTTTAGTCACCTGCTGGAGTTGGAGCGCTCTGATTGAAAATTAAGTTACAAAATTTTCTCCTAGAAGTTATGTATTTCCGATTTGGTATTTGGATTTAATTTTGTTAAAATCCAAGATGAAGAGGTTTAAATATGATTTTATCATGAGATGCTCAGTTTTGAGTTAGCTTTTGTACAAAAGTAAAATTAGATCAACTGGATTCATGTAGTAAAAGTTATGAGTATTTTTCCAAGTATACCTCGGGGATGAAAAATTCTGGCAGCAGCCCTGTTCAATGTTTAGCTCACATTTCGGAATAGCTGGAGGGATTATTTGATCTTGGCATAAACATGAAAGTTGTAGATAATCTTCTTGGCTTTCCAGTGGACTTTGAATTGTGCAATTCGGAGCTATATTGAGGAAGTTATGGCTGTTCTAGTGAAGCATGTACAGAATTTCTAGTCAGGGACGAATTGGTCATTTGGATCCCTCTTTTGGATATTTATTTGCCCAAAAATATCTCTCTCTCTCTCTCTCTCTCTCTCTCTCCCTCCCACTCCCCACGTGGGATTCTTGGGTCTCTCTTTCTCTCTTTTCACTCCCCCCATGTGTTTGTGTTATTTCCTCAAAGAGAAGAGAAGGAGAAGGTGAAGGAGGAAGAGAAAGGTTTGTGTAGGTGTTGTTGTTGTTATTGTTTCCCCTCTCTCAAGCACCTTTTCATGACCATTCCCCCCCTGATTTGCAGCCAAAGAGGGCTGGTGAGAGGCTGAAGAGGAGGCGTGGTGGTGGTGGTGGTGGTGGTGGTTGAGGTGGCCGTGGGCACGTCGAGAGCCCCGCATCTCCCCATTTTCCTTTCCCTCTTTTGGTAAGTCCTCTTCCCCTTCTTCTTGATTTTTTTAGGGCTGTTGGGATGGTTGGGGAGGTCATGCATGCTAGGTAGATGGGTTAGAGTGTGTGTGAGGGGTTGGGGATGTCACGGCCGAGGACTCTCCAGTAGCATCCTCGCATCTGGTAGGTCCGGAAACCTCCAAAGGTTGAGAGGGACCACGTCCGCGCCGTCCTCTGCGAGGAGGCATATCAGCAACCTAAGAAAACCAGACACTAGGATCAGAATACTCACATAGAAATCCTAGGACTCATCTCTACGAAAAAGAAGACAATTGGCTCTAACAGGACCAGGCTCTGATACCAACTTTTGTCACGCCCCAGGGCGGCCGTCCCCGGGACGTGGCAAGTGTATATATGATATCAACAGTCTACACAGGAGATCAATAAAATACTCTAAACAACAACTAAAATGATAACACAGACGAAAGCAAGGCTGACATGATGTATACACAGATAGCGGAAGCTAAAAGAATGAGTCTGTAATTCAAAAACATACTACAGACTCGATACATAATCAACTGTCCTGTGAGAGCCAATATACACACATACATCCAAATATAATACAACGAGTGCCCAAGCACGGAAATATAATACATACAATCAAAGAAAGGATGCTGATGGCCTCTAATACTCGCGGGACGTGGCGCTGCTCCGCTACTGATGAGGTCTCTCGGGAAGCTCCTCCTTCAAGTCCGACTCAGTAATAACTGGAGAACAATTATGCGAGGGGTGAGCCACACGCTCAGTGAATAGCACAACCCATGCATCACAATTTATATTAACCACAAATAATTAATCAAGCCTCAAAGTGGCAGGAACTACACAAATCCAGGGGGGTCGCTACATCGTCGACCCACCACACCCTCACCCTCACCCCTCAATATGGTGACATAGGATATTGGGACTGACTAGGCTGTTAATCACCCTTGGTCCACCGATAGTCTCTCCTCCACTCCGTAGGCCGCTTGGCCACTCCCACATTCAGCACAGTCCGAATCCAAAATCAGGAGGTACCTACTGATGGGAGCCCTCTCACGGGACGGCCTTTCTAACGCTGGGGCAGTCTCTACACGGATCCAATGAAGGGTACAGAAACAGCCTATCCATACGCATATGATCCACTCGGATCCGTCGACAACACATCTCAACAACTCCAATGTCATGAATTCTTCAGAATTCCTCCAGGGCTCATAACCAAGATGCGGGGAACATATATAATATTATTGGGAAAAGAAACCTTGGGAGGGCACCATGAGGTCCCGATATAGGACATCCCGACAACCAAACAAGGAACACGGAGTACCCTAGCCCGGATCTCAATGTTGACCTCGCAAGGCCCCTTAATATTCCCTAAGGCATGCTAAAATACCATAAGTTCACATTTAATTTAATAAATTAAACTAATAGGACGCATGCATAGGTCGAGACTTTCCTAGCATGATAACAAGGTGACAGGATGCATGGCTCTTACACATATCCTAAGGGTGCAAGTCCCTAACATACAAGATCTAGAGTGCATGCATACTACATAACAATCATGTTTGCATGGATTACATATTACACAAGTTAATATTAAACCATGGTGCCCCAGGGGAGGACGGTACACGCCCAAGTGCATATAACGCCTCCCTACTGGGTTGGATTGTCCCACTCACCGATAACCGGGTCGTCGCGCGACCGTCCGTCAAGATCTGCAAGACAGGGTAATCAACTCAGTGAGTAAAATACACAAATATATACAAAAATACAATAAAAAATACCCAACACTCGAACAAGCGTACATACGGCCCGTACGCACGAGAGTCCGAGCACCCCGACTCACTCCCGAACCCTCGGGCAGCCGTACGCCCTGCGCCCCAGCGCCTCACCCCGCGCGTACCCCGCGCGCACCACCGGCTCACCTCACAGCGCACGCACATCACGCCTGCGCCTCTACGCAGCGCTCCGCGCGCATGCCCCCGCACGGCACCCTACGCGCAGCATCCGCACTCTCCTGCTCCACCCGCGCGCACACCCGCGCGTCCTGCCAGCCTGCTCTGCCTGCCCTGCCTGCCCGCGCGCGCAGGCCCGATGAGCCCGCACAGCCCGAGCCGGCCAACCACCCCAACCGGCACCTACTACCACCAACAGCCACCCAAACCACCATAAAAGCCATACACACCCAAAAACACCTCCTAATCAAGCATCTAAACAAGAAAGGAAGGAAAGAAACCTCACCCAAGGAAGGAAAGGAAGGAAGGGAAGATCGGTTGCTCTTCGCGCACCGAAACACCACCTCAAGGACCACCACCACCAAGATCTCCTTCAGCCCTCGAAATGGCTGAAATCAGAGGAGAAAAGAGGGCATGAGAGGGGGTCACACTTGAGGGAACTCGAATCCGAGACCACCGGAAGGTAGATCGGGAGCTCACCTATCTTTCCTCTTCTTAGGGTTTTTGGTTTCAAGCACCCTAGCTAGGTCTTAATGTGGATTTAAAGAGAGGAGGAGAGAGAAATTTGGGTGGAGAAGATGATGAATAGTGGGGGGAGATATTTTTAGCTTCACTTATAAGTCACCCACACACACACCTCACACACTCATCACTTAAGCTAATTAATTAGGTTTAGGCTAGGATTAATTAGGTTTAAGCTAGGTTTGACCCTAGTCAACCCAACCACACAAAAAGCCAAACTCATTTGACCAAGTCATGGGCCCACTTTGACCAAGTCAAGTCTCCCAATGACTTCTCGCTCGGTCAAAACCCGGATACGCTTCGGAACTGCGAAATTCTGAAACGTTACCGGAATTCGATGAAATTTTTGTGAGTGGCTTGGAATGGCACCAGGACACATAATATGCAGTTAGATTTTCAATCGGAGTCCTCAAACTCAGGATGATAGCTAACAGTCCAAAATTTTAGCGGTTCCGATCGAAAAACGAAAAAAACCGAAAAACTGCCAGAATGTCCAATGGTTACCAGAAGGCTAAAAGTGACACATATATAACATTCTCCCCCCCTTAGGAAATTTTGTCCTCAAAATAAATACAAGAACATCTAAGAAGGGAAAAGATGCGGATACGCGTCACGCATGGCGTCCTCGAGCTCCCAAGTGGCCTCGGCACCGGAACGGTGCTGCCATCGCACCTTGACCAGCTGGACGGTCTTGGTGCGGAGCCTCTTCTCGCGGCGGTCCAGGATCTCAATCGGCTGCTCGACGAATGACAAGTCCGGCTCGAAGACGAGCGGCTCGAACGGGATGACGTGAGCAGTGGACATAGCGCCTCAGCTGCGAGACATGGAAGACGTCATGGGCCTGAGCCAACTGTGGGGGCAGAGCTATGCGATAGGCCACCTCCCCAACTCGCTCGAGGATGAGGAACGGCCCAATGAAACGCGGACTCAGCTTGCCCCGCACGCCGAAATGGAAGATGCCCTTCATCGGGGACACCTTCAGGAAGACATGATCACCAACCTCGAAGGCGAGCTCACGGCGACGACGGTCGGCGTAGCTCTTCTGACGACTCTGAGCGACTCGGATACGCTCGCGAATCGTCTTCACCATCTCTGAGGTCTGGTGAATGATCTCTGGTCCCTCCAACTGGCGCTCTCCGACCTCGTCCCAACACAAGGGGGACCTGCAGCTGCGGCCATAGAGCGCCTCGTAAGGAGCCATCCGGATACTCGAGTGGTAGCTGTTGTTGTAGGCAAACTCCACCAACGGAAGGTGCCTCTCCCAACTGCCCCCAAAATCGAGAACACAGGCTCGCAGCATATCCTCCAAGGTCTGGATCGTCCTCTCCGACTGGCCGTCCGTCTACGGATGAAACGCTGTACTGAAGTGGAGGTTCGTACCAAGGGCGTGCTGGAGGCTACGCCAGAACCTCGAAGTAAAACGCGCGTCTCGATCGGAAATGATGCTGACGGGAGTGCCATGGAGACGAACAATCTCTAAGACGAACAACTGCGCCAGGGTGTCCAGAGAATCGGTGAGTCGGATGGGGAGGAAATGAGCGGACTTCGTCAGCCGGTCGACGATCACCCAGATGGCATCGCGACCCGAACGTGACCTCGGCAAACCCGAGACGAAGTCCATGGTGATCTGCTCCCACTTCCACTGAGGGATCTCAATGGACTGCAGCTTCCCGCAGGGCGCTGATGCTCCGACTTCACCTGCTGGCATACTAAGCATCGGGCAACGAAACGGGCAATATCCGTCTTCATCCCGCGCCACCAGTAGCCACGATGAAGGCCCCTGTACATCTTCGTGCCACCAGGATGCACTGTGTACCTCGAACGATGGGCCTCGTCCAGAATCTTCCGCTTCAGCTCTGCGTCGTCGGGAATGCATACTCGGCCTCTGAACCGCAGGATCCCGTCCTCGCGAATCTGGTAGTCCGGACGCTCGCCCCGGGCGACGCCTTCAGAGAGGACTATAAAATGCGGATCCTGAGCCTGAGCCGTGCGGATATCGTCGAGAAGGACTGGCTGCACCACTAGCCTGGCCAAAAAGCCACCCGCAGGAGTCTCTCGAACACTGATCCAGCAAGCGGCCTCCTCCAGAAGCCTCCAACGACGTACAGCCATGTGGGCGGCCATGCCCAAGGGCTGCCTGCTGAGAGCATCCGCCACGACATTCGCCTTACCCGGATGGTAAGCGATGTCACAATCATAGTCCGTCAGGAACTCGACCCAACGTCTCTGACGCATGTTGAGCTCCGGCTGGGACTGCAAATATGTCAAGCTCTTATGATCAGTAAAGAGCTCGAACTCCTCGCCATAGAGGTAATGCCTCCACATCTTCAGCGCAAAGATGATCGCTGCCAACTCAAGGTCGTGGGTGGGGTAATTCTGCTCATGGGGCTTCAACTGACGCGACGCGTAAGCCACAACCTTACCGTGCTGCATCAGGACGCAACCCACACCCAACTGCGATGCATCCGTGTAAACTGCGAACCCACCACTCCCAGACGGAA
Source organism: Acorus gramineus (assembly GCA_030737835.1). Taxonomy (NCBI): domain Eukaryota; kingdom Viridiplantae; phylum Streptophyta; class Magnoliopsida; order Acorales; family Acoraceae; genus Acorus; species Acorus gramineus. The sequence goes on from JAUJYN010000051.1 coordinate 227,316, forward strand.
GGGTAAGAACTGGCGCTGAGGTGAGCCTTCGCTTCAACTCCTGGAAGCTCTCCTCGCAGGACGGGGACCACTCGAACCGGACATCCTTCCGAGTGAGGCGGGTAAGAGGAACGGCTATCTTCGAGAAACCCTCAACAAACCTCCTGTAATAACCCGCCAAGCCCAGGAAGCTCCGAATCTCTGTGGGGTTCGACGGTCGACGCCAATTCGACACGGCGAGCGTCTTCTCCGGGTCCACAGATATGCCCTCGCCGGAAATCACATGGCCCAGAAAGGCCATACGCTCCAACCAGAACTCGCACTTGCTGAACTTGGCGAACAACTGATGTCTGGCCAAAGTCTCCAAGATAGTGCAGAGATGGTGAGCGTGCTCCTCAAGACTCCTCGAGTACACCAATATGTCATCGATGAATACTACCACAAAGGAGTCGAGGAAGGGCCGAAACACCCGGTTCATCAGATCCATGAAGGCCGCCGGTGCATTCGTCAACCCGAACGGCAGTACTCTGAACTCGTAGTGCCCATACCGGGTACGAAAGGCCGTCTTCAGAATGTCTGACTCCCGGATCTTCAGCTGATAGTAGCCCGAGCGGAGATCGATCTTGGAAAAGACACGCGCTCCCTGGAGCTGGTCAAACAGATCGTCGATCCGCGGCAAGGGGTACTTGTTCTTCACTGTCCGCTTGTTCAGCTGCCTGTAATCGATACAAAGCCGCAGCGAACCGTCCTTCTTCTGGACGAACAGAACAGGGGCTCCCCACGGAGAAACACTCGGACGTGCGAAGCCCTTCTCCAGCAACTCCTCCAACTGCTCCTTGAGCACCCTCAGCTCTGCAGGGGCCATCCGGTACAGAGCTCTCAAAATCGGCTCAGCCCCCGGAATCAGATTTATCTCAAACTCGATCGCGCGATCCGACGGTAATCCCGGAAGATCATCGGGGAAAACCTCGGGATACTCTGCCACGACCGGAGTCTGACTGATATCTGCCTGCAGCGGTGCATCCTCCCTGAAGGAGTCTCCACGCCTGCATGGACGACACGAACCCCAAAGGGGCTACGTCACGATCGCCCACAAACTGGAAAGACCTCTGACCCGGAAGGTGGAAAGACACCGACTTGGAAAAACAGTCGATGCTGGCGTGACTAGCCGCAAGCCAATCCATTCCCAGGATGGCATCAAAGTCCGTCATAGCGAGCTCCACCAACTCCACCGGAAACTCATGCTCCGCAACCACCACCGTACACCCTCGGTACACAGAACGGAGGAGAATACGGTCTCCTACGGGCAATGATATCTCCAGGATAGCATCTAAAGGAGCGGACGCCACGCCCGTCCGTCTCGCAAAAGCGGGAGACACGAACGAGTGTGTGGCTCCGGAATCAAACAACACATAAGCAGGGAGCTGGGAGATCTGAACAATACCTCGGACCACGCTACCTAATGCCTGAGCCTCCTCTGCCGAAAGCGCTGCCACTCGACCCTGAACAAACTGCGGCTGAGGAGCAGGGGCACGCCTCGTCGGCTGCGCTGGCTGCCTCCTCTGGTAAGCTCGGCCACCCTGTGGCTCCTGCTGCTGACGCTGAGGCTACTGCTGCGGCTGGCGCTGAGGCTGTTGCTGCTGCTTGCGCTGAGGCTGTTGCTGCTGCTTGCGCTGAGGCTGCTGCTGCTGCTGGCGCTGAGGCTGCTGCTGCTGGAACTGATGCTGGAACGACTGCTGCTGCAACTGCTGCTGCTGCGGAGACAGCACGCGAGGTCGGCCAGCATCAGGGCAATTATACAAGATATGCCCGATGCGCTGACAGTGGTAACAGCACCGCGTCTTCGGTCGCCTGGCCTGGACTGGCACCGCCGCGATGGGTGCTGGACCTCGCACTGGCACCACATCTGCTGGAGGAGAGGCAGCCGCTAACTGATCAAAGCGGGGCCTCTTCTTCTTGCGCTGTCCCTGGTCCTGGCTCTTGGGAGGCCTCAGGTCTACAGAAGGGGTCAAAACCCTCACGAGGATCCCGAGGTCTCGCTCGACTGTCTTCGCCCGAGACACCAAGTCAGAGTACCTCGTGAAAGCCTGGGAGGTGACATGCACCCGAATGGCGCTGCTGAGACCAAGCTCGAAACGACGGCACCTTGTCTCCTCGTCCATCACCAAGGCTGGGGTGAATCTGGACAGCCTCGTGAAGCGCGTGGAGTAGTCAGCGACAGACATAGAGCCCTGCGTCAGCTGCTCAAACTCCTGCATCACTATCTGGCGCGTCGAGAACGGGAAGTACTCTTCCAGGAAATACCTCCGGAATCCCGCCCATAGAAGTTGCTCCACTCCCTCCGGGATGTCCACCGATCGGGTAGCCCACCAGTCGGCAGCGCTACCCTTCAGCATGAAGGTGGCCAGGGAGACTCGCTGGCGGTCGGTGCACTGCATGGTCGAGAAGATCGTATCCACCTCCATCAACCAACGCTCTGGGGCAAGGGGATCCGCCGTCTGGCCATGGAACTCGGGAGGGTGGAGCTTCAGAAAGGCAGCGAGGCCGCTCTGCACGCGCGCTGCAGCCTCTAGCTCCACCTCCCTCTCTTAGGGATCCTGAACTCTCGCCGTTGGAATCACCACGGGGACTAGGGGTACATCGGGTACCACAGGTGGATCTGCCACCAAGGGGACCTGTGGAACTGCATCACGGGCCACCCTCAGCTCCTGAATCTCTCTAGCCTGCTCAGCCAATACTCTCGTCTGGGCCTCCAATGCCCTGGTCTGGGTCTCCACCAAATTCGCTATTCGCGCGAACCCGCGCTCCCATGCAGGAGGCTCCTGCGCCGATCCTGGCCTCACAGCCGTGGACTCTCCAGTAGCATCCTCGCCTCTGGTAGGTCCGGAAACCTCCAAAGGTCGAGAGGGACCACGTCCACGCCGTCCTCTGCGAGGAGGCATATCAGCAACCTAAGAAAACCAGACACTAGGATCATAATACTCATATAGAAATCCTAGGACTCATCTCTATGCAAAGGAAGACAATTGGCTCTGACAGGACCAGGCCCTGATACCAACTTTTGTCACGCCCCAGGGCGGCCATCCCTGGGACGCGGCAAATGTATATATGATATCAACAGTCTACACAGGAGATCAATAATATACTCTAAACAACAACTAAAATGACAACACAGACGAAAGCAAGGCTGACATGATATATACACAGATAGCGAAAGCTAAAAGACTAAGTCTGTAATTCAAAAACATACTACAGACTCGATACATAATCAAATGTCCTGTGAGAGCCAATATATACACATACATCCAAATATAATACAACGAGTGCCCAAGCACGGAAATATAATACATACAATCAAAAGAAAGGATGCTGATGGCCTCTAATACTCGTGGGACGTGGCGCTGCTCCGCTACTGATGAGGTCTCTCGGGAAGCTCCTCCTTCAAGTCCGACTCAGTAATAACTGGAGAACAATTATGCGAGGGGTGAGCCACACGCTCAGTGAATAGCACAACCCATGCATCACAATTTATATTAACCACAAATAATTAATCAAGCCTCAAAGTGGCAGGAACTACACAAATCCAGGGGGGTCGCTACATCGTCGACCCACCACACCCTCACCCTCACCCCTCAATATGGTGACATAGGATATTGGGACTGACTAGGCTGTTAATCACCCTTGGTCCACCGATAGTCTCTCCTCCACTCTCACATTCAGCACAGTCCGAATCCAAAATCAGGAGGTACCTACTGATGGGAGCCCTCTCACGGGACGGCCTTTCTAACGCTGGGGCAGTCTCTACACGGATCCAATGAAGGGTACAGAAACAGCCTATCCATACGCATATGATCCACTCGGATCCGTCGACAACACATCTCAACAACTCTAATGTCATGAATTCTTCAGAATTCCTCCAGGGCGCATAACCAAGATGCGGGGAACATACATAATATTATTGGGAAAAGAAACCTTGGAAGGGCACCATGAGGTCCCGATATAGGACATCCCGACAACCAAACAAGGAACACGGAGTACCCTAGCCCGGGTCTCAATGTTGGCCTCGCAAGGCCCCTTAATATTCCATAAGGCATGCTAAAATATCATAAGTTCACATTTAATTTAATAAATTAAACTAATGGGACGCATGCAGCATAGGTCAAGGCTTTCCTAGCATGATAACAAGGTGACAGGATGCATGGCTCTTACACATATCCTAAGGGTGCAAGTGCCTAACATACAAGATCTATGGTGCATGCATACTACATAACAATCATGTTTGCATGGATTACATATTACACAAGTTAATATTAAACCATGGTGCCCCAGGGGAGGACGGTACACGCCCAAGTGCATATAACGCCTCCCTACTGGGTTGGATTGTCCCACTCACCGATAACCGGGTCGTCGCGTGACCGTCCGCCAAGATCTGCAAGACAGGGTAATCAACTCGGTGAATAAAACACACAAATATATACAAAAATACACTAAAATACCCTACACTCGGACAAGCGTACATATGGCCCGTACGCACGCGAGTCCGAGCACTTCGACTGACTCCCGAACCCCCGGGCAGCCGTACGCACGGCCACCCGCCCTAGGCGCATAGCCGCGCCCCAGCCCGCGCGCCCAGACGCACGTCGAGCCCCTGCCCGCATGCCTGGACACGCTGCCGAGCCCCCCGGGTGCACCGCGCGCTCACTGCGCCCCAGCGTAGCAACCCGCGCACACACCCGCATGCCCTGCGCCCCAGCGCCTCACCCCGTGCGCACCCCACGCGCACCACCGGCTCGCCTCACAGCACACGCACAGCACGCCTGCGCCTCTGCGCAGCGCTCCGCACGCACGCCCCCGCACGGCGCCCTGCGCGCAGCATCCACACGCTCCTGCTCCACCCGCGCGCACGCCCGTGCGCACACCTGCACGCACTGCCAGCCTTCCCTGCCTGCCCTGCTTGCCCGGCCTGCCTTGCCCTGCCTGCCCGCACGCGCAGGCCCGATGAGCCCACACTGCCCGAGCCGGCCAACCACCCCAACCGGCACCCACTACCACCAAAAGCCACCCAAACCACCATTAAGCCATACACACCCAAAAACACCTCCTAATCAAGCATCTAAACAAGAAAGGAAGGAAAGGAAACCTCACCCAAGGAAGGAAAGGAAGGAAGGGAAGATCGGTTGCTCTTCGCGCACCGAAACACCACCTCAAGGACCACCACCACCAAGATCTCCTTCAACCCTCAATATGGCTGAAATCAGAGGAGAAAAGAGGGCATGAGAAGGGGTCACACTTGAGGGAACTTGAATCCGAGACCTCCGAAAGGTAGATCGGGAGCTCACCTATCTTTTCTCTTCTTAGGGTTTTTGGTTTCAAGCACCCTAGCTAGGTCTAAATGTGGATTTAAAGAGAGGAGGAGAGAGAAATTTGGGTGGAGAAGATGATGAATAGTGGGGGGAGATATTTTTAGCTTCACTTATAAGTCACCCCACACACACACCTCACACACTCACCACTTAAGCTAATTAATTAGGTTTAGGCTAGGTTTAATTAGGTTTAAGCTAGGTTTGACCCTAGTCAACCCAACCACACAAAAAGTCAAACTCATTTGACCAAGTCATGGGCCCACTTTGACCAAGTCAAGTCTTCCAATGACTTCTCGCTCGATCAAAACCCGGATACGCTTCGAAAACGTTACCAAAATTCGATGAAATTTTCATGAGTGGCTTGGAATGGCACCAGGACACATAATATGCAGTTAGATTTCCAATCGGAGCCCTCAAACTCAAGGTGATAGCTAACAGTCCAAAATTTTAGCGGTTCTGATCGAAAAATGAAAAAAACCGAAAAACTACCAAAATGTCCCAATGGTTACCAGAAGGCTAAAAGCGACACATATATAACAGGGGAGGGTTAAAAAGGGGTTAAGATTGGCTGGGCGTGCACTGGGGGCTGTCTGCGCGCATGCGCACGCGTAGAAGGGTGCTGGCAAGCGCAGACAGGCCCGCAGACGCGCGCGGGTGCGTGCGCACGAGCGTGCGGAGTGGGTGCGCGAGTGCGCGCGGGCACTGGCGCGAGCGGGGGTACGCGCGGGCACGCGCGAGCGTGCGCGCGCGCGGGGCAGTGCACCTGGGCGTGTGTCTGGGCGCGCAGCTGGGTGCATGCGTGGGGCTGCCCAGGGGCTCAGGTAGGTGCTGGGGCACTTGGGCATGCGTGCGTACGCGCGTTCTTGCATGCGTGCGAGCCCGTATGCATGCATGTCTAAGTCTTTGGCATTTCTAGTAAATTCTAAGTGTTAAATTGTGATGTTACTCACCAAATTTGATGCCCTTACCTTGTAGATCTCATCGGATGGGATGCGCGAGGTCTCGGGTTGTATGGTGAGTGGTTCGATCCAATCCCCCCCCCCCTCTCGGGATGCGCTCGACCCGCGTAGACGCGCGTTGCGCATCAATGGGGCCCCCTAGCTATACTACTTGTGTAGATAAGTAGTGTGGCCATGCTTAAGCTATAATATGTAGATATCTTGCATGCTAGGCTTATATACATGTATTGTATCTATGTATGAATGATTGTGTTGCATGCGCCCCTCTAGTATGGGCATGTATTTTGTAAATGTGTATGGATGTATAGAGTATGGCATGTCTTAGGTAGTATGGTAATACTACTCCCACCATATTAATTGGAATATCTAATATGATTAAGTCTGGGTTAATAACGGGCACTTGCCTAATATTCCCTTGCGATAAGACTCGAGGGCATGGTGTAGTTGTTGCGCCCATGCTTGTTGTGCCTGTGTCATTTGGAGCACTTTGATTGAAAATTTGGGTACATAATTTTTTTCCTAGAAGTTATGTATTCCTGATTTGGTATTTGGATTTGATTTTGTTAAAATCAAAGATGAAGAGGTTTAAATATGATTTTATTATGAGATGTCCAGTTTTGAGTTAGCTTTCGTACAAAAGTGGAATTAGATCAACTGGATTCTTGTAGTAAAAATTATGGGTATTTTTCCAAGTATACCCCGGGGAGGGAAATTCTGGCAGCAGCCCTGTTCTATGTTTAGCTCTAATTTCGGAATAGCTGGAGAGATTATTTGATCTTGGCATGAACATGAAAGTTGTAGATAATCATCTTGGATTTCCAACGAACTTGGAATTGTACAATTCGAAGCTATATTGAGGAAGTTATGGCTGTTCCAGTGAAACATGCGCAGAATTTCTAGTCAAAGGACGACTTAGTCATTTCATTCCCTCTTTAGATATTTGTGTGCAACAAATATCTCTTTCTCTCTCTCCCTCCCATAACCCCACGTCAACCTTCTTTCTTTGCTCTCTCTTCCTCTCTCTCAAGCCCCCCAAGTGTTTGTGTTTATGTCTCTTTGAGAAGGAGAAGGTGGAGGAGGAAGTGATGGTGAGCTTGTGTAGGTTTTGTTGTTGTTTGTTCCCCTCTCTCTCAAGCTCCCTTTTCATGGATTCCCCCCCCTTGATTTGCAGCCATAGGAGGGCTGAGGTGGTGGTGGTGGTTGAGGTGGTCGCGGGTGCGTCGAGGGCCCCCGAACCTCCCCCTTTCGTTCCCCCTCCCAAGGTGAGCTCCTCCCCTTCTTTTCATTGTTTTCATGGCTTAAGGGGATGTTTGGGAGGTCATACATGCTATGTAGATGGGTTAGGGTGTATGTGAGGGGTTGGGGAGGGTTAAAAAGAAGTTGGGATGGGCTGGGCGCGCCCTGGGCACAGTCTGCGCGCTTGCGCGCGCAGGAGCGCGCACGCGGGTGCTGGCAGGCGCAGTCGGGCGCGCAGACGTGCATGGGTGCGTGTGCGCGAGAGCGCGGGTGTGCGCGGAGAGGGTGCACGGGTGCTGGCGCAAGCGGGGGTGCGTGCGGGAGTGCGCGCGAGTGCGCGCGAGCGTGCGCGCGCGCGGTGCAGTGCGCCTGGGCATTCGCCTGAGCGCGGGGCTGGGGACCAGTGCGCTCGCGCGGGCAGGTGCGCGGCAGTGCACCGAGGGTGCTGGGGTGCGTGCGTGCGTGCGCATTCGTGCGTGCGCGTGCGGGGGGCCATGCGTGTGGCTGCCCGAGGGTTTGGGTAGGTGTCGGGGCACTCGGACTCGCGTGCGTACATGCGTGCTCGCATGCGTGCGAGCCCGTATGCATGCTTGTCCGAGTATTGGGTATTTCTAATGATTTCTATGTGTAAATTGTGTTGTTACTCACCAAGTCGGATGCCCCTACCTTGCAAATCTCGTCGGATGGGATGCGCGAGGTCCCGGGTTGTAAGGTGAGCGGTTCGATTCCAATCCCCCCTCCCCCTCTCTAGGGATGCGCTCGACCCGCATAGACGTGCGTCGCGCATCGATGGGCCCCCCTAGCTATAATATGTAAATGCTATGCATGCATGATTAATATGAGATATCCATGCCACCTTAGACTTTGTATGCTAGGGATACGCACCTTTATATCATGTATAGCGGCCAATGCATGTTTAGTCACCTTGTCCTTTAATTGGAAAGCCCCGACCTACGCATGTTTCCCATTTTGTTTAAATTTATTTTAAATCAAATGTGATTATATTGTTGTAAGCATGCCTTAGAGAATATTATAACCTTGTTGTTATTGTTATATATGTGTCACTTTTAGCCTTTTGGTAACCATTGGAGCATTCTGGCAGTTTTTCAACTTTTATTTTTTCGATCGGAACCGCTAAAATTCTGGAATTTTGGCTATCATCTTGAGCCTAAGGACTCTGATTGAAAAATTTGACTGCATATTATGTGTCCTGGTGCCATTCCAAGCCACTCACGAAAATTTCACCGAATTCCGGTAAAGTTTCAGAATTTCACAGTTCCGGATCGTATCCGGGTTTTGACTAAGCGAAAAGTCATTGGGAGACTTGACTTGGTCAATGTTGATGTTATGTATGTGTCACTTTTAACCTTCTAGTAACCGTTGGGACATTCTGGCAGTTTTTTGGTTTTTTTTCGTTTTTCGATCGGAACCGCTAAAATTTTGGGCTGTTAGCTATCGCCCTGAGATTGAGGGCTCCGATTGAAAATCTAACTACATATTATGTGTCCTGGTTCCATTCCAAGCCGCTCATAAAAATTTCATCGAATTCCGGTAACGTTTTAGAATTTTACAGTTTCGGGGCGTATACGGGTTTTGACCGAGCGAGAAGTCATTGGGAGAGTTGACTCGGTCAAAGTAGGCCCATAGACTTGGTCAACCCCTTTTTTTTTTATTTGTGGTTGAGTTGACCCAAGTCAAAACTCACTTAAGTTCACCTAATCCTCTCCTAATCCTAGTTAACCCTAATTTAAGTGGGGTTGACTTATATAATGAGATCTAAAAAGTTGCTCCCCACTTTTCATCATCTTCCCCACTTGTTTTCTCTCTCCCCCTCTCTCTTTTTCTTGATTTAGAGCTAGTTAGAGGGCTTGGATCTCAAAACCCAAAGAAGAGAAAGGTAAGGTGAGCTCCCGATCTATCCACCGGTGGTTTCGGATTCGAATTCCGGTGTGTTTAGCCCCTCCTCACACCCTCTTTTCTCCTCAGATTTCTGCCCTTCTTTGGCTAGGAGGAGATCTAGGTGGTGGTGGTCCTTGTGGAGGTATTTCGGTGCCCGAAGAGCTCCCGGTTCCCTTCCCTTCCTATCCTCTCCAAGGGTAAGCTCTCTTTCCTTCTTTTTCTCACTTAGATGCTTGTTAGGGGGTTGTTTTTGAGTGAGGATGGCTGTTGGTGGCAGTGGGTGGCTGTCGGCGGCGGTTGGTGGCCATGGGAGGCCATGGGTGGCCGTCGGGCAGATAGGAGAGCTGTCCCGGGTGGGCTCGGGCAGCAGGCAGGCAGGACTCGGGCAGCAGGCAGGTGGTGCTCGGGCTGGCAGGCGGGCAGTGCTCGGGCTCCTCAGCAGTGCGCGCGAGTGAGCAGCGCGGGCAGGCTGGCAGGCGCGCTGGGCGCGTGCTGCTAGGCGCGTTGGGCGCGTGTTGCCGGGTGTGCGCGTGGGCGCTGGGCGCAGAGGCTGTTCGCGGATGCTGGGTGCTGGTCGTGGGCGCCGTGCGGGCAGAGAGCCCGTGGAGCGCTGCGCAGGGGCGCAGGGCATGCTGTGCGCGCGGAGTGGTGAGCGGAGTGGTGTGCGGGTGCTGCGCGCTGGGCGAGTAGGGTGCGAGCGGGGAGTGTGAGCGGGCAAGTGTGCGGGCGCTGCGCTAGGGCGCAGTGCGGGCGGGCACACGTGCGGGGAGCTGCGTTGGGGAGCAGTGCACGCGGGTGCACCCGGGGTTGGTCCAGCAGGTGGAACGTGCGGGGTGCGCGCGGAGCGAGGCGATGGCGTGCAGGGTGTGCAGGTGTGCGCGCGGGTTGCTGCGCTGGGGCGCAGTGAGAGCGCGGTGCACCCGGGAGGTCTCGGCAGGGTGTTCGGGCTTGCGGGCTGGGCTCAGCAGGGCGTCTGGGGGTGAGGGCCGGTGCTCGGCTGTGCGCCCGGGGCGGGTGGCCGTGCGTGTGGCTGCCCGGGGGGTTCGGGAATGAGTTGGGGTGCTCGGGCTCGTGTGCCTACAGGCCCTATGTACGCCTGTCCGAATGTTGTGTATTTTTAGGTATTTTTGGATTGATTTGTGGATTTTTACTCACCGAATTGACTACCCTATTTTGCAGATCTTGACGGACGGTCGCGCGACGACCCGATCTCCAGTGAGTGGGACAATCCAACCCAGTAGGGAGGCGTACTACTCACTTGGGAGTGTATTGCCCTCCCCTGGGGCACCATGGATTTATATTAACTGTTATAATGTGTAATAAATGCAAGCATGATAATGTGTAGTATGCATGCTAGCCTAGACTTTCTATGTTAGGGACTTGCACCCTTAGGATATGTGTAAGAGCCGTGCATCCTGTCACCTTGTTATCATGCTAGGAAGCCTCGGCCTATGCATGTGTCCTACTAGTTTAATTTATTAAATTAAATGCTAGAATATGTTTAAATTGCATACCTTGTATAATATTATAGGGAGGGGCCTTGCGAGGTCAACATTGAGACCCGTGCTAGGGTACTCCGTGTTCCTTGTTTGGTTGTCGGGATGTCCTATATCGGGACATCACGCTGCCCTCCCAAGGTTGCTTTCCCAATAATATTATACCCTTGTAATTATTATTATTATATGTTCCCCGCATCCTGGTTATGCGCCCTGGAGGAATTCTGAAGAATTCATGGCATTAGAGTTGTTATGATGTGTTGTCTGCGGATCCGAGTGGATCATATGCGATGGATAGGCTGTTCTGTTCCCTTCGTTGGATCCTTTAGAGACTACCCCGGCGTTGGAAAGACTGTCCCGTGCAGGGGCTCCCATCAGTAGGCACCTCCTGATTTGGGACGGACTTTTCTGAATGTGGGAGTGGCCAAACAGCCTACGGAGTGGGGAGAGACTATCGGTGGACCAAGGGCGACCATCAGCCTAGTCAGTCCCAATATCCTATGTCACCTATTGAGGGGTGAGGGTGAGGGTGTGTGATTGTGTAGGGACGATTATCAGGCTAATAAGTCCCAATATCCTATGTCACCTATTGAGGGGTGAGGGTGAGGGTGTAGTGGGTTGGCGATAGCGACCCACTGGCCTGTATAGCTGTTGCCATTTTGTGGCTTTTAATAATGAGATTGTGGATTAATAAGATCTGGTGGTTAATATATATTGTGATGCATGGGTTGTGCTGTTCACTGAGCGTGTGGCTCACCCCTCGCATAATATTTTCTCCAGTGTCATCTGAGTCGGATCTGGAGGAAGAGCTCCCCGAGGGACTTCATCAGTAGCGGAGTAGCGCTACGTCCCGCGAGTATCAGAGGCTATCAGCATCCCTTTTGCTTGTATGTATTATATTCCGTGCTTGGGCACGCGTTTGTATTGTATTTGGATGTCTTTGTATATATTGGCTCTCACAGGACAGTTGATTATGTATCGAGTCTGTAATATGTTTTGGATTACAGATTCAGTCTTTTAACTTCCGCTATTGGTGTATATATCATGTCAGCCCTGCTTTTGTTGTCTTTGTTGTCATTTTAGCTGTTGTGTGAGTATGTTATTGAACTCCTGTTACTGATATCATATATACACTTGCCGCGTCCCGGGGTCGGCCGGCCCTGGGGCGTGACAAAAAGTTGGTATCAGAGCCTGGTCCTGTCAGAGCCAATGGTCTTCTTTTTCGTAGAGATGAGTCCTAGGATTTCTATATGAGTATTGTGATCCTAGAGTCTGGTTTTCTTAGGATTGCTGATATGCCTCCTCGTGGAGGACGGCGCGGACTAGGTCCCTCTCGACCTTTGGAGGTTTCGGACACTTTCAGAGGCGAGGATGCTACTGGAGAGTCCACGGCTGTGAGGCCAGGATCGGCGCAGGAGCCTCCCGCATGGAAACGTGCGTTCGCTCGATAGCGGATTTGGTGGAGACTCAGACCAAGGCACTGGAGGCCCAAACCAGAGTATTGGAGAAGCAGGCGAGAGCATTAAAGGCCCTGGTGAGCGTGTTGGTTGCTGATATGAAAGTGTGTGATATCGCGGTGAGCGGTATCGAAAGTGGTTGTTCAAGTTGAGAAGGCCGGGGTGTAGCCGTCCTGGCAGAAGGCTCCCATCCGTAGGTGCCGCCGATGCAGTCGGAGAGGTACTGATCGTGGGAGTATGCCAGGTAGGGCTACCCGGGAGTGGATTAATGAATGATGTCGCGAGCGTGGAATCGTTCTCCCTTTCGTCGGATCCGTGTAGGGACTCCTCAGCGTTAGAGAGGCCTTCCTGACAGAGGGCTCCCATCAGTAGGCACCTCCTGATTTGGGTTCGGACTGTGCTGAATTGTGGGAGCGGACCAGGCGGCCTACGGTGTGGAGGAGAGGCTACCGGTGGACCAGGGGTGTAGAGCAGTCTAAGTCTCTCCCAAAGTCCCAAAATGTCTCCTTTCAGGAGTGAGGGTGTGATGAGCGAAGACGCGTCGCCTCGTGACCCAATTGTTGTTCGACCGTTCCCAAGGATGTTGGGTCCGGTCTTGTGATGGATGTTGAAGGATATCGGTGGGTGATTGTCTAGATGTAGATGATCCAGTGCGGTTGGTGGTGTTCTTTAAGGGTGATGCCTTCTTCTAGTGTTCCTTCTGGATTAAGGGGCTTTGCGAGGACAGCGTTGAGACCCGGGCTAGGGTACTCCGTGTTCCTTGTTTGGTTGTCGGGATATCCTATATCGGGATCTCATGGTGCCCTCCCAGGGTTTCTTTCCCGGTCAAGGAATACCTTAGAAGCATCACACTGATGGTGGAACAAGTGCAAGTTTGGTTGGAGCTTCTTCCCCGTGTATCGGTATCGCTGGTAACCATGGGTTTGCGTGCAGTGCCAGTGTAAAGTGTTGAGGATGTGGTGTATTGCTCATTAAGAGTGATGTCTTCCTCAAGTGTTCCTTTTCTGGTTTAAGGGGCCGCGTGAGGTCAGCGTTGAGACCCGGGCTAGGGTACTTCGTGTTCCTTGTTTGGTTGTCGGGGTATCCTATATCGGGACCTCATGCTGCTCTCCCGAGGTTTCTTTTCCCAGTCAAGGAATACCATGGAAGCATCAGCTGATGGTGGTTTAAGTGTGAGATTTGGTTGGTTGGAGCGGATGGTCTTCTGGGCCACGTGATTTCCAGCAAGGGCATATCTGTGGACCCGGTCAAGTCGCTTGCCGTGTCAAATTGGCGTCGACCGTCAACCCTGCAGAGATTCGGAGCTTCCTGGGCCTGGCGGGTTATTGCGGGAGGTCTGTCGAGGGTTTCTCGAGGATAGCTGTACCTCTTAACCGCCTCGCTTGGAAGGATGTCCGGTTCGAATGGTCCCCGTCTTGCGAGGAGAGCTTCCTGGAGTTTAAGCAAAGGCTCACCTCAGCGCCAGTTCTTACCCTTCCGTCTGGGAGGGGTGGGTTCGCAGGTTGCTCTGAGGCATCGCGGTTGGGTGTGTGTTGCGTCCACGATCCTGCTCCCGTCATCCCGTTGAGCCGCTCGTCTTCGAGCTGGACTTGTCATTCGTGGAGCAGCCGATTGAGATCATGGACCGCCGCGAGAAAGGGCTCCGCACCAAGACCGTCCAGTTGGTCAAGGTGCGATGGCAGCACCGTTCCGGTGCCGAGGCCCCTTGAGAGCTCGAGGACGCCTTGCGTGACGCGTATCCGCATCTCTTCCCTTCCTAGATGTTTTTGCATTATTTTGAGGACAAAATTTCCTAAGGGGGAAGAATGTTATATATGTGTCACTTTTAACCTTCTGGTAACCGTTGGGACATTCTGGCAGTTTTTCAGTTTTTTTTCGTTTTTCGATCGGAACCGCTAAAATTTTGGGCTGTTAGCTATCGCCCTGAGATTGAGGGCTCCGATTGAAAATGTAACTGCATATTATGTGCCCTGGTGCCATTCCAAGCCGCTCACGAAAATTTCGTCGAATTCCGGTAACGTTTCAGAATTTCACAGTTCCGGGGCGTATCCGGGTTTTGACCGAGCGAGAAGTCATTGGGAGAGTTGACTTGGTCAAAGTGGGCCCATAGACTTGGTCAACCCCTTTTGTTTTTATTTGTGGTTGAGTTGACCCAAGTCAAAACTCACTTAAGTTCACCTAATCCTCTCCTAATCCTAGTTAACCCTAATTTAAGTGGGGTTGACTTATATAATGAGATCTAAAAAGTTGCTCCCCACTATTCATCATCTTCCCCACTTGTTTTCACTCTCCCCCTCTCTCTTTTTCTTGATTTAGAGCTAGTTAGAGGGCTTGGATCTCAAAACCCAAAGAAGAGAAAGGTAAGGTGAGCTCCCGATCTATCCACCGGTGGTTTCGGATTCGAATTCCGGTGTGTTTAGCCCCTCCTCACACCCTCTTTTCTCCTCAGATTTCAGCCCTTCTTTGGCTAGGAGGAGATCTAGGTGGTGGTGGTCCTTGTGGAGGTATTTCGGTGCCCGAAGAGCTCCCGGTTCCCTTCCCTTCCTTTCCTCTCCAAGGGTAAGCTCTCTTTCCTTCCTTTTCTTGCTTAGATGCTTGTTAGGGGTTGTTTTTGAGTGGGGGTGGCTGTTGGTGGCGGTGGGAGGCTGTCGGCGGCGGTTGGTGGCCGTGGGAGGCCATGGGTGGCCGTTGGGCAGATGGGAGAGCTGTCCCGGGTGGGCTCGGGCAGCAGGCAGGCAGGGCTCGGGCAGCAGGCAAGCGGTGCTCGGGCTGGCAGGCGAGCAGTGCTCGGGCTCCTCGGTAGTGCGCGCGGGTGAGCAGCGCGGGCAGGCTGGCAGGCGCGCTGGGCGCGTGCTGCTAGGCGCGCTTGGGCGCGTGTTGCCGGGTGTGCGCGTGGGCGCTAGGCGCAGAGGCTGGTCGCGGATGCTGGGTGCTGGTCGCGGATGCTGGGTGCTGGTCGTGGGCGCCGTGCGGGCAGAGAGCGCGCGGAGCGCTGCGCAGGGGCACAGGGCATGCTGTGCCCGCGGAGTGGTGAGCGGGTGGTGTGCGGGTGCTGCGCGGAGGGCGCGGTGCGCGCGGGGCGAGTAGGGTGCGAGCGGGGAGTGTGAGCGGGCAAGTGTGCGGGCGCTGCGCTGGGGCGCAGTGCGGGCGAGCTCACGTGCGGGGCGTTGCACTGGGGCGCAGTGCGCGCGGGTGCACCCGGGGCTGGTTGAGCCGGTGGGATGCACGGGGTGCGCGCGGAGCGAGGCGATGGCGCGCAGGGTGTGCGGGTGTGCGCGCGGGTTGCTGGCTGGGGCGCAGTGAGCGCGCGGTGCACCCGGGAGGTTTCGGCAGGGTGTCCGGGCGTGCGGGGTGAGCTCGGCAGGGCGTCTGGGGTGCGGGCCGGGGCTCGACTGTGGGCCCGGGGCGGGTGGCCATGCGTGCGGCTGCCCGGGGGGTTCGGGAATGAGTTGGGGTGCTCGGGCTCGCGTGCGTACAGGCCGTATGTACGCTTGTCCGAGTGTTGTGTATTTTTAGGTATTTTTGGATTTATTTGTGGATTTTTGCTCACTGAATTGACTACCCTATTTTGTAGATCTTGACAGACGGTCGCGCGACGACCCGATTACCAGTGAGTGGGACAATCCAACCCAATAGGGAGGCGTACTACTCACTTTGGAGTGTATTGCCCTCCCCTGGGGCACCATGGATTTATATTAACTGTTGTAATGTGTAATCCATGCAAGCATGATAATTATGTAGTATGCATGCTACCCTAGACTTTGTATGTTAGGGACTTGCACCCTTAGGATATGTGTATGAGCCGTGCATCCTATCACCTTGTTATCATGCTAGGAAAACCTCGGCCTATGCATGTGTCCTACTAGTTTAATTTGTTAAATTAAATGCTAGTATATGTTAAATTGCATGCCTTATATAATATTATAGGGAGGGGCCTTGCGAGGTCAACATTGAGACCCGTGCTAGGGTACTCCGTGTTCCTTGTTTGGTTGTCGGGATGTCCTATATCGGGACCTCACGCTGCCCTCCCAAGGTTGCTTTCCCAATAATATTATACCCTTGTAATGATTATTATTATGTATGTTCCCCGCATCCTGGTTATGCGCCCTGGAGGAATTCTGAAGAATTCATGGCATTAGAGTTGTTATGATGTGTTGTCTGCGGATCCGAGTGGATCATATGCGATGGATAGGCTGTTCTGTTCCCTTCGTTGGATCCTCGTAGAGACTACCCCGGCGCTGGAAAGGCTGTCCCGTGCAGGGGCTGCCATCAGTAGGCACCTCCTGATTTGGGATGGACTATGCTGAATGTGGGAGTGGCCAAACAGCCTACGGAGTGGGGAGAGACTATCGGTGGACCAAGGGCGACCATCAGCCTAGTCAGTCCCAATATCCTATGTCACCTATTGAGGGGTGAGGGTGAGGGTGTGGTGGGTTGGCGATGTAGCGACCCACTGGATTGTTAGTCCCAATATCCTATGTCACCTATTGAGGGGTGAGGGTGAGGGTGTATGATTGTGTAGGGATGATTATCAGGCTAATAAGTCCCAATATCCTATGTCACCTATTGAGGGGTGAGGGTGAGGGTGTAGTGGGTTGGCGATAGCGACCCACTGGCCTGTATAGCTGTTGCCATTTTGTGGCTTTTAATAATGAGATTGTGGATTAATAAGATCTGGTGGTTAATATATATTGTGATGCATGGGTTGTGCTGTTCACTGAGCGTGTGGCTCACCCCTCGCATAATATTTTCTCCAGTGTCATCTGAGTCGGATCTGGAGGAAGAGCTCCCCGAGGGACTTCATCAGTAGCGGAGTAGCGCTACGTCCCGCGAGTATCAGAGGCTATCAGCATCCCTTTTGCTTGTATGTATTATATTCCGTGCTTGGGCACGCGTTTGTATTGTATTTAGATGTCATTATATATATTGGCTCTCACAGGACAGTTGATTATGTATCGAGTCTGTAATATGTTTTTGGATTACAGATTTAGTCTTTTAGCTTCTGCTATTGGTGTATACATCATGTCAGCCCTGCTTTTATCTGTGTTGTCATATTAGCTGTTGTGTGAGTATATTATTGAACTCCTGTGATACTAATATCATATATACACTTGCCGCGTCCCGGGGTCGGCCGGCCGTGCGCATGGCTGCCGTGGGTGCGGGAGTGTGTCGGGGCACTCGGGCTCGCGTGCGTGCGGGCCGTATGCATGCTTGTCCGAGTGTTGGGTATTTCTAGCGTATTTCTTGTGTATTTGTGTATTTTACTCACCATTTTGATTCCTATGTCTTGCAGATCTCGACGGGCGATCACGCGACGACCCGGGTATTGGTGAGTGGGAAAATCCAACCCTGTTGGGAGGTGTTCGATGCACGTAGGTGTGCATTGCCCTCCCCTGGGGCACCATAGTTGCATATTAGCTAGTATTAATTGTAAACTATGCATGCATGATTATTATGTAGTATCCATGCCACCCTAGGCCTTGCATGTTAGGGATATGCACCCTTATGATATGTGTAAAGGGCCAAGCATCTTGATACCATGTTTTCATGCTAGGGAAGCCTCGACCTACGCATGTGTCCCATTTAGTTTAATTTATTTAAATCAAATGTGAGTTTTTGTGATTAGCATGCCTTAGAGAATATTATAACCTTGTGGTTATAATATATGCTTCCCCGCATCTTAGTTATGCACCCTGGAGGAATTCTGAAGAATTCATGACATTTGTAGAATTGAGATCGGTGTCGGCGGATCCAAGTGGATCGTATCCGTGTGGGTAGGCTATTTCTCTTCCCTTCGTTGGATCCGTGTAGGGACTTCTCAGCGTTAGACAGACCGTCCTGACAGAGGGCTCCCATAAGTAGGCACCTCCTGATTTGGTTTCGGACTGTGCTGAATCATGGGAGTAGACCAGGCGAGCTACGGTGTGGAGGAGAGGCTATCGGTGGACCAAGGGTGATTAACAGCCTAGTCAGTCCCAAAAGACCATGTCACCAGTTTGAGGGTGAGGGTGAGGGTGTAGTGGGTTGGCAATGTAGCGACCCACTGGATTTATGTAGTTATTGCCACTTAGAGGCTATGAATTGTGTAAGGTTAATATGAATTGTGATGCATGGGTTGTGCTATTCACTGAGCGTGTGACTCATCCCTCGCATATATTTTTCTCCAGTGATATCTGAGTCGGATTTGAAGGAGGAGCTCCGCGAGGCGCATCAGCAGTAGCGGAGCAGCGTCATGCTCTGAGTGTGAGAGGCCATTCAGCATCCCCCCCCCCTTTTTATTGTATGTATTGTATTTCTGTGCTTGAGCACGCGTTTGTATTATATTTGGATGTCGTGTATATATTGGCTCTCACAGGACAGTTGATTATGTATCGAGTCTGTAATATGTCTCTGAATTACAGATTCAGTCTTTTAGCTTCCGCTATTTGTGTATATGTCATGTCAGCCTCTTTGTTGTCTGTGTTGTCATTGTTGATATTGTTTGAGTATATTATTGACCTCTTGTATAGACTGCTGATATCATGTATACACTTGCCGCGTCCCGGGGACGGCAGCCCTGGGGCGTGACAGTTATAATATATGTTTCCCCGCATCTTAGTTATGCGCCCTGGAGGAATTCTTGAGAATTCAAGACATTAGTAGAGTTACAAATCGGTGTCAACGGATCCAAGAGGATCGTATCCGTGTGAGTAGCCTGTCTTCTCCTTTATGTTGGATCCGATGTAGGAACTCTCCGGCGTTGGCTATACCTGACAGAGGGCTCCCATCTGTAGGTACCTCCGATGCGTCGGACTGTGCTAATCGTGGGAGTATACCAGGCGGAGGCCCGAGGGTGGGAGAGGCTACCGGGTGGACCAGGGGTGGAGAGCGGTCTAGTCTGTCCCAAAAGACCCATGACACCCCTAAAGGGTGAGCGTGGGGTGGATCAGCGATGTTACGACCCTCTAACTTGTGTAGTTACTCCCGTATAGGGACTATGACTACTTTAAGGTTAATATGAGTGTGTTGATTGTTGTTATGCCTGTGTTTGATATCTCGATAAGCGAGTATCGAGAGTGGTTGTTTTCCATTGGGTTTCGCTTTGCGAACATGGGATCGTTCTCCCCTTCGTTGGATCCGATGTAGGAACTTCTCGGGTTTAGCTGTCCTGACAGAGGGATCCATCCGTAGGTACCACCGATGCAGTCGGAGGGATACCGATCGTGGGAGTATACCAGGTAGAGGCTACCCGGGGAAAGGGCTGTTGGCGGACCAAGGGTGTAGAGCGGTGAGTTGAGGAGATCGGGTTGTAGATACTACCCGGGAGAGGGTTAACGAATGATGTTACGGGCGTGGGAATCGTTCTCTCTTCCATAAGTCCCAAGAGTCTCCCTCCAGGAGTGAGGGTAAGGATGAGGTGAAGATAATCGCCGCGTGACCCATTCGTTGTTCGACCATTCCCATAGTTGTTGGGTCCGGTCTCGTGATCGATGTTGAAGGACATCGTTGGGCGATTATCTAGATGTGGATGATCTAGTAGTGTTGAGTAGACCAGTAAATCCGGGTCTCTTCTGTTGTGCCTGTGTCATGTGGAGCGCTCTATTTGAAAATTTGGGTACATAATTTTTTTTTGAAGTTATGTATTCCTGATTAGGTATTTGGATTTGATTTAGTTAAAATCCAAGATGAAGAGGTTTAAATATGAGTTTACTATGAGATGTCCAGTTTTGAGTTAGATTTCGCACATAAGTGGAATTAGATCAACTGGATTCTTGTAGTAAAAGTTATGAGTATTTTTCCAAGTATACCCCGGGGATGGAAATTCTAGCAGCAGCCTTGCTCGATGTTTAGCTCTAATTTCGGAATAGCTGGAGAGATTATTTGATCATGGCATAAACATGAAAGTTGTAGATAATCTTCTTAGCTTTCCATCGGTCTTGGAATTGAGCAATTCGGAGCTGTATCGGGGAAGTTATGGCTGTTCCAGTGAAGCTTGCACAGAATTTCTAGTCGAAGGGTGACTTAGTCATTCCCCCTTAAGATATTTTGATAAATATCCTCTCTCTCTCTCTCCCCTCCCAAATCCCCACGTCCACGCCTATTTTTTTGGCCCTCTCTTTCTCTCATTCATGCCCACCAAGTGTTTGTGGAAATGCCCCAATGAGTAGGAGAGGGTGCATGTGCAAGTGAAGGGTGGTGTGGGTGTGTTTTGTGGTTGTCTTCTCCTCCCTTTCAAGCTCCCTTTGCATGGTTCCCCCCCCCCCCCCACTGATTTTAAGCTGAAGAGGAGGCTGAGGTGGAGGTGGCGTTGATGGTGGCGGTTGAGGTGGTCGCGGGTGCGTCGAGGGCCCCCGAACCTCCCCCTTTCTTCCCCCCTCCCAAGGTGAGCCCTCCCCCTTCTTTTCTTGATTTTTAGGGCTTAAGGGGTTGTGGGAAAGTCATGCATGCTAGGTAGATGGGTTAGGGTGTGTGTGAGGGGTTGGGGAGGGTTAAAATGAGGTTGGGATGGGCTGGGCGCGCGCTGGGCGCAGTCTGCGCGCATGCGCGCGCAGGCATGCGCGCAGGCGGGCGCTGGCAGGCCTAGTCGGGCGCGCAGACGCGCGCGGGAGTGCGCGCGGGTGCAGGCGCGAGCGGGGGTGCGAGCGGGGGTGCGCGGGAGTGTGCGCGAGTGCGCGCGGGCGTGCGCGCGAGCTTGCGCGCATGTGGGCAGGGCGCCTGGGCATGCGCCTGGGCACGGGGCAGGGAACCAGTGCACGCGCGTGCGTGCGTGCGCGTGCTAGGGCGTGCGAGGGGTGCTGCGCGGGGGGCGTAGTGCGCGCGGGGGTGCGCTGGGCTGGACGCGCGGTGCCCGCGGGCGCGCGTGAGCGTGCGCGCGCGTGCGGCAGCGCGTCTTGGAGCGCGGCAGTGCGCTGATGGTGCTGGGGTGCGTGCTGCGTGCGCAGTTGTGCGTGCGCATGCGGGGGGCCATGCATGTGGCTGCCCAAGGGTTCGGGCAGGTGTCAGGGCACTCGGACTCGCGTGTGTACGTGCGTGCTCGCATGCATGTGAGCCCGTATGCATGCTTGTCCGAGTATTGGGTATTTCTAATGTATTTCTATGTGTAAATTGGATTGTTTCTCACCAGTTGGATGCCCCTACCTTGCAGATCTCGTCGGATGGGATGCGCGAGGTCCCGGGTTGTAAGGTGAGTGGTTCGATTCCAATCCCCCCCCCCCCCTCTTGGGGTGCGCTCGACCCGCATAGACGCGCGTCGCGCATCGATGGGGGCCCCTAGCTAAATTATGTAGCCACCTGTGCATGCCTGATTATTATGATGTATCCATGCCACCTTAGACCTTGCATGAATATACACCCATACATCATGTATAGAGGCCCGTACATGCCTGGACACCATGTCCTGTACTTAAGAGCCTTGATCTATGCATGCTTTGCTATGATGTATCCATGCCACCTTAGACTTTGTATGCTAGGGATATGCACCCTTATATCATGTATAGCGGCCTATGCATGCTTAGATACCGAGCCCCGACCTATGCATGTTCCCATTTAGTTGAATTTATATAAATCAAGATGGGATTATGTGTTTATATTGTTGTAAGCATGCCTTAGAGAATATTATAACCTTGTGGTTATAATATAGGTTTCCCCGCATCTTAGTTATGCGCCCTGGAGGAATTCTAAAGAATTCATGACATTTGTAGATTTGAGATTGGTGTCGGCGGATCCAAGAGGATCGCATGCGTGTGGGTAGGTTGTTTCTCTTCCCTTCGTTGGATCCGTGTAGGGACTCCTCAGCGTTAGACAGGCCGTCCTGACAGAGGGCTCCCATCAGTAGGCACCTCCTAATTTGGTTTCGGACTGTGCTGAATCGTGGGAGTAGACCAGGCGAGCTACGGTGTGGAGGAGAGGCTATTGGTGGACCAAGGGTGATTAACAGCCTAGTCAGTCCCAAAAGGCCATGTTACCTTGTGAGGGTGTGGTGGGTCGGCGATGTAGCGACCCATTGGATTTTGTATAGTTGTTGCCACTTAGAGGCTGTAAATGCTTTGAGGTTGATATGAGTGTGTTGGTTGCTGTTATGCATGTGTGTGATATCTCGATAAGCGAGTATCGAGAGTGGTGAGTTGAGGAGATCGGATTGTACATACTACCCGGGAGAGAGTTATTGAATGATGTCGCGAGCGTGGAATCGTCCCCCCCCCCCTTCGTTGGATCCGTGTAGTACATCCCCGGCGTTAGACAGGCTATCCTGACAGAGGGCTCCCATCAGTAGGCACCTCCTGATTTGGTTTCGGACTGTGCTGAATCGTGGGAGTATACCAGGTAAGCTACGGAGCGGGGAGAGGCTACCGGTGGACCAGGGGTGTAGAGTAGTCTAAGTCTCTCCCAAAGTCCCAAAATGTCTCCTTTCAGGAGTGAGGGTGTGGATGAGGCGAAGACGCGTCGCCTCGTGACACGTTGTTCGACTGTTCTCATAGATGTTGGGTCCGGTCTCGTGATGATGTTGAAGGACATCGATGGGCGATTATCTAGATGTAGATGATCCAGTAGTGTTGAGTAGACCAGTAAGTCCGGGTCTCTTCGACCGACGGCATGGTCTCTAGACCAGTAAATCCGGGTCTCTTCCACCGACGGTATGGTCTCTCCCCATAAGTCCCAAAAGACTCCCGCCGGGAGTGAGGGTGGGGGTGAGGTTGGTCGCGTCGCCGCGTGACCCAGTGATCCATTGGGTTTGTACCCATGTTTTTCCTTGGAAAAGGGAACTGATTATGTATTGACTGTAGAATGGTGATTGGTTTCCAGCCACTCACTGAGCTTGTAGCTCACCCCTCGCATACTGTTTCTTTTCAGGGGCAGTGTTGGGCGTGGAGCTGGAGCTTTCCTGTGGCGTGGTCTTATGGGCGTGGAGCGTTCTTCCGGCGGGTGGCGAGTGCGAGGCTGTCAGCATTCCTAGAGTCTTTTATGCTTTGTAAATCGTGCATGTGGCACAGGTTGTATTTTCTTTGGTCTAGACTTGGCTTCCACAGGACATTGATTGTGTATTCGGGTCTGTAATAATGTTTTTGATTTACAGACATTGTTATATATTATGCTTCCGCTTTTCAGTCAGTTATCTTTATCTTGCTTTGCCGCCTTGTGTATTGTTGTTGGTGTCCTTATTGACCTCAGGTATTGATAGCTGATATTATATTTATTATTGCCACGTCTCGGGGACGCCTGGGGCGTGACAATAAAGGTGGTATCAGAGCCTGGTCCTGTCAGAGCCTAAGTCTAGTCGTATAGATGATGAGTCGTAGGATTGTCATCCGAGTACTCTTGTGTTAGAAGTTATCTTAGGTTGCTGACATGCCTCCTCGCATCCGTTGACGTGGACGTGACCCCCTGGACCCACCCTTAAGTTGTCGACTGGGTCGACTGGTTAGGGTCAGTTGTTAGATCTCTTGTGCGGGATTAAGGTTTGGGTAGGAGATTCCAGCCCAGTAGCGTGATAGTGATGAATTGGTTGCAATTTCTAAGGTATGGATTGCGTCTCGATAATGGAGCTTCTTCCCCGTGTATCGGTATCGCTGGTAACCATGGAGTTCGCGTGCGGCGCCAGTGTAAAGTGTTGAGGATGTGGCGTATTGCTCATTAAGGAATGATGTCTTCTTCTAGACTTCCTACTCTGGATAAGGGGCCTTGCAGGGTCAGCGTTGAGACCCGGGCTAGGGTACTCCGTGTTCCTTGTTTGGTTGTCGGGATATCCTATATCGGGACCTCATGGTGCCCTGCCAAGGTTTCTTTTCCCAGTCAAGGACTACCTTAGAAGCATCAAATTGATGGTGGATTTTTCCCTCTCACTTGGAAGGTGCTGTAGCGAGTGGTGATGCGTACGATCGGGATTGGGTGCGTCCTATTGCAGCTCAGTGGGCGATCGCTAGTGGACAGGGTTCCATAGTGGCATCTGGAGTCGCTTCGATATATCATTGTGCGTTGTAGCTGCCCGGTTGAGGCCAGAGCCCTGTGAGGTGCTCCCAGATGCTATGCTTGTGGTGCGCCCATATGGCAGAGATAGCGGGCTTGGGAGGCTACCAGGTGGGGGCCACACCGGGAGAGTGCTGCTAAATAATGTCGAGAGCGTGGACTCCCCGTGATGAATCTGCCCATGGAGTGCAGGATGCTGGAGTTCCAATGGTTGTAGATGAGCATCCTATCTCTGGCGGCATGTGAAGCACAGTTGTGGATACTGTCGCGTTTTGCCCCACATTGGTCGAATAAGGAGACGCGATGCTAGCGTTCGTGATGGGACTCAACCGCCCTATCAGTTAGATGACGTCGCATAGGCGTTGTCGAGGTTTGACGACCCCTTATTGCGTGTAAGTGTCATCGTGAGCGCCAGCTATGCTCGAGGAGCAGAACCTGAACTTAATTGTTCGAGGTGTTGTTTTGATCTCCCCGTGGAGGTTGAAGATCAATTACCTGCCGCGAATCGATGATCTGTTTGACCAGCTCTGGGAGCCAGTGTCTTCTCTTAGATCGATCTTCGCACAAGGGTACCACAAGTCGGAGATCCGAGAGTTGGACATCCCGTAGATGGCCTTTCGTGACCGTTCAGGCACTACGAGTTTTAAGTACTGCCGTCGGGGTTGACGAATGCGCCGGATGCCTTGTGGATCTCAAAAGTTTTATTGGGCTTCCGTGGACTACTTTGGGAAAGTCTTCATTGAGATTGCTGTGGTGTGATGAAAAGGTGATATGGGTGACCTTGTTTCCCCAGGTTGGCATGCCCTCAGGCAAAGTTCGAGAATCATCATCGCGTGGAAAGCGTCAGTCCATCGAGATTCCTCAGTGGACGTGGGAGTGGGTTATCAGGGATTGTTGCGGACTCGCTAATGTCACGTTCGGGTCACGACGCCGTCTAGGTGATCATTGACCGACTGACTAAGTCCGCGCTTCCCTCCCTACCCGACTGATTGAGTCTCTGGACGCCTTGACGTGGGTTTTCACCTTCGCGATTGTTCGTCTTCATGGCACTCCAGTCGGCGCTATTTTTGGTTGAGACGCGAGGGTTACTTTGAGGTTGTGGCGCAGCCTTTGGCGCGAGCCTCCATTTAAGTATAGCGTTTCATCGCCGATGGACAGCCAGACAAAGAGGACGATTCAGACCTTGGAGGACATGCTAAGTGCCTGCGTGCTCGATGATGAGGGCAGTTGGGTGAGGCACCACCCATTTGTTGGGGTATGCCTGCAAGACGACTGCCATTCGAGCACCCAGATGGATCTGTGAAAGGCACTCTACAGGCGCAGTTTATACCTCCCTTGTGTTGGGACGGTTGAGGAGCGCCAGTTGGAGGGGCCATAAGTTAGTTGTTTGACCTTGCGGTGGCCAGGTTGGTTCGTGTGTACATCTGCACCTCCCAGAACCGACAGAAGGGCTACCCAGGTCATTGTCGCCAGGGGCTTACCTTTGGGTTTGGCGACCATATTTTCAAGAAGGTGTCCTGGTTAAAGGGCACCCTCTGTTTCGACGTTCGGGGTAAGCTGAGTTTGCTCTTTAATGGGACCATTTCTCGTCATTGAGTGGATTGGGGAGGTGGCTTATCATGTAGCCTTTCCCCCACAGCTGGCTCATGCCCACGACGTCGTCCTTGTCTCATGACCGAGGCGTTATGTCCAAGATCCTGCTCATGTCATTCTGTTCGACTGCCTCATCCTGGAGGTGGATTTGTCGTTCGTGGAGCAGTGGATCGAGGTCAGACCAGCATGAGAAGAGGCTCCACGCTAAGACCGTTCCTTTGATTATAGTGGTTGGTAGCGCCAGTCCGGTGCGAAGACCACTTGGGAGCAAAAGGTCTATGCATGATACTTTCGGTCTTCCCTTTGGGTTTCCTTAAATTTCGAGGACTAAATTTCCTAAGGGGGGAAGAATGTTGTGCCTGTGTCATTTGGAGCGCTCTGTTTGAAAATTTGGGTACATAATTTTTTTTCGAAGTTATGTATTCTTGATTTGGTATTTGGATTTGATTTAGTTAAAATCCAAGATGAAGAGGTTTAAATATGAGTTTACTATGAGATGTCCAGTTTTGAGTTAGCTTTCGCACAGAAGTGGAATTAGATCAACTGGATTCTTGTAGTAAAAGTTATGGGTATTTTTCCAAGTATACCCCGGGGATGGAAATTCTGGCAGCAGCCCTGCTCGATGTTTAGCTCTAATTTCGGAATAGCTGGAGAGATTATTTGATCTGGCATGAACATGAAAGTTGTAGATAATCTTCTTAGTTTTCCATCGGTCTTGGAATTGAGCAATTCGGAGCTGTATCGTGAAGTTATAGCTGTTCCAGTGAAGCTTGCGCAGAATTTCTAGTCGAAGGGCGACTTAGTCATTCCCCCTTAGATATTTCTGATAAATATCTCTCTCTCTCTCTCCCCCTCCCAAATCCCCACGTCCACGCCTATTTTTTGGCCCTCTCTTTCTCTCATTCATGCCCACCAAGTGTTTGTGGAAATGCCCCAATGAGTAGGAGAGGGTGCATGTGCAAGTGAAGGGTGGTGTGGGTGTGTTTTGTGGTGTCTTCTCCTCCCTTTAAAGCTCCCTTTGCATGGTTCCCCCCCCCCCCCCGATTTTCAGCTGAAGAGGAGGCTGAGGTGAGGTGGTCGTGATGGTGGCGGTTGAGGTGGTCGCGGGTGCGTCGAGGGCCCCCAAACCTCCCCCTTTCTTTTCCCCTCCCAAGGTGAGCTCCTCCCCTTCTTTTCTTGACTTTTAGGGCTTAAGGGGTTGTGGGAAAGTCATGCATGCTAGGTAGATGTGTTAGGGTGTGTGTGAGGGGTTGGAGAGGGTTAAAATGAGGTTGGGATGGGCTAGAAGCGCGCTGGGCGCAGTCTGCGTGCGTGCGCCGCAGGCGGGAGCTGGCAGGCCCAGTCGGGCGCGCAGACGAGCGCAGGTGCGGGTGCACGCTGGAGTGCGCGGGGGTGCACGCGGGTGCAGGCGCGAGCGGGGGTGCGTGCGGTAGTGCGCGGGAATGCACGCGGGGGCGCGCGAGCGTGCGCGCGACTGCAGGGCGCCTGGGCATGCGCCTGGGCGCAGGGCAGGGAACCAGTGCAAGGGCGTGTGTGCGTGCGCGTGCGTGCGCATGCTAGGGCGTGCGCAAGGTGTTGCGCGGGGGGCGCGCTGGGCTGGACGCGCGGTGTGCGTGGGCGCGCGCGTGCGGCAGCGCGTCTGGGCGCGCGCGGCAGTGCACCGATGGTGCTGGGGTGCGTGCGTGCGTGCGCATTCGTGCGTGCGCATGCGGGGGGCCATGCGTGTGGCTGCCCAAGGGTTCGGGTAGGTGTCGGGGCACTCGGACTCACGTGCGTACGTGCGTGCTCGCATGCGTGCGAGCCCGTGTGCATGCTTGTCCGAGTATGGGGTATTTCTAATGTATTTCTATGTGTAAATTGTAATATTTCTGACCAGCTGGATGCCC
Source organism: Acorus gramineus (assembly GCA_030737835.1). NCBI lineage: Eukaryota > Viridiplantae > Streptophyta > Magnoliopsida > Acorales > Acoraceae > Acorus > Acorus gramineus. The sequence goes on from JAUJYN010000051.1 coordinate 255,127, forward strand.
TACCTTGCAGATCTCGTCGGATGGGATGCGCGAGGTCCCGGGTCGTAAGGTGAGTGGTTTGATTCCAATCCCCCCCCCCCCTCTCTAGGGATGCGCTCGACCCGCATAGACGCGTCGCGCATCGATGGGGGCCCTGAGCTAAATTATGTAGCCACCTGTGCATGCCTGATTATTATGATGTATCCATGCCACCTTAGACCTTGCATGCTAGGGATATACACCCATACATCATGTATAGAGGCCCGTACATGCCTGGACACCATGTCTTGTACTTAAGAGCCTTGATCTATGCATGTTTTGCTATGATCTATTCATGCCACCTTAGACTTTGTATGCTAGGGATATGCACCCTTATATCATGTATAGCGGCCTATGCATGCTTAGATACCGAGCCCCGACCTATGCATTTTCCCATTTAGTTGAATTTATATAAATCAAGATGGGATTATGTGTTTATATTGTTGTAAGCATGCCTTAGAGAATATTATAACCTTGTGGTTATAATATAGGTTTCCCCTCATCTTAGTTATGCGCCCTGGAGGAATTCTGAAGAATTCATGACATTTGTAGAGTTGAGATCGGTGTCGGCGGATCCAAGAGGATCGCATGCGTGTGGGTAGGCTGTTTCTCTTCCCTTCGTTGGATCCATGTAGGGACTCCTCAGCGTTAGACAAGCCGTCCTGACAGAGGGCTCCCATCAGTAAGCACCTCCTGATTTGGTTTCGGACTGTGCTGAATCGTGGGAGTAGACCAGGCGAGCTACGGTGTGGAGGAGAGGCTATCGGTGGACCAAGGGTGATTAACAGCCTAGTCAGTCCCAAAAGGCCATGTTACCTTGTGAGGGTGTGGTGGGTCGGCGATGTAGCGACCCATTGGATTTTGTATAGTTGTTGCCACTTAGAGGCTGTAAATGCTTTGAGGTTGATATGAGTGTGTTGGTTGCTGTTATGCATGTGTGTGATATCTCGATGAGCGAGTATCGAGAGTGGTGAGTTGAGGAGATCGGATTGTACATACTACCCGGTAGAGGGTTATTGAATGATGTCGCGAGCGTGGAATCGTCCCCCCCCCCCCTTCGTTGGATCCGCGTAGTACATCCCCGGCGTTAGACAGGCTATCCTGACAGAGGGCTCCCATCAGTAGGCATCTCCTGATTTGGTTTCGGACTGTGCTGAATCGTGGGAGTATACCAGGTAAGCTACGGAGCGGGGAGAGGCTACCGGTGGACCAGGGGTGTAGAGTAGTCTAAGTCTCTCCCAAAGTCCCAAAATGTCTCCTTTCAGGAGTGAGGGTGTGGATGAGGTGAAGACGCGTCGCCTCGTGACACGTTGTTCGACCGTTCCCATAGTTGTTGGGTCCGGTCTCGTGATCGATGTTGAAGGACATCGATGGGCGATTATCTAGATGTAGATGATCCAGTAGTGTTGAGTAGACCAGTAAATCCGGGTCTCTTCGACCGACGGCATGGTCCCTAGACCAGTAAATCCGGGTCTCTTGGACCGACGGTATGGTCTCTCCCCATAAGTCCCAAAAGACTCCCGCCGGGAGTGAGGGTGGGGGTGAGGTTGGTCGCGTCGCCGCGTGACCCAGTGATCCTTGGGTTTCTACCCATGTTTTTCCTTGAAAAAGGGAACTGATTTATGTATTGACCTGTAGAATGGTGATTGGTTTCCAGCCACTCACTGAGCTTGTAGCTCACCCCTCGCATACTGTTTCTTTTCAGGGGCAGTGTTGGGCGTGGAGCTGGAGCTTTCCTGTGGCGTGTTCTTATGGGCGTGGAGCGTTCTTCCGGCGGGTGGCGAGTGCGAGGCTGTCAGCATTCCTAGAGTCTTTTTATGCTTTGTAAATCGTGCATGTGGCACAGGTTGTATTTTCTTTGGTCTAGACTTGGCTTCCACAGGACATTGATTGTGTATTCGGGTCTGTAATAATGTTTTTGATTTACAGACGTTGTTATATATTATGCTTCCGCTTTTCAGTCAGTTATCTTTATCTTGCTTTGCCACCTTGTGTATTGTTGTTGGTGTCCTTATTGACCTCAGGTATTGATAGTTGATCTTATATTTTATTTTGCCACGTCTCCCGGACGCCTGGGGCGTGACATCTTCGACCGACGGTATGGTCTCTAGACCAGTAAATCCGGGTCTCTTCGACCGACGGTATGGTCTCTCCCCATAAGTCCCAAGAGACTCCCTCCGGGAGTGAGGGTGGGGGTGAGGTTGGTCGCGCCGCCGCGTGACCCAGTTATCCATGGGTCTCTACCCATGTTTTCCTTGAAAGGAAATTGATTATGTATTCATTATCTGAACGAACTGAATAAGTAGATGCGATTTCCTACTCGACTCAGGTTTGTTTGGAATATTGGCATGCACCTGTTAGTGCGCGAGATCGCGCTTGACCCTTTCTTTTAAGTTGGCGATATCCAACGCATGATTAGAGTATATTTTGTATGTTTATGTGATTAATGACCGTGTATGCATGTTGTATGATTTATTATGATGTGAATCCATGTTAGGGAGTGTCCCTATAATTATTAGATGATTGTGCATATGGTTCATGCACATAGCTAGATATAAAATTCTCCCAGATATATTTATTTGCGCATGTTAAAAACTGATAGGCCTATCTGGAATAGGCGTGGGTATGATCCGCTGTCGGGTTGTACCTTATTAGTTAGAGCGCTAGCGATGAAATCGCCCGTGCATCCGAGCGATGCACTCGTTTGGAATTCAGAAGGATTCATTATCTTAACGGTTTGTTAAGCCGATAGTTGGGGCGTGTCACCCCTTTGTGTCTGAGCGACGCAACCGCGTGGGAGTACAATAGTGTTCGCTATCATTGATATGTGATTATCGGGTGTAGTGTTTTTCCATTGGGTTCGTTTTGCGAACATGGAATGTTTACTCCCAATGTCATCTGTGTTGAGGAGGCCCGGGATGTAGCTATCCTGACAGAAGACTCCCATTCATAGGTACCACCGATGCTTTCGGGAGCATACTGATCGTGGGAGTGTACCAGGTAGAGGCTATCTGGGAGAGGGCTAACGAATGATATTGCGAGCGTGGAATCGTACTCCCCTCCGTTGGATCCGATGTAGGAACTTCTCGGGTTGGGAAAAGCTATCCTGACAGAGGGCTCCCATCTGTAGGTACTACCGATGCATTCGAGAACGTACTGACCATGGGAGTATACCAGGTAGAGGCTACCCGGGGAAAGGGCTACCGGTGGACCAAGGGTGTAGAGCAGTCTAAGTCTCTTCCAAAAGTCCCAAGAGTCTCCCTCCGGGAGTGAGGGTGAGGATGAGGTGAAGACACGTCGCCTCGTGACCCATTCGTTGTTCGTCCGTTCCCATAGTTGTTGGGTCCGGTCTCGTATCGATGTTTAAAGACATCGTTGGGCAGTTATCTCGATGTAGATGATCCAGTAGTGTTGTGTGGACCAGTAATCCCGGGTCTCCTCGACCAACGGTATGGTCTCTCCCCAAAAGTCCTAAGAGTCTCCCTCCGGGAGTGAGGGTGAGGGTGAGGTTGGTCGCGCCGCCATGTGACCCTGTTATCCATGGGTTTCCACCCATGTTTACCTTGAAAGGAAATTGTTTATGTATTGAACCGTTGTATGGTGATTGGTTTCCAGCCACTCACTGAGCTTGTGGCTCACCCCTCGCATATTGTTTCTTTGCAGGGGCAGTGTTGGGCGTGGAGCTGGAGCTTTCCTATGGTGTGGTCTTATGGGCGTGGAGGGTTCATCCGGCGGGTGGCGAGTGTGAGGCTATCAGAAGTCCTAGAGTCATTGTATGTATTGTAAATCGTGCATGTGGCACAGGTTGTATTTTTCATTGGTCTAGACTTGGCTCTCACAAGACAGTGATTGTGTATTCGAGTCTGTAATAATGTTTTTGGTTTACAGACATTGTTTATATATTATGCTTCCACTTTTTAGTCAGTTATCATTATTCTTGCTTTGCCACCTTGTGTGTTGTTGTTGGAGTCTTTATTGACCTCAGGTATTGATAGCTGATATTTTATTATTGCCACGTCTCGGGGACGGCCACCCTGGGGCGTGATAAACAGGTGCATGTCAATATTCCAAACGAACCTGAGTTGAGTAGGAAATCGCATCTACTTACTCAGTTCGTGTAGAGGGAGAGGGCGAGAGAGATCATCATCTCAAGAAGTTGGTCATAGTTTTGCCCCATTAGAATGGGCGCAACAAATACACCACCCCCTCGTGTCTTATCGCAAGGGAATATTAGGCAAGTGCCCGTTATTAACCCAGACTTAATCATGTTGGATATTCCAATTAATATGGTAGGAGTAGTATCACAATATTACCTAAGACATGCCATATTCTATACATCCATACACATTACAAAAATACATGCCATACTAGAGGGGCGCATGCAACACAATCATTCATACATAGATACAATACATCAATATAAGCCTAGCATGTAAGATATCTAACATATTATAGTCTAAGCATGGCCATACTACTTATCTATACAAGTAGTATAGCTAGGATGCCCCATCGAAGCGCGACGCACGACTACGCGCGTCGAGCGCATCTCGAGGGGGGGGATTGGACCAAACCACTCACCACAACCCGGGACCTCGCACATCCCTTCCGACGAGATCTGCATGGTAAGGGCATCAGATTTGGTGAGTAACATCACATTATAACACTTTAAAATTACTAGAAATGCCAAAGACTTAGACATGCACGCATACAGGCTCGCACGATGCAAGCACGCGTGTACGCACGCATGCCCGAGTGTCTCAGCACCTACCCGAGCCCCTGGGCAGCCCCACGCATGCCCAGCAGCGCGCCCAGAAACACGCCCAGACCAACGGTATGGTCTCTCCCCAAAAGTCCCAAAAGTCTCCCTCTGGGGGTGAGGGTGAGGTTAGTCGCGCCGCCGCGTGACCCTTTTATCCATGGGTTTCCACCCATGTTTACCTTGAAAGGGAATTGTTTATGTATTGAACTGTTGTATGGTGATTGGTTTCCAGCCACTCACTGAGCTTGTAGCTCACCCCTCGCATACTGTTTCTTTTCAGGGGCAGTGTTGGGCGTGGAGCTGGAGCTTTCCTGTGGCGTGGTCTTATGGGCGTGGAGCATTCTTCTGGCGGGTGGCGAGTGTGAGGCTGTTAGCAGTCCTAGAGTCATTGTATGTATTGTAAATCGTGCATGTGGCACAGGTTGCATTTTCTTTTGCCTAGACTTGACTCTCACAGGACAGTGATTGCGTATTCGAGTCTATAATAATGTTTTTGATTTACAGACATTGTTTATATATTATGCTTCCGCTTTTCAGTCAGTTATCATTATCCTTGCTTTGCCACCTTATGTGTTGTTGTTGGAGTCTTTATTGACGTCAGGTATTGATAGTTGATATTTTATTATTGCGACGTCTCGGGGACGGCCGCCCTGGGGCGTGACACAATCACCATACAACAATTCAATACTAAAACAATTTCCTTTCAAGGAAAACATGGGTAGAAACCCAATGGATAACAAGGTCACGCGGCGGCGCGACCAACCTCACCCTCACCCTCACTCCCAGAGGGAGACTCTTGGGACTTTTGGGGAGAGACCATACCGTTGGTCGAGGAGACCCGGGATTACTGGTCCACACAACACTACTGGATCACCAACCTCACCCTTACCCTCACCCTCACTCCCGAAGGGAGACTCTTGGGACTTTTGGGGAGAGACCATACCGTTGGTCGAAGAGACCCGGAATTACCGATCTACGCAACACTACTGGATCATCTACATCGAGATAACTGCCCAACGATGTCTTTGAACATCGATACAACTATGGGAACGGACGAACAACGAATGGGTCACTCGGCGATGTGTCTTCACCTCATCCTCACCCTCACCCTTTAGAGGTGACATAGGACTTTTGGAAGAGACTTAGATTGCTCTACACCCTTGGTCCACCGGTAGCCCTTTCCCCACATAGCCTCTACCTGGTATACTCCCACGATCAGTACGCTTCCGAACGCATCGGTGGTACCTACGGATGGGAGCCCTCTGTCAGGACAGCTTTTCCAACGCCGGAGAGTTCCTACATCGGATCCAACGAAGGGGAGAACGATTTCACGCTCGCAATATCATTCATTAGCCCTCTCCCGGGTAGCCTCTACCTGATATACTCCCACGATCAGTACGCTTCCGAACGCATCGGTGGTACCTACGGATGGGAGCCCTCTATCAGGACAGCTACAACCCGGGCCGCTTCAACACGGACGACATTGGGAGGAAACACTCCATGTTCGCAAAGCGAACCCAATGGAAAAACAACTACTCTCGATAATCACATATCGATGATATCGAATACTATTGTACTCCCACACGGTTGCGTCGCTCGGACACAAGGGGGGGTTGCCTCTGCTCTCACACAGAAAAAATCTCAAGGCACATAACCCAATAGGCGATTCATATGCACGCCTAGCACGGGCCACAACTACCGGCTTAACAAAACCGATAAGATAATGAATTCTCCTGAATTCCAAACGAGTGGCCTAGCTTAATCCCACAACTACCAGCTTAACAAAACCGATAAGATAATGAATTCTCTTGAATTCCAAACGAGTGCATCGCTCGGATGCACGGGGGCGATTACATCGCTAGTGCTCTAACTAATAAGGTACAACCCAACAACGGGTCATACCCACGCCTATTTCAGATAGGCCTAATCAGTTTTAACATGCGCATATATATCTAGGAGAATTATATCTTAGTTATGTACATGAACTACATGCACGATAACCTATCAAATAATTATAGGGATACTCCCTAACATGGATTTACATCATAAACAACAAATCGTACAACATGCATACATGGCCATTACTTAAGCATGCGTTGGATATCACCAACTTAAAAGGGAAGGGTCAAGCGCGATCTCGCGCACTAACAGGTGCATGCCAATATTCTAAACGAACCCGAGTCGAGTAGGAAATCGCCTCTACTTACTCAGTTCGTGCAGAGGGAGAGGGCGAGAGAGAGATCATCATCTCTTGAAGTTGGTCATAGCTTTGCCCCACTATCATGGGCGCAAAACTACACCACGCCCTCGAGTCTTATCGCAAGGGAATATTAGGCAGGTGCCCGTTATTAACCCAGACTTAATCATGCTGGATATTCCAATTAATATAGTGGGAGTAGTATTACAATACTACCTAAGGCATGCCTATTCTATATATCCATACACAGTACAGGAATACATGCCCATACTAGAGGGGCACATGCAATACAATCATACATACATGGATACAATACATGCCATATAAGCCTAGCATGCAAGATATCTAACATATTATAGTTTAAGCATGGCCATACTACTTATCTACACAAGTAGTATAGCTAGGATGCCCCATCGATGCGTGAAGCACGTCTACGCGCGTCGAGCGCATCTCGAGGGGGGGGATTGGATCAAACCACTCACCGATACCCGGATCGCCGCGCGTCCAGTCTACGAGATTTGCAAAACACAACCAATGATCCATAATTAAATTATGGAACCTCCTATCACACATATAAGCCTACTTCATGAAGTCCCTAACCCCTGATACTTCCATATTATCACACAAGACACATGCAAACAACTCCTTGACACTCAACCAAACAAAACTGCCAAACCTACTGCAACCAGCCCTACTAATTTATCTCCACAGCACCCAACACACCTCCACAAATTATGAAATAAAACATGCACATTCTCTGATATTCTGGGATCATAATCCATGAAGACATTAGAACCTAATTTTTCCTCTACAAGCCTGAAATAAATTATTTCCAGAAGCAGGTCAATTCCTACGCGAATCTGGACAGGCCATGCAAAACAGGTTCTAACTTACACCACAGATATCATAATGACCCCAAATTTCATATATAACAACTAGACACATAGATGATCATATCATATGAAGACATAATCCTAAAAATGTGCCTCTAAATACTAGATGCACTGAGATCTTTAAAATACAGAGTGCTGTCTTACCAAAACAGGGGAAGGGAAATGGGGAGATGCGGGGTTCTCGACACACCCACGACCACCTCAACCACCACCACCACTACCACCACCTCATCAGCATCTCCTCAAGCCCTTCATGGCAGAAAACAGGGGTGCAAAGGGGCATGAGAAGGGGATAGAGAGAAGAGAAACAACAACAACAACAACAACAACACATACTCACCCTTTCTCACTCTTTCTTGTGCTTCTTCTTCATCTTTTCCTTCAATTGCTTCTTCCTCCTCCTTCTTCACACACAAAGAGGAGAAAAAAAGAGACCAAGAGAGGGAGAGAAGGTGTTCCATGGAGAAAAAAAGAGACCAAGAGAGGGAGAGAAGGTGTTCCATGAAATGGGAGAGAGGGGGAGAGAGAGAGAGGGCAAAATGTCATTTTCATGCCCAAATAGTGCCTAGGGGTGACCTTAAGGGGGGGTGAGGTTAGGGTTAGGCTCACCCACTCACATATCAAATAACCAATGGTTTCTTCATCCCTAAGCAAGGTGGGGGTAAGGTTACCAATGGTCACCACATCCCCAAAATATCTCACACTATTCGACCAATCAGGAACTCTCAAAACCCGTATACGGTTCGGAAGTGCATATTTTCAAAACATTACCGGAATTCGATAAAATTTTTATGGGTAGTAGGAAACAGTACCAGGACCCATAATATGCAGTTAGATTTCCAATCAGAGTACTCCAACTCCCGCAGGTGGCTAAAAGCTAAAATTTTAGCGACTCCGATCGAAAAAGAAAAAGGCCCTAAATGACCCAGATGCGACCAAGGCTTAACCAAAATGGCTCCAAATGACACAGGCATAACAGAAAGGGTAGTAGAAAATGAGGGTTTTAGTGAGATAAAGTCACTTGCAGGGGGGGTTTATATAGTGGTGAAGCTAATAAGGGAGGTGAACTTAAGCTAAGCTTACCCAACTATTCAATAAAAGGAAAAAAAATAACCAATGGGGAGGTGAGACTTCTTAAGCTCACCCAAGGTGTCCCTATCACACCAAAAGGGTTAATTATCCATAGCTAATCCACCACCAACCAGTAACAAATGAAAATCCGGATACCAATCAGAACTGAAAACCCAAAAAAAAATAAACATTTCCAATTATCCCAAGGCAGTTATCAAACCAAAGAAAACACTGGTAAATCATTCAACTAGGGGGAACAATCACCAAAATAATAATAATAATAATAATAATAATAACAACACCCATATTATAAATTCCAAAATGACACAAATTTAACACTTATAGGGGGAAAACTGCAATTTGTGGGGCTGGGGGAATTAGAGGGATGAGGGTAGAAAAAAAATTAGGTATTTGCTGCAGGGATACATAATTTTTTTTCAAAAGGTTGGGGCACATGAATAATTGGTGGTTTGCTGCTGTAGGGGTATTTGGACAATTAATCCAAAAGAAAATGGTGAGCAATAAGTTAAACAAAGATTGAAAACTGAAATCAGATGAACTACACAAACCATTGAAAACCGAAATCAGATGAACTACACAAACCGATGGCTCTAGTGTGAGCTATTGCTTAGGAAAAGGAGAATTTAGAGAGGAAGTTGATCAAAATGACATAAATTCAACAAACCAGTGAGTTTGTAAACCTTGAAGGGGAAAATTAAAAAAAATCCAAAGGAGAATAGATGTGAAATGGGAAAGCCCAATCGACAGCTATGGTAAGAGTAATTGCTCAGATAAGTGAGAAAGTCAGACAAACAGATTCAAAATGTAATTTACCGCTTTGGGTCTTTTGGTAAATCGACGGCTCAACTGTAAGTCGTCGGGCAGGTTCACAAGAAAACAACAGGAAAGCAAATTACAAATGCGATTGACTGCGCTGGTTTTTGATGAAAATAAATCGACGGCTCACCTATAAGCCGTTGGGAAGGTTAACAAGAAAACAACAGAAACAATTTAAAAAAATGCAATTTTACTGTGCTAGCTTTTGATAAGAGTAAAAAGCGATGGCTCAACAGTAAGCCGTTGATATGCAGATCTCAGTAGAAACAACATAGAAAGCAACTTTAAACCACTACAGATAAATGTGAGTTCAAATGAACAAACCCGACGGCTCTTCCTGAGCCGTCGCTCAATAAGCATAGGCAAACCGGTATAAAGCAATCAAAACCAAATCCTGAAAACAGTCAAGCAGTAAATGAAGTAGGATGGAAACAACAAGAATTTAAATAAATACATAATGAGGCAAAAAGAAACACAAAGAAAAGGGTTAGTAGTCCTTGGCGATCAACCTGTACTTGATGGAACAACAGGGGGGGTGCTTTTCAAATGGTCCTTAGACCAACTGGCTAACGGCTCTAGTATAGGCCGTCCGTCAGGTGAATCTCGTTTCCATGTAGAGAGTTTAGTTCAATAGATATGCAATCACACACACACGTTATTTAAACCTAGGCTTATATAACCTTAACAAGCTTACAAACCAATGATTGCAAGGTTTTGACAATGGTGGAGACAAGTTCCTTTTGTTTAAACCCTAGAGAAGAAGTTAAAAAGAAAAAGAAAACATGGAGATATAGGTGGACTAAAGGGATGAAGAGGATGGTGTTCTTCTCTAGATGCTCTCTGTCCCTCTGATTTCAAGTGGTGGGAAGATTGGATCCAAAAAACAAAAGGGTTTCTTCTCTTCTTGCCAATTGTCTCCTCTTTTTCTTCAACAAATACCTTCCTTTTATAGTGTTCTTCAACCAACCATATTTATACAACACATAGAGGGCATTATTGCAGTTTTCTCATCGACCAGGTGTTGGTGGAAGTGACCCCTAGGAGTTGTGGTCGAGGGAGGGAGTGCCACTGCCATTTTCACCAACTTTTTTTTTATCCTAGAATGGTGTTGCCACCACACTTTAACCATTGGCATAGTACGGTTACGCAACACATGCTCCATGCGATCCAAAATCTCGACGGGTCGCTCGATTAGAGTAAGATCCTCCTCCAACCACAGCGGACCATACTCAATAACATGAGAGGGATCGTGAATATATCGCCTCGGTTGAGATACGTGAAACATGTCGTGGACTTGCGATAACTGCGGAGGTAACACCAATCGATAAGCTACCTCACCAACACGCTCAAGGATCATAAAGGGACCAATAAATCTAGGACTAAGCTTTCTTCGAATGTCAAACTGTGAGGCACCTCTCATAGGAGAGACTTTCAAGAATACATGATCACCAACTTCAAACTGAAGAGGTTTTCAACGCTGATCGGCGTAGCTTTTCTGACGATTTTGGGCTACTCGAATCCAGTCACGAATCAAGTCAACCCTCTCAGATGTATCTCGAACAATGTCAGGACCCAAAAGTTAACGCTCTCCAACCTCGTCCCAGCACAACGGTGACCTGCAACTGCGACCATACAGTGCCTCGTATGGTGCCATCTGAATGCTTGCTTGATAGCTATTGTTATAAGCGAACTCCACTAATGGAAGATGATCCTCCCAACTACCACCAAAGTCGATTATATAAGCTCGAAGCATGTCTTCGAGAATTTGAATGGTGCGCTCAGACTGACCATCAATCTGAGAATGAAAAGTTGGACTGAAGTCCAATCTTGTCCCAAGAGCTACACGAAGACTACACCAAAAACACGATGTAAAGCGTGTATCTCGATCAAATACAATACTGACCAGAACACCATGAAGTTGAATAATCTCCTGAACAAACAATTGCGCTAACACCTCAGGTGAATCTCTCACCTTTATAGCAAGATAATGAGAAGACTTGGTCAAGAAATCCACTATGACCCAAATAGCATCACGACCCAATCAAGTTTTGGGTAAACTTGTAACAAAGTCCATAGTGATGTGTTCCCACTTCCATTGAGGAATGGAAAGGGACCGCAATTCTCCAGAAGGCCTTTGATGCTCAGCCTTGACGCGCTGACAGGTAAGAAATTGAGCTACAAAGTGAGCTATATCAAGGTCGAGGTTACTAACCACACGATTTTTAGCTGCTTAAAGAAGGGGCTTGAGGACAAGAAAGGACAGTGGTTGGATCAACTCCTGAGTGTCCTTTGGGCATATCACACCACACGGAGGAAGCCAATCAAGGAAACCCCTTTCGCTCTCGCTTATGGGACATAGGCAATTATCCTCACAGACGTTTTGCTCCCCACCTTGTGGTCGGGATCGCTGACTCTCAGCAGAACAACGCAGCTCTCGCAGATAACCTTGTCTTGCTGGAAGAACGAAGGGAAGCTACCATCATCTATGTCACGCCCCAGGGCGGCTGTCCCCGAAACGTGGCAATAATGAATATCAGCTATCAATACCTGAGGTCAACAAAGACTCCAACAACAACACACAAGGTGGCAAAGCAAAGATAATAATAACTGACTGAAAAGCAGAAGCATAAGATATCAACAATGTCTGTAAACCAATAACATTATTACAGACTCGAATACACAATCACTGTCCTGTGAGAGCCAAGTCTAGTCCAAATAAAATGCAACATGTGCCACATGGCACGATTTACAATACATAAAATGACTCTAGGGCTGCTGACAGCCTCGCACTCGCCACCCGCCGGAAGAACGCTCCACGCCCATAAGACCACGCCATAGGGAAGCTCCAGCTCCACGCCCAACACTGCCTCTTAAAAGAAACAGTATGCGAGGGGTGAGCTACAAGCTCAGTGAGTGGCTGGAAACCAATCACCATACAACAGTTCAATACTAAAGCAATTTCCTCTCAAGGAAAACATGGGTAGAAACCCAATGGATAACAAGGTCACGCGACGGCGCGACCAACCTCACCCTCACCCTCACTCCCGAAGGAAGACTCTTGGGACTTTTGGGGAGAGACCATACCGTTGGTCGAAGAGACCCGAAATTACTGGTCTACACAACGCTACTGGATCATCTACATCGTGATAACTGCCCAACGATGTCTTTGAACATCGATACGCAACCGACCCAACAACTAGGGAACGGACGAACCACGAATGGGTCACGCGGCGACGTGTCTTCACCTCATCCTCACCCTCACCCTTTACAGGTGACATAGGACTTTTGGAGAGATTAGACTCCTCTACACCCTTGGTCCACCGGTAGCCCTTTCCCCGGGTAGTCACTACCTGGTATACTCCCACAATCAGTACGCTTTCGAATGCCTCGGTGGTACCTACGGATGGGAGCCCTCTGTCAAGATAGCTTTTTCAACGCCGGGAATTTCCTACATCGGATCCAACGAAGGGGAGAACTATCCCACGCTCGCAATATCATTCGTTAGCCCTCTCCCGAGTAGCCTCTACCTGGTATACCCCCACGATCAGTACATCTTGTCGCATGCATCGATAGTACCTACAGGTGGGGGCCCTCTGTCAGGACAGCTACAACCTGGGCCGCTTCAACATGGACGACATTGGGAGGAAACACTCCATGTTCGCAAAGCGAACCCAATGGGAAAACAACTACTCTCGATAATTACATATCGATGATAGCGAACACAATTGTACTCCCACACGGTTGCGTCGCTCGGACACAAGGGGGGTTGCCTCTGCTCTCACGCAGAAATAATCCCAAGGCACATAACCCAACAGGCGGTTCATATACACGCCTATCACGGGTAGGCCTAGCTTAATGCCACAACTACCGGCTTAACAAAACCGATAAGATAATGAATTCTCCTGAATTCCAAACGAGTGCATCGCTCGGATGCACGGGGGCGATTACATCGCTAGCGCTCTAACTAATAAGGTACAACCCGACAACGGGTCATACCCACGCCTATTTCAGATAGGCCTAATCAGTCTTAACATGCGCATATATATATCCAGGAGACTTAATCTTAGTTGTGTACATGAACTACATGCACGATAACCTATCAAATAATTATAGGGATACTCCCTAACATGGATTTACATCATAATAAATCATACAACATGCATACATGGCCATTAATCACATAAGCACACAAGGCCTAACTTAAGCATGCGTTGGATATCACCAACTTAAAAGGGAAGGTCAAGCGCGATCTCGCGCACTAACAGGTGCATGCCAATATTCCAAACGAACCTGAGTCGAGTAGGAAATCGCCTCTACTTACTCAGTTCATGCAGAGGGAGAGGGCGAGAGAGAGATCATCATCTCTTGAAGTTGGTCATAGCTTTGCCCCATTAGCATGGGCGCAACAACTACACCACGCCCTCGAGTCTTATCGCAAGGGAATATTAGGCAGGTGCCCGTTATTAACCCAGACTTGATCATGCTGGATAGTCCAATTAATATGGTAGGAGTAGTATTACAATACTACCTAAGGCATGCCATATTCTATACATCCATACACATCACATAATACATGCCCATACTAGAGGGGCGCATGCAATACAATAATTCACACATGGATACAATACATGTATATAAGCCTAGCATGCAAGATATCTAACATATTATAGTTTAAGCATGGCAATACTACTTATCTGCACAAGTAATATAGCTAGGATGCCCCATTGATGCGCAACGCATGACTACGCACGTCGAGCGCATCTCGAAGGGGGGGGGATTGGATCAAACCACTCACCGCAACCCGAGTCATCGCGCATCGCGAGGCAGCACGGGAGCGGGGCAAGCAGGGCAGCACGCATGCAGAGGGAGGCACACACACGCGGGGCAGCACTCGGGTTGCACAGGCAGGGCAAGGCGCGCTGGGCACAGTCGCAGGGAACGTCGCAGGACGCACTGGGCACAGTCGCTGGGCGCGCTGGGCACAGTCGCAGGGAACGTCGCAGGACGCGCTGGGCACAGATGCAAAGCACGCCGCAGGGCACGCTGGGCACAGGCGCAGGACGCGCTGGGCACAGACGCAGGGCACGCCGCAGGGCACGCTGGGCACAGGCGTAGGGCGCGCTGGGCACAGACGCAGGGCACGCCGCAGGACGCGCTGGGCACAGACGCAGGGAACGCCTGGCACAGACGCAGGTGCTGGCAGGGCAGCAGGCAGGGCATGCTGGGCACAGCCGCTGGGCACGCTGGGCACAGCTGCTGGGCATGAGTGCTGGTGCTGGCAGGGCAGCAGACACACGGGCACGCCGACACCCCTACTCCCAAGCAACCAAGCACACACAAACCAAAACACAAACACTTAGCATGCACCACCTCCCAACACACCCAATGAGCTGAAAAACCAGAAAAAAGAAGAGGGGAAAGCTTACCAAGAGAAGGGGAAAGGGAAGGGGGAGGTGTGGGAGCTCGCAAGCACGCCCATGACCACCTCGACCACCACCACCACTACCACCACTTCAGCCTTCATTCCTCTTCTTCTTGCTGAACCAGAGGGGAGGGGGGATTCATAGATAACATTAGGGGGGAGCAATAGGAGGAGGAGAGGGAAGAGACAACAACAATGGCACACACCTTCTCTTCTTTGCTCTTCCAAGCACTTCTTCCTCATCTTCCCCTTCTAAAACTCTACCAAGCACACTCAAGAGGGCTGGACCAAAGAGAGTGAGAGAGGAGACATTTGGGGGGAGGACATTATATAGACAAAGTGGGGTTCAAAGGACAAAAATCGTCCATGACCCGAAATTCTGTACATGCTTCACTAGAACAGCTATAACTTCCTCAATATAGCTCCGAATTGCACAATTCAAAGTCCACTGGAAAGCCAAGAAGATTATCTACAACTTTCATGTTTATGCTCAGATTAAATAACCCCTCCAGCTATTCCGAAATGAGAGCTAAACATTGAACAGGGCTGCTGCCAGGATTTTCTCATCCATGGGGTATACTTGGAAAAATACCCATAACTTTTTCTACATGAATCCAGTTGATCTAATTCCACTTTTGTATGAAAGCTAACTCAAAACTGAGCATCTCATGATAAAATCATATTTAAACCTCTTCATCTTGGATTTTAACAAAATTAAATCCAAATACCAAATTGGAAATGCATAACTTCTAGGAGAAAAATTATGTAGCCAAATTTTCAATCAGAGCACTCCAACTCCTGTAGGTGGCTAAAACCCAAAATTTTAGCGACTCCGATCGAAAAATAAGGCTCCAAATGACACAGGCATAACAATCTATCAAGCTGCCACCAACGCCAACAAACTCTCCACATCAATAAAAAAGTGTGCACCCAATCATTTGCTCCTGATGAGTGAGTCCTCTAGCGTGTCACTGATAACATTCAAGAGCTCAATGCCGGGAAGCTCGGAGTCACTTGGAAGGGCCCGTATAAGGTGGTGGAGGCTTATGGCAATGGGGCATACAAGCTCTGCACAGTCGGTCCATGAAATGTACCCATCCAACCCCTGGAACACCATGAACTTGAGAAAGTATTATGTGTAAGCCAGGCGGAGTTTATGAATAAGGTCGAAGACTGTTTTGATTTAGTTTCATTCCTTTAGCTTGCGTGTGATTGTTGTAATTGTCTAATGAATGCTTGCAAATATTTGTTTCCATACCCTTCTTTTATGGGGATTAGTATATTATTTTCGGTCCTCTCATCCGAACACGTACGGCGTCAGGACAGGTCCAACACCAGCTGCCACCTTCACCCTGTACTGACGGCCGTAAACGGACCACATCAGACTGGGTCTAGCCACGTATACGTCACCAGTCGAGCAGGGTAAATGCTACTCCCTCACCCCCATATACGTGGTCGGATACAAAATATACTTCCTCCAAGGGTGACGCCGCTCGGACGGTTCAAGCCGGAGGAAATGAGTGAACCCCATAAGGTGACGCCGCCAACCGACTCAATCCAGGGGTACACCCAGACCAAACCCATAGGGTGGCACCGCCAGCCGGCTCAGAAAAGGTGTATAGACCGAATCCCGTAGGGTGATGCCGTCAGCCGGTTCAAGCCAAGGACACAGATTGAATCCTGTAGGGTGACGCTGCCAATCGACTCAAGCCAGGGAAAAATCGAGTCCCACGGAGAGATGCCACACAAACGGTTTTAACTGAAGACACGAACCAGCTCCCAAAGGGTATCACCATTCGGCTAGCTCAAGCCAGAAATAAACCAAACCCCCACAGGCTGACACCACGCAGGCAGATAAAAGCAGGGGTCACAAACCGAGTTCCTAAGGGCTATGCAGTCACAACAGTTCAGGCCAATGGACACGAAAATTAATCCCCATAAGGTGACGCTGTGCAGACGGCTCAAGTTAGGGGTAGACCGAGGTTCTCCTCCACATAAGGGGATACCCGAAGGCTGTTCGAACCCAAAGACAACGCAAATATGTCTTTCAGGATGATGCCACCTATATGATTCAAATCATCAGAGTCATGATCCAACTCCCAAACAACAACACCTCAATAGGTTCACATCAATGGGATGAAATTGCCCCAAAACTACCATACCAACGACATGAGCTTGGGGCAACCCACCGTCCAGAAATTGATACCAGGTGATGGTTCATACCAAAAGAATGGCTGGCTAACCTATGGGTGTATCACTCTCGACGCTGACCCGATCTAACCGAAATGACTATAGGACCACGTCACGAGAGTGACTTAAACTATTCGTCTTATTGGTGCATTGAGAAAAGTCACCTCGAGCGATTGGAACCCTAGCCCTGTACAATCTCAGCACACCGCGGTCATTAAGGATGTACAGACAGACGATGCTGATAAGATCGAATAAAATGAGAAAATAAACATGATTACCGGACACACTATACATATTTGTTCCATGAAAAATTCCCTTTTATCGATAGAAAATTGATTACAAAAAGGGGAAAGTAAAAAAAAAAGAAAAGAACAGGGGTGAGCAACCAACTCCGATGAGTGCCACTCAAACGATAGCGGCAGTGAGAGGGAAGCTCTGGATACATCTCTAGGTTAAACTTCTCCTCGGCGTCGATAACGTTCGTGTGCCTTGGCCTCGGGTTCCCCTCTGGGAGCGACGCCGAATTCCAACCATGACAGAAGCTTTTCGCACGGGTGATCCTCAGACTGTCATGCATTTGCCTCTCAAGGTCATCCTCGAATGCCTCCTTGGCCATGGCCTGCATCTGCCACTAGGTGGCCGACTCCTTACAGTCGTCCTGCCCCTTATGTAGCACGGACAACTGCTCCATGGCGTAGATGGTTGCCTCCTCTGCTCAGGCCAAAACCCCTTGCAAAACTGCTACGGAGAGGTCAACGGGAGTCGTGGGGTCATCACCCCCCACGTTGTCGAAGTCCAATTCCTCTTCACTATCCGCCACCAACGGCTGCTTCCCTCAGTGATCAGGGGAGGAGGTGGCACTAGACCGTCGATGGCTCCCGCCGGGATGCCTCGAACCCCTCTAGCCCACCTCGGCACCAGACGCTGGCAACGACAGCCAGTATGCCCCAAATGCCACCAGTAGCGGTTGGGCGTCTGCCATTGGCATCCGGAGGTTGACCAACTCAAGGTAATGAGTATCCCAGCAGAAAGAGATGCATGCTGGGATCACCACCTCGTCCATGAACTGGACACAATACATAGGAACTCAGGAAGCCCAAGATTGTATTCCTTCATCGCATTAAGGTAAAGCACAGCGTGGAGGATGTGAAAAACATTCAGGTGGACCATTAATGGCAGCAGGCTGAACAAGGCCAAGAAGTCGGGAATGAGTGGGTGCAATGGGAATCGGAGCACCAAGAGGTGGAAGGAGGAAAAATATGCCTCTCCAGGACTGAGACTGTCACCGTTTGTGATGTCCAATGAGGGATCCACCGCCCTCACCGAGACTCCCCGTGGAAGTGCCGCCATTTCTTCGACCGACAAGAACAAAGGTTTTGAAGGAGGTGGGCAAGAGAGATGGAGGCAGAAGAGGTGAGTCGCCAACCCCTCTCATCGCATGTTTATAGGCCCACGACCGACGCTTTATTCCTCGGAGTTAACTGCGCCATTACACGCGCAGTTAATGCCTGACCTAAATTAATTCCCCTCGGGACAAGCCGACTCATTCTCCCGAAGTGCCACCTCCTCGTCTCCCTCAATGAACCTTGAAAATGCACACCCTGCCTGATAGACGGAAGCCTCGACAAGGCAATGAACATTAATTCCCTTTGTGAAGTCCCATCTCGACTGATGAGCTGATCCCAATGCGGCAGGTCTCGTCCCCCTCGAGATCCTACGAGCCGCCACAAGCAAAAAGAACACACAAGGATCCATAGACGCTCCTCCCAATCGACCTGCACTGTTCGACACGTGTAGCCTCAAGTATGTTTTTCCCACCCGACAGGAGGATCTTCGATCCCTATCTGATGGAAAAAAAGAGGCATCTATAGGGGCCAAAAATCAGGCCCACAAGTTATGCTCCACGTACCGGCAGCCCATGACCCGATTAGCGAGGGCCCACAACCCGGATGGACAACCATATGTGGATCCGGCCGTCAAACCCTATATACCTAACGACCGAGCATCAATCCAAGTCAGTATATTCATGATTCAATTTTTTATTAAGGATAATCAATTGTTGATTATCTAATTCTACACAGATATAATAAATCTAGAGCTATCATGTAATTGATTATCTAAGATTATAATCATATATCCTGGATGTAGAATTGATCATCAGTTGATTCACAAGATCCCAACAAATTATATGCATTTATCAGGGGATAATGGCAGCAGATCCTGCAAATCCCTCAAATTACACATAACCGATTCTCTAAAATCTAGGATCCCCTCCTCTCTGTCCGATTGGAGGATGATCCATAGAGGATTCTAGGATTCCATTTGAATACTATAAATAGGGAGTCAACTCTAACTCTCTCTATGGAGGTATGTGAGATTCTTTTTTTGCAACAACTCTAAATTGTGCACTTGGCTGACTTGAGCATTGGAGGTCTTTTGCAGGTCACCCCCAACCTTGTTTCTAATGACGCTCGAGGAGGAGGATTGCCGGTGACACCGAAGAATCCATTGGAAGAAGTGGAGTGAACGGATCTTGACGATCCGAACCCGGACCATCATTTTCTGCCCCTCCACTTAGCTATGAAAATATCTTGTACATGGGTTGAGGTGGACGCACAGTGCCAATTTACTGGGGTTATTCCTCACTTCACTCTGTTTCCACTCTCGCATTGGTCAGATAATTGGCTTGTTTGGCCTCCCTGTTCCCTTGTACATTTGCTACATATTTTGAGTAATATAATTTTGGGACTTTCTGACAAAAAAAAAAAAAAAAAGAACATATTTGTGCGGTGAGGTGTGTATTTCGGAACAAAATCATGATATAATTTCAAAAAATGACCCATGTCCTACTTGTAATTGATGCGGCATAACCAGAGATTTCTTACCTCCTGGCTATGCCCATTCAATGATCAAGGTGTCAGTCGACTACCAAAAAAAAAATGATCAAGGTGTCAGTCACATTGACTATGAAGAACAGAATGTATATAATATAAAAAAATTATAATTAACTAGTGTGTAGAACTTGTAACTTATGTTCGGTAACCAACCAACAGGTCCAACGCAAACTATAACACACCTCCCCCTTCTTTATTCAAAATCAAACTGCAACCTCATGGAAAACTACTCTTATATTTATGACTCCAAAGAGGTTCGGTCACCCAATAAGCCATGCTATATCCAAAACCCATTCCCTGTATATAGCCACTACACCCTCCCATGCAAAAACCACAACCCCAACACTTTGAAAACATTGGGTTCTCCCAGAATTTTCAAGCACACATTATGGCTCCAACATATCTCAAACTGGTCCTGGCCTTGGCAATTATGCTCGTCGTGAACGTGTCGGCCCAATCGAGCGGCGGAGGCTGCAATTCCGCCATCATGGGCTTGGCGCCTTGTCTGAACTACGTGACAAGGAGCTCGTCGTCCCCGACGCAGTCGTGTTGCACGCAGCTTGCGAGCGTTGTAAAAGCCCAACCGAGGTGCCTGTGCTTGCTGCTGAATGGGAGAGGGTCGTCTTTCGGGGTGACGCTCAATGAGACTCGGGCGTTGGAGCTTCCGCGTGCTTGTAATGTTCAGACGCCTCCGGTTAGCGAGTGCAATAGTAAGTGTGACTCACCACCATGTCTCTTCGCTTGCTTTAAGTTCTAGAACGCTGATACACTAAGGTCCAATTTGGATACGTGTTTGGATAGATTCTGTGTTTGAAAAATTAAAAATTCTCAAAAGCAGATCCAAACACATTTTCAAATTTTAATTTTTCAAACTACTATTTTTCTTTTAAGTTAAAAAATCTTGCGATTGAAAAGCTATTAAAACAACATTTTTAAAAGTTGAGTTTGAAACGCAGGTTTTATGAATCTCAGCATTTCAATTGCACATCTAAACACATCCTAAATCCGTTTTATAATCACATCTACAGTCTCATATATTATAATAGCATAGTATATACTGTGGTATCTTAATGTATATATGTGGATCTATCATAGTGTATGATACAATAAAAAATATATTTAAAAAAAAAAATTATATTATTGTATCTTAGTATATACTTCATTTAATATAATAATATATACTTCAATGGGACATAGTATGATTTTTAGAAAAAAAGAAAAATCATGATTTTTAGAAAAAAGAATAAAAGAAAAATCATGGGGTAGCATTTGGATTGGATATATCATTTTCTTAAATTCTATGATTCCATCCTTTTAGAAATATAGATTTTTTTTTTGTTAGGTTTTCATGAGAAAATAATGTATATTAATAATTGTTTTTTTAAGAATAATCATACTCTGCCGTTCTCATGTAGATTTTGCAATTTCGCCCCCTAGATCAGATCAACTGCTAATATGACACGTCCATGTCATCGACGAGTCCAGTACCATATGTTTTGAGGGTGTGTTTGGATCGAAATACAATGCGTACACCCACGGTCTGATACCTGGGTTGAAATCTCGCTTTAGAGAAGTGTTGTTTTAGGAATTTTTGAACCATAGATAATTTTGTGATCTAAAACGCGTCAAATATGTCTTTAATGCCCAACATGAAAACATGTTTGGATTCATGGTGGTGTTTTTTTTGGATTTTTAGTCATGGAATCTACTCCACTGTACATCCAAACCGAATGGGTCCTAATTAAATTTAACATTAAAGTTGTAGATTTACTTAACATATAGGACCAGCTAGAGAACATGTTTCTTCTTCTTTTTTTTCTTTGTTGGATGAATTGCAACTCAGATTTCTTAACACTGATATTATCCAAACAAACAGACCTTGTAAACCTTTAGATTTGTTGCAAATCGACATTCCTGAAAGATTAATAATCAAGCATGTGGGCCTTGGTTGTCATAAATGATGGCATCTAACTATCTAGGATTGGCGCTGTTACACCAAGATTGATTTCCAGCCCTATATGCGACGATAGATTTCTATCAACGCATATGCTCACATTAACAAGTCATATTCTTCGACAGAATTTTTTTACATTTTCTATAAATGTATCCATACAATTCATTGGAGTATATGCTTCATTTTTTATAAAAATATATACTTTATTAAATGATGTATACTATTTAAAAAAAATTTAAAACACATGTAGACTGGAATTGGAATTGAGACTGAAAATGGGGCTGGATGTAACATTATCCATCTAGGATTGAATTGAAGTTTTACTCCATTTAATTGTATTTACTTTATTCTATTTTGGGTAATATCAGTTGACACATGCAAGGCGTTGTGGGTGAGAAATTTTATCATCGAGCCTAGCCTCTACGGACTTCGAAGCTCTCTGGATATTTGAAACTTTTAGTTGATTTGGATTAAACTTCTTTTTCTTTTATGTTGACAACAGGGAATTCTCCGGTCGAATCACCAATGTCGACGCCACCTGACGTTTCTTCAGGTAGGGGGGAAGAATTTCTATGAATTAGGCACACAACACATGCATTGTTTTTGTTTTTTGAGCCATTTGAAATGGTGAATGCAGGAGTTCATGATTCAAAGATGGCTCCAAACTTCAGCATCTTCATATTCATTCTCTTCATGGCTTACTGCAGTACTCCAACTCTCACCACCTTCTGAGCCACCCGGCACTACTGCTACTGATGTTATAGCTACTATATTTGCATGTTTTTGTTGTTAGAATAATAATGGGGCGATATTGTAGGGCTTTCTACTATCCTCACGTCCATTATATTGTTCCCATGTTTACATGTATGTGTGAGAGAGAGATGACACCTCTTTAGGGGTTTCATTTGTCTTTGTTTTACTAGTATATCTAATATGCGAGTGGATGTTTGTTTCCATGTCCACTAGTGCAATTACACCTCTTTAGGTGGTTGATTTGCCTTTGTTTTATTAGCATAAATATGTGAGTGCATTTTTTTATTCCATGTTCATTGAAGAAAATTCTAGTCTCCTGCATGCATAACAGGAGCCATGCATACAAGAAAAAAGTAGTGGTCATATAGACCAAAAACATGCACCAGTTTCTGAAAGCCATGCATGGACTTTAAATAATATTCCCCGTACGATTTTAGTTCCAATCAGATGTATGAAATCCCATTTTCAGCCTCTTATTAAAAGAAAACAGTCAAGCGTCCCGCTATTCAATTAGATACAAACAGCTAGAAGTCTCTCAATAACTGAAACCTCATCTAATAATAAGGAACTTCAACAAAGCACTGATACTATTTTCGCATATATACATCCTTACACATGATACAGTGTTGATCAATCTCTTATAAAGTTGAGTCAATCTCTGTTAATTCCATGATCCCAAGAAAATATGCTCTTCTTCAATGTTTGGTAGTAAGCAAATGTAATTATAAAGGCTATGTAAAACGTCATAAGGAATGAAAGGCTTGTCCTCTTTTAACCATTAATCTAAGATTGCAACAAAATTTATTTAAAGAGAATCAGGTAGAGCATCTGAGGACATCCGACCTTCATCAACTAAACACAATTAATTGCCTAATTAATCTTGTTAAAATACAAGAAAAACTTTATTATTCTATTAGATGAGCTAAGTGCTCTATTTATACATACAAATGATAAAATCTTAAAGAAGAATATATCAATAATAAAAATATAAAAAAAAACTAGGAATACCTAAATAAGAAAAGTGAAAAAATAGAAATATAACAACTATCACAATGACTCTTCAACGCTCCTTCTCAAACTCTAAAATATGTAACTTTTAGAATTTGTACAAAAAGTAAAAACAAATATAAAAATTCCAATGAACACTTCAAAAATATAATTGATATGAATATGCTCTCAGGTTACAAGTCCTTGGCTCTCCGCTTATATATTGGCTCAATGAAATTAAATTAGGACCAAAATGAGTCTCTTATTATACCAGATGTTATTCATATGATGTCACCTTTTGGATTGCTTCTAGTGGTTCATTCGCCCAGGAGCGGATCGACCAACCTCAATAAGGGTCACCTATTGCAACAGTTTAAAACAGTCGCCATATTTTACTATATTTTGCTATATTTTTTCTATTGTCACTGGTACACCGTTATAAATGGGGGTTGCATTAACAATTACTTGCGAAAATAAATTTTGTTGTGATGGTCATATTGCGATGGTTCCAAGAACTGCAGCTAAAGCATTGCATTGATGCTACATCATTCACCCAGGTTCCAAGAACTGCAGTTAAAACTTATCATTGATGCCACATCATTCACCCAATTACCGATGGTTCACATGTGACGGTTTCTAAAGACGTCGCAACCCAAATATCATGTGGGATATGATCTATTTGTAACTATTTGCTAAATTGTCGCTAAAACTATCCTACATTCACCAACTAGTTTTTTAACAATATATTTACTTTTAAATGATTTGAATGTACATCTAAAGTACTTTTAAATTCATTGGATACATTTCATACATTGTTCAAATGATTTTCATAATTTTTTAAAGACTTAATAAATGGTTTTTCTGATTGAGTATATGTAGTAAGTACTCTAGATAATCCGGAATTGATCGCCGGAACAATGGACCCCATTGGCCCGAACGTAGATTTTGAAAGAATTCGATTTGAACAATGGGATCATCTTAACAATCCCTATCTTATTTACCTATTTATTTTGAAAATTTTAATTTGATTCTATTAAATGAATAATATCTCATCAGTTGTAGACTGCACCTACATTTTCCCTAATGATCTGGTGGTTTGTCCGAATGAACGATGTGACAACGGTAATCTGATTTATGGTCAAATTATCTATAATACCACATTAAGCACCTCAGGATTAAGAAGAGGGGCATATTTTGAATATCTCAGGCAGGGTCGTCCGTAAGAATTGTTTTTTTATTTTACGGGGCCCTATGCAAATTTTTAAAGCGGGGCCATATACATTCACAAAAAAAAAATGTTTTAGTCTTCATAAAAAATTAAATCAGAGAACACTTATAAATATTTGTATAAAATTAGATTCATTCTAAACAATATCAGTCAAATAAAAATGTACAATAACAAAAAAAACAATTAAATATCATTTGAAAGTTATTCTTCTCCCATTTTGAGCAACAAAATTATTAATTAAACTTGTATAATCAAGTTTTTTACTTTGTCTTTTTCAATGGATAATAGAACTAATCCATTCAATATTTCTTGTGACATGGTATACCTAAGATAAGATTTTATCAACTTCAACTTTGAAAAACTTCTTTGTGCAAAAGCAACTCTAACCGGTATAGTTAATAATATTTTATAAGCAATTCACAAATTTGGAAAACAATCATCCATTCTTTTTAAATGATTCAGTAATTCGATTGCTTTTGTTATTTCACTTGGTAAAACTTCTTTTAATACTTTTAATTCCAAAAATAAGTCTCTCCCATCAATATCAGCATGCATGTTATATATGTTTCAAATATGCATTTCAAGTTTGTAGCAATAAGATTTCAAATTATGATCATCTACATCTTTTAACTTTTTCAAATCAAACAACAACCCAAATATTTGAAATTGTTCAAATTGACTCTTAAGTGAAGAAAGAGTTTGATCTATTATATAAATGAAATAATTAATTCTAACATATTATTCTGCTGAATGTGTTATCTCTTTATTGACATTATCATCAAATTGTTTCTTTCTATAAATAATATATTTTTCACGAAATTTAGGTTCAATATTCATTAAAGTTGCAATCTCTTTTGCTTTTACCATTGCCTCATCAAATCACCATGCCTCATCAAATCGCCAGTTTTTCTTTAAGCCTAAAAAAGACAAGTCCTTTTAATTAATCTATAGCAACATCAATACGCATATCTTCAGTTTGAAATTTTTTGCAAGCTCTATTAACATTAAACAAGATATTGTATCAAGTGATCATGCCAAACAAAAGTTCTCAATTCTCAATTTCATAGGTTGCTAAACACTAGGCTTTACTCTTTGTTTTGAGATCTTCACTATTATTTGATAAATAAATTAAAGCATCTCTTATTTGTTGAACTAGTTATCTTATTACTTTAACACTTTTAATACTTTTAACACTTTTGCAATCTTCTTTCTAATTGAATCCAACTGCTCATATTAATAATTTGTTCATCACTAATTTCATGACGTTTAAGCCTATTACTTAGATTTTTCCAATTTTTAAATCCTTCATTAGCCAACTGAGATCCAGTCCCATCTTCTCTAAATAGTTTTACAACAAAAACGAAATACCTTCTCTGAAACTTTTGAATAACAAGCCATCTTATATCCTGCCTCTCTCCATTAGATAAATATTGATTATAATGCGTGAAAGAGTGTCACACCCCAGGGCGGCCGTCCCCGAGACGTGGCAATAATGAAGTATCAGCTATCAAGTACAAGATGTCAATAATGACTCCAATAAACAACACACAAGCTGCAAACCAATGATAATTGATAACTCAATTGAAAAGCGGAAGCATAAGATATCAACAATGTCTATAAACCAAAAACATTATTACAGACTCGAATACACAATCACTGTCATGTGAGAGTCAAGTCTAGTCTAAATAAAATACAACCTGTGCCACATGCACGATTTACAATACATAAAATGACTTTAGGACTGCTGACAGCCTCGCACTCGCCACCCGCCGGACAGAACGCACCACGCACATAAGACCACGCCACAGAGAAGCTCCAGCTCCATGCCCAACACTGCCCCTGAAAAGAAACAGCATGCAAGGGGTGAGCTACAAGCTCAATGAGTGGCTGGAAACCAATCACCAATACAACAGTTCAATACTAAAACAATTTTCTTTCAAGGAAAAACATGGAACCCAATGGATAACAAGGTCACGCGGCGGCGTGACCAACCTCGCCCTCACCCTCACTCCCGGAGGAAGACTCTTGGGACTTTTGGAGAGAGATCATACCGTTGGTCGAAGAGACGCGGAATTACTTGTTTACACAACTCTACTGGATCACCAACCTCACCCTCACCCTCACTCTCGGGGAGACTCTTGGGACTTTTGGGGAGAGACCATACCGTTGGTCGAAGAGACACGAAATTACTAGTCTACACAACACTACTGGGTCATCTACATCAAGATAACTGCCCAACGATGTCTTCGAACATCGACACGCAACCGGACCCAACAACTATGAGAACGGACGAACAACGAATGGGTCATGTGGTGACGTGTCTTCACCTCATCCTCACCCTCTCCCTTTAGAGGTGACATAGGACTTTTGGAGAGATTAGACTCCTCTACACCCTTGGTCCACCGGTAGCCCTTTCCCCGGGTAGTCTCTACCTGGGAACTCCCACGATCAGCACGCTTCCGAACGCATCGGTAGTACCTACGGATGGGAGCCCTCTGTCAGGAAAGCTTTTCCAACGCCGGGGAGTTCCTACACGGATCCAATGAAGGGGAGAACGATTCCACGCTCGCAATATCATTCGTTAGCCCTCTCCCGGGTAGCCTCCACCTGGTATACCCCCATGATTAGTACATCTTGCTGCATGCATCGATAGTACGTACAAGTGGGGGCCCTCTGTCAGGACAGCTACAACCCGGGCCACTTCAACACGGACGACATTGGGAGGAAACACTCCATGTTCGCAAAGCGAACCCAACGGAAAAACAACTACTCTCGATAATCACATATCGATGATATAAATTACTATTGTACTCCCACACGGTTGCATCGCTCGGACACAAGGGGAGGGGGTTGCCTCTGCTCTCACGCAGAAATAATCCCAAGGCACATAACCTAACAGGCGGTTCATATACACGCCTAGCATGGGTAGGCCTAGCTTAATGCCACAACTATCGGCTTAACAAAACCGATAAGATAATGAATTCTCCTGAATTCCAAACGAGTGCATCGCTCGGATGCACGGGAGCGATTACATCGCTAGCGCTCTAACTAATAAGGTACAACCCGACAACGGGTCATACCCACGCCTATTTCAGATAGGCCTAATCAGTTTTAACATGCGCATATATATGCAGGAGAATTATATCTTAGTTATGTACATGAACTACATGCACGATAACCTATCAAATAATTATAGGGATACTCTCTAACATGGATTTACATTATAAACAACAAATCATACAACATGCATACATGGCCATTAATCACATAAGCACACAAGGCATAACTTAAGCATGCGTTGGATATCACCAACTTAAAAGGGAAGGGTCAAGCGCGATCTCGCGCACTAACAGGTGCATGCCAATATTCCAAACGAACCCGAGTCGAGTAGAAAATCGCCTCTACTTACTCAGTTC
The DNA here is from genome assembly GCA_030737835.1 of Acorus gramineus. Lineage (NCBI taxonomy): Eukaryota > Viridiplantae > Streptophyta > Magnoliopsida > Acorales > Acoraceae > Acorus > Acorus gramineus. The sequence goes on from JAUJYN010000051.1 coordinate 283,746, forward strand.
GTGCAGAGGGAGAGGGTGAGAGAGAGATCATCATCTCTTGAAGTTGGTCATAGCTTTGCCCCATTAGCATGGGCGCAACAACTACACCACGCCCTTTAGTCTTATCGTAAGGGAATATTAGGCAGGTGCCCGTTATTAACCCAGACTTAATCATGCTGGATATTCCAATTAATATGGTGGGAGTAGTATTACAATACTACCTAAGGCATGCCTATTCTATACATCCATACACATTACAGAAATACATGCCCATACTAGAGGGGCGCATGCGATACAGTCATTCATACATGGATACAATACATGTATATAAGCCTAGCATGCAAGATATCTAACATATTATAGTTTAAGCATGGCCATACTACTTATCTACACAAGTAGTATAGCTAGGATGCCCCATTGATGCGCGACGCACGACTACGCGCGTCGAGCGCATCTCGAGGGGGGGGATTGGATCAAACCACTCACCGATACCCGGATCGCCGCGCGTCCGGTCTACGAGATCTGCAAAACACAACCAATGATCCATAATTAAATTATGGAACCTCCTATCACACATATAAGCCTACTTCATGAAGACCCTAACCCCTGATACTTCCATATTATCACCAAAGACACATGCAAACAACTCCTTGACACTCAATCAAGCCAAACTGCCAAACCTGCTGCAACCAGCCCTACAAATTGATCTCCACAGCACCCAATACACTTTCAAAAATTATGAAATAAAACATGCACATTCCCTGATATGCTGGGATCATAATCCATGAAGACATTAGAACCTAATTTTGCCTCTACAAGCCCGAAACAAATCATTTCCAGAAGCAGGTCAATTCCTACGCGAATTTGGACAGGCCATGCAAAACTGGTTCTAACTTACACCACATATATCATAATGTCTCCAAATTTCATATATAACAACGAGATACATAGATGATCATATCATATGAGACATAATCCTAGAAATGTGCCTCTAAATACTAGATTCACTGAGATCTTTAAAATACAGAGTGCTGCCTTACCAAAACAGGGGGAGGGAAATGGGGAGATGCGGGGTTCTCGACACACCCAAGACCACCTCAACCACCACCACCACTACCACCACCTCATCAGCATCTCCTCAAGCCGTTCATGGCAGAAAACAGGGGTGCAAAGGGGCATGAGAAGGGGATAGAGAGAAGAGAAACAACAACACATACTCACCCTTTCTCACTCTTTCTTGTGCTTCTTCTTCATCTTTTCCTTCAATTGCTTCTTCCTCCTCCTTCTTCACACACAAAGAGGAGAAAAAAAAGAGACCAAGAGAGGGAGAGAAGGTGTTCCACGAAATGGGAAAGAGGGGGAGAGAGAGAGAGGGCAAAAATGTCATTTTCATGCCCAAATAGTGATTAGGGGTGACCGTAAGGGGGGGTGAGGTTAGGGTTAGGCTCACCCACTCACATAACAAAAGACCAAAGGTTTCTTCATCATTAAGTAAGGAGGGGGTAAGGTTACCAAAGGTCACCGCATCCTCAAAATATCTCACACTATTCGACCAACCAGGAACTCTCAAAACCCGCATACGGTTCGGAACTGCATATTTTTCAAAACAATACCGGAATTCGATGAAATTTTTATGGGTAGTACGAAACAGTACCAGGACCCATAATATGCAGTTAGATTTTCAATCAGAGTACTCCAACTCCCACAGGTAGCTAAAAGCTAAAATTTTAGCGACTCCGATCGAAAAAGAAAAAGGCCCTGAATGACCCAAATGTGACCAAAGCTTAACGGAAATGGCTCCAAATGACACAGGCATAACAAAGAGAAATGCCTATTCTTGGCATTACTTTTAGGAAAATTAATATTATTATATCTTATAGGACCTCTTTCTGCTAACAAGTCTCTCAAATTTTGATCAATGCCTGTCCAAATTCCTAGATCATATACGTTTAAAGGACAATTTCCATATTCTTCATTCAAATTTTCATTTTCATAATTTAATTTCATGTCTATTTTCATTTTCATTCGTATGTTCTTCATTATTATGCTCTTCATAATTATGTTCTTCATTCATGTTTTCTACATTATTATGTTCTTCATCATTATTTTCAATCATATTATCTTCATTTACAAAACTTTTTATTTAATTGTTATTATTTAAAAATTTATCAAGAGCTTCTGCTTGAGATTGAATAAATTCATCAAAACTTTTTTCTTTTTTCATATCCACTACTATATTTTCTGGTAGACATTATTATAATTATAAAATATCTAACAATTAACAATCAAATATCTAAAATTTGAAAGAAAAGTTCAAGAGCAATAAAGCCTTATTGATATTAGTTCGCTATCTTTGTCCAATTGTCTTCCCCAACAAGTGTGACTTGTTGACTTATTGAATGTGGGAATTCTGTAATTTAATAATTGAATAACTATTAAAAAATTAATAAATAAAAAATTTAAACAATTTTTAACCTTTTTGCATTTCGGTTTTCACAAAAAAAAAAAAATCACCTAATTAAAAAAAATGCCAAGGAAGGCTTATTCAACCACCTAGATGCAACGAAAGATAAAAGAACGAGCTACGATCGTCACCACCGAGATCGACAATCACCAACGGTTACTCTGAAAGATTGGGAAAAAGAGGAATGAGCTATCACACGCTCAGTGAATGGACCTTTAGGTCCCAATAATAATCGATATCTCAAATAATATTTGATAAGAAACAAATTTGCAACATACAATATTATGATAATTGTAATTACGATAATTTTCCAATAAACCAACTTAATAAAAATCTCATTTCAGTATACATGCCTCAAATCCAGTCAAAACATATGGTGCGTATGAATGCAATGTGTCACGCTGTCACGCCCCAAGGCCGGCCGACCCCGGGACGCGACAGGTGTATATATGATATCAGTAACAAGAGTTCAATAACATACTCACACAACAACTAAAATGACAACATAGACAAAAGCAGGGCTGACATGATATACACACCAAATGCGGAAGCTAAAAGACTGAATCTGTAATCAAAACATACTACAGACTCGATACATAATCATATGTCCTGTGAGAGCCAATATATACAAAGACATCCAAATAATATACACACACGTGCCCAAGCACGGAATATAATACATACAAGGACAAGGGATGCTGATAGCCTCTGATACTCGCGGGACGTGGCGCTACTCCGCTACTGATGAAGTCCCTCGGGGAGCTCCTCCTCCAGATCCGGCTCAGATGACACTGGAGAAAAATATTATGCGAGGGGTGAGCCACATGCTCAGTGAACAGCACGACCCATGCATCACAATTTATATTAACCAAAACCAGTTATCATTAATCCACAACACATTACACAAGCCACAAAATGGCAACAACTCCGCAACCCAGTGGGTCGCTACAGCCAACCCACTACACCCTCACCCTCACTGGGTGACCAAGGATATTGGGACTAACTACACCAATCCAGCAGGTCGCTATCGCCAACCTACTACACCCTCACCCTCACCCCTCAACAGGAGTGACATAGGATATTGGGACTTACAATCCAGTGGGTCGCCACATCGCCGGCCCACCATACCCTCACCCTCACCCTCAACAGGTGACCTAGGCTCTTGGGACTGACTAGGCTGTTGGTCACCCTTGGTCCACCGATAGTCTCTCCCCACTCCGTAGGTCGTTTGGCCACTCCCACGTTCGGCGCAGTCCTTCTACCAAATCAGGAGGCGCCTACTGATGGGAGCCCCTGCACGGGACAACCTTTCCAACGCCGGGGCAGTCTCTAAAGGATCCAACGAAGGGAAGAGAACAACCTATCCATACGCATATCATCCACTCAGATCCACAGACAACACCTCCTATCAACTCTAATGTCCTGAATTCCTCATAATTCCTCCAGGGCGCATAACCAAGATGCGGGGAACATGCATAAAAGTTATAACAAGGTTGGAATATTAACGGGGAAAGAAATCCTTGGGTGGGCAGCGTGAGGTCCCGATATAGGACATCCCGACAACCAAACAAGAAACACGGAGTACCCTAGCCCGGGTCTCACCGCTGTCCTCGCGAGGCCCCTCCCCTATAATATTCACTATAACAGGCTAATAATCACATGCTCGCATTCTATTTAAATAAATTAAACTAAATGGGAACATGCATCGGTCGGGGCTTTCCTAGCATGGAAACATGATAACAGGGTGCATGGCTCTAACACGGGTCCTAAGGGTATAAGTCCCTAGCATACAAATCTAGGGTGGCATGCATACTACAGATTATCATGCTTTCATAGCTTTTCATATTAAACAGGTTAATATTTACTATGGTGCCCCAGGGGAGGATGGTACACGCTCAAGTGCATGTAACGCCTCCCTACTGGGTTGGATCGTCCCACTCACCGAAGATCGGGCCGACGCGCGACCGCCCGTCAAGATCTGCAAGACAGGTATATTAATTTGTGAGTAAAATCCTCAAATACTGCTAAACACTCAAAAATACACAAAACCCAAAATCAAACACCCAACACTCGGGCAAACGTGCATACGACCCGCACGCACGCTAGCCCGAGCACTCCGGCAACCACCCGCACGGCCACCCGACCGCCCGGGTGCACCGCCGCGCCTCAGCCCACGCACCCCGCGCCCCGCCGGGCCCACGCCCGCCGCTTGGACATGCCGCCGAACCTCCCGGGTGCACTGCGCGCCCACTGCGCCCCAGCGCAGCCGCCCGCGTACACCCCGCACGGCTTGCGCTGGCCCGCGAGCACCCCGCATGCCCCGCGCGCAGCGCCTCGCCTCGCGCACACCCCGCGCGCACCACCGCTGCCTCGCAGCGCCCCGCGCGCACCCCGCGCGCAACCTGCACGACGCCCCGCACGCACTCCGCGCGCGTCATCCCCTCGCACAGCTCCCCGCACAGCTGCTCGACCAGCACCTCGCGCGCAGCTCGCCCACGCCTGCGCCCAGCACACTCGCGCCCAGCGCCCAGCACGCCTCTGCCCAGCACCCGGGACCCTCACCCAGCGCCCACGCGCACGCCCGCGCAGCACGTGCCCAGCGCGCCTGGCAGCACGCGCCCAAAGCGCCTGCCAGCATGCCCGTGCTGCTGCCCGCGTTGCCTGCCTGCGCGCATCGCCGAGTGGCCCGAGCACCGTTCGCCTGCACGCCCTGCACTGCTCGCCTGATGCCCGAGCACCTCCTGCCCTGCTCGCCTGCGCGCCCAGCCTGCCAGCCCGACCTGCCCGCGCGCACAGCCCAGCCATCCTACCCGAGCTAGCCCTGCCAATCTACCCTGCACGCCCTGTCCGCCTAGCACCAAGCACGCCCAGCGCCAAACCGGAGCGCACGCCCGCTCGCACGTCCGCGCGCACGCGCGCGCGCACCCTGCCGCTGCACGACCGCTGCGCCTGCCTGGGTGCTGCCTGCTGCCCGGAACTGCCAGCCTCCATACCCGAGCACCTCCACCACCCATCCCCGGCCACCAATGGCCTCCGACCACCACCCCACAGCCCTCCGACAGCCACCCACCGCCGCCAACCACCACCCAACCTCATTTCCACCCTCCTAACATACATCTAAGCATAAAAAGAGGAGAAAGAGGGCTTACCAAGGGGAGGAAGGGAAGTCCGGTTGCTCTCCGCGCACCGAAACCTCTCCCAAAAGGCTTCCAACGCCCGGATCTACTTCCACCTCCGAGATGGGCCAAAACAAAGGAGAAGAGAGGGGGGGATGGAGGGGCAAAACTCGTCAGAATCGGGATTTGAAAGCACCGGGGTGTAGATCGGGACCCGATCTACACTTCCTATGCTTTAGGTTTTTGGGTTTGAGGTCTCTAAGGGGCTCAAAAGGGAGAAAATAAGAGAGGGGAGAGAGAAAATAAATTGGTAGGGATGATGAATAGTGCTCATCAAAAATTAGATCTCACATATATATAGTGAGTGACTTAAAAACCCAGATACGCCCCGAAACTGCGAAATTTCAGAAACGTTGCCGGAATTCGATGAAATTTTCGTGAGAGGCCTAAAATGGCACCAGGACACCAAATATGCAGTTAGATTTCCAATCGGAGTCCTCTAACTCAGGACGATAGCTAACAGTCCAAAAATTAGCGGTTCCGATCGAAAACCGAAAAAAAATTGAAAAACTGATAGAACGCTCCAACGGTTATCAGCAGGTTAAAAGTGACACAAATATAACACACGCCCCAGGGCGGCCATCCCCGAGGCGTGGCAATATATAAAGTATCAGCTATCAAGTACAAGAGGCCAACAATGACTCTAATAAATAACACACAAGATGGTAAAGCAATGATAACTGATAACTCAATTGAAAAGCGGACGCATAAAAATATCAATAAGTCTGTACACCAAAAATAACATTACAAACTCGAATACACAATCAATGTCTTGTGAGAGCCAAGTCTAATTGTGACGATTGCATATTTTGAATTTAAATTTTATTTATTTATTTTAAAAAAATATTCATTGCATACATAATTGCATTTCAATCAAATTTCAATGTTTAATTATTTTTTAAAATGTATAAGATATTAGATTAGAATATGTGGGTGTGTGTAAATGAAATAGTGGTGTTGGGTTCAGCCTGTGATGGGCCTTATGAGGGAAACCAAAGAGGGCCCATATGCATGGGAAATCATGCACGTGAGCGGTGCATACCATTTCCTTATATGGCATCTCTTCTCCTCTATATAGTCACCCTTAATGAAAAAAAAAAAATTTAGGGTGAGCCGCTATGTATCCTATTAGGCGCAGAGAGAGAGAGAGAGAGAGGTACTCTTCTTACCTTTTGATTTTCTTCTAAATCATTGTTATTTTTTTTAGTGATAGTGGATTTATGTTTGGGTTATTAAGTTTTTATTCATTTATTTATTTATTTATTTTAAAGATAAAATTAGGGTTTTTATTTATTTTAAGAATTTAATATATTTTTATGTTATGGGATTTTTAGTTTTGATCAAGTTAGAGTTTTGATATATATGTTCCTGTTGTTAGATTCTTATGATTTTATAAAAATAAAAAAAACAAGGGTTTTGATTTTTTATTTATTATTATTAGATGTATGTTAGATATTTGGATCTTTTTTTAAGTCTTCATAAACTTAGGGTTTCGATTTATTATTTATTTTAAAGATTAGATCTATATTTAGATTTCTAAAATATGAGTTTTTAATCATACGAGGGTTATGATTTATACAAATACATGATAAGTTTTATATATTTTCAACTTTTATCAATTAATAATTATGTTTATAAAAAAAAATGTATGTTTTCATAGTATTTTATTGAATTTTTGTTATTTTATTATTATTTTGAATTTCTGGATTTTTTTTATTTTGAATTTCTGGATTTTTTTTCTATCTTTTCAGTTTTGTGTTTTCTGGTTTTTGTCTTTTCTGGTTTCGTTTTTTAGTGCCTGGTTATATGGTAAATAGGTTTTGATCATCTTTTCAGGTTGTGTGTTGTATATGTGGATATGGGTCTATATTGTTGAGTAAAATTTTATACCCATTAATTATGGATAGATATTTAGGTCTTGGGCCTAGGCTTAAATCATAGATTTTAATTAATCAATTATATGGTTCATCTAGGTTCTAATTGCGAGCTTCGTTCTCTGGACCTAGGATCCATTCGAGGTGAGTGGGCTTACCGATCTATTCATATGGGTTTTTACCCTAGAACCATGTATTGTTGATGTTATGCCTGTGTCATTTGGAGCCCTATTTTTCGATCGGAGTCGCTAAAATTTTGGGTTTTAGCCACTTACAGGAATCGGAGAGCTCTGATTGAACATTTGGCTATATAATTTTTCTCCTAGAAGTTATGCATTTCCGAATTGGTATTTGGATTTAATTTTGTTAAAATCCAAGATGAAGAGGTTTAAATATGATTTTATTATAAGATGCTCAGTTTTGAGTTAGCTTTCATACAAAAGTGGAATTAGATCAACTGAATTCATGTAGTAAAAGTTATGGGTATTTTTCCAAGTATACCTTGGGGATGAAAAATTCTGGCAGCAGCCCTGTTCAATGTTTAGCTCTCCTTTCGGAATAGCTGGAGGGGTTATTTAATCTGAGCATAAACATGAAAGTTCTAGATAATCTTCTTGGATTTCCAGTGGACTTTGGATTGTGCAATTCGGAGCTATATTGAGGAAGTTATGGCTGTTCTAGTGAAGCATGTACAGAATTTCGGGTCATGAACGATTTTTCTCCTTTGAACCCCACTTTGTCTATATAATGTCATCCGACCCCCTTTTTTTTTTTTGTTGTGTTTGCTCCCCTTTGTTGAGTGAGAAGGGAAGGAAGGAGAGGAAGAAGCACAAGAAGGAAGTGCAAGAAAGAAAGGTTGGTGGTTGTGTGTGCATATATGGTGTTGTTGCCTCTTCTTCTTCCTCCTCCTCTAGCTTTCTCATGCTCCCTCTCATGGATCCCCCCTCCCCTCTGGTTCAGCAAGAAGAAGAGGAATGAAGGCTGAAGTGGTGGTAGTGGTGGTGGTGGTCGAGGTGGTCATGGGTGTGCTTGAGAGCTCCCACACCTCCCCCTTCCCTTTCCCCTTCTCTTGGTAAGCTTTCCCCTCTTCTTTTTCTGGTTTTTCAGCTCTTTGGGTGTGTTGGGAGGTGGTGCATGCTAAGTGTTTGTGTTTTGGTTTGTGTGTGCTTGGTTGCTTGGGTGTAGGAGTGTCGGCGTGCCCGAGTGTCTGCTGCCCAGTGTGCTGCCGGTGCCCAGCATGATCTGTCTGCTGCCCTGCCAGGATCAGCACTCCTGCCCAGCAGCTGTGCCCAGCGTGCCCAGCGGCTGTGCCCAGCATGCCCTGCCTGCTGCCCTGCCAGCACCTGCGTCTGTGCCAGGCGTGCCCTGCGCCTGTGCTCAGCGCTTGTGCCCAGTGCGTCCTGCGGCCTGCCCTGCGTCTGTGCCCAGCGCGCCCAGCGACTGTGCCCAGTGCATCCTGCGACGTTCCCTGCGACTGTGCCCAGCACGCCCAGCGACTGCGCCCAGTGTGTCCTGTGACGTGCCCTACGTCTGTGCCAAGCGCCCCCAGCGGCTGTGCCCAGCCTGTCCTGCCTGTGCAGCCCGAGTGCTGCCCCGCGTGTGCGTACCCTTCCTTGCATGCGTTCTGCCCCGCTTGCCCTGCTCGAGTGCTGCCTCGTGATGCGCGACGACCCGGGTTGCGGTGAGTGGTTCTATCCAATCCCCCCCCCTCGGGATGCGCTCGACGCGCGTAGTCGCGCGTCGCGCATCGATGGGGCCCCCTAGCTATACTACTTGTGTAGATAAGTAGTATGGCCATGCTTAAGCTACAATATGTAGATATCTTGCATGTTAGGCTTATATACATGTATGAATGATTGTGTTGCATGCGCCCCTCTAGTATGGGCATGTATTGTTTGAAATGTGTATGGATGTATAGAATATGGCATGCCTTAGGTAGTATTGTAATACTACTCCCACCATATTAATTGGAATATCCAGCATGATTAAGTCTGGGTTAATAACGGGCACCTGCCTAATATTCCCTTGCGATAAGACTCGAGGGCGTGGTGTAGTTGTTGCGCCCATGTTAATGGGGCAATGCTATGACCAGCTTCATGAGATGATGATATCTCCCGCCCTCTCCCTCTGAACGAACTGAGTAAGTAATTGCAATTTCCTACCCGACTCAGGTTCGTTTGGAAATATTGGCTTGCACCCGTTAGTGCGCGAGATCACGCTTGACCCTTTCTTTTAAGTTGGTGATATCCAACGCATGTTTAAGTTAGGCCTTGTGTGCTTATGTGATTAATGACCATGTATGCATGTTGTATGATTTATTATGATGTAAATCCATGTTAGGGATTGTCCCTATAATTATTAGATGATTGTGCATATGGTTCATGCACATAGCCAGATATAATTCTCCTGGATATATTTATATGCGCATGTTAAAAAAAAACTGATAGGCCTATCTGAGATAGGCTTGGGTATGACCTGCTGTCGGGTTGTACCTTATTAGTTAGAGCGCTAGCGATGTAATCGCCCCGTGCATCCGAGCGATGCACTCGTTTAGAATTCCGGAGAATTCAATGTCTTATCGGATTGTTAAGCCGGTAGTTGGGGCGTGACACCCCCCCTTGTGTCTGAGCGACGCAACAGTGTGGGAGTACAGTAGTATTCGATATCTCCATAAGTGATTATCGAGAGTAGTTGTTTTCCCATTGGGTTTGCTTTGCCAACATGGAATGTTTACTCCCAATGTCGTCCGTGTTGAAAAGGCCTGGGTTGTAGCTGTCCTGACAGAGGGCTCCCATCCGTAGGTACCACCGATGCGTTCGGAAGCGTACAGATCGTGGGAGTGTACCAGGTAGAGGCTACCTGGGAGAGGGTTAACGAATGATATTGCGAGCATAGAATCGTTCTCCCCTTCGTTGGATCCGATGTAGGAACTTCCCGGCGTTGGGAAAGCTATCCTAACAGAGTGCTCCCATCCGTAGGTACCACCGAGGCATTCGGAAGCATACTGATCGTGGGAGTATACCAGGTAGTGACTACCCGAGGAAAGGGCTACCGGTGGACCAAGGGTGTAGAACAGTCTAAGTCTCTTCCAAAAGTCCCAAGAGTCTCCCTCCGGGAGTGAGGGTGAGGATGAGGTGAAGACACATCACCGCGTGACCAATTCGTTGTTCGTCCGTTCCCATAGTTGTTGGGTCTGGTTGCGTATCGATGTTCAAAGACGTCGTTGGGCAGTTATCTCGATGTAGATGATCCGATAGTGTTGTGTAGACCAGTAATTCCGGGTCTCTTTGACCAACGGTATGGTCTGTCCCCAAGAGACCCAAGAGTCTCCTTCCGGGAGTGAGGGTGAGGGTGAGGTTGGTGATTCAGTAGTGTTGTGTGGACCAGTAATTCGGCGTCTCTTCGACCAACGGTATGGTCTCTCCCCAAAAGTCCCAAGAGTCTTCCTCCGGGAGTGAGGGTGAGGGTGAGGTTGGTCGCGCCGCCGCGTGACCGTGTTATCCATGGGTTTCCACCCATGTTTTCCTTGAGAGGAAATTGTTTGAGTATTGAACAGTTGTATGGGATTGGTTTCCAGCCACTCACTGAGCTTGTAGCTCACCCCTCGCATACTGTTTCTTTTCAGGGGCAGTGTTGGGCGTGGAGCTAGAGCTTTCATGTGGCGTGGTCTTATGGGCGTGGAGCGTTCTTCCGGCGGGTGGCGAGTACGAGGCTGTCAGCAGTCCTAGAGTCATTTTATTTATTATAAATCGTGCATGTGGCACAGGTTGTATTGTATTTGGTCTAGACTTGGCTCTCACAGGACAGTGATTGTGTATTCGAGTCTGTAATAATGTTTTTGGTTTACAGACATTGTTTATATATTATGCTTCCGCTTTTCAGTCAGTTATCATTATCTTTGCTTTGCCACCTTGTGTGTTGTTGTTGGAGTCTTTATTGACCTCAGGTATTGATAGCTGATATTTCATTATTGCCACGTCTCGGGGACGGCCGCCCTGGGGCGTGACAAAAGTTGGTATCAGAGCCTGGTCCTGTCAAAGCCTAAGTCTAGTCGTATAGATGATGAGTCGTAGGATTGTCATCTGAGTACTCTTGTTTTAGAAGTTATCTTAGGTTGCTGACATGCCTCCTCGCATCCGTTGACGTGGACGTGACCCCCCTGGATCCACCCTTAAGTTGTTGACTGGGTCGACTGATTAGGGTCAGTTGTTGGATCCCTTGTTATGGGATTAAGGCTTGGGTAGGAGATTCCAGCCCAGTAGTATGATAGTGATAAATTGGTCGCAATTTCTAAGGTATGGATTGCGTCTCAAAAATGGAGCTTCTTTCCCGTGCATCAGTATTGCTGGTAACCATTGAGTTCGCGTGCAGCGCCAGTTTCAAGTTTTGAAGATGTGGCATATTGCTCATTAAGGGGTGACGTCTTCTTCCAGCCTTCCTACTCAGGATTAAGGGGCCTTGCGGGGTCATCGTTGAGACCCGGGCTAGGGTACTCTGTGTTGCTTGTTTGGTTGTCGGGATATCCTATATCGGGACCTCATGGTGCCCTCCCAAGGTTTCTTTTCCCAATCAAGGAATACCTTTGAAGCATCAAATTGATGATGAATTTTTCCTCTCACTTGGAAGGTGCTGTAGCGAGTGGTGATGCATACGATCGGGATTGGGTACATCCTATTGCAGCTTAGTGGATGATTGCTTGTGGACTGGGTTCCATAGTGGCATCTGGAGTCACTTCGATATATCATTGTGTGTTGTAGCTGCCTGGTTGAGGCCAGAGCCCTGTGAGGTGCTCCTAGATACTATGCTTGTTGGTGCGCCCATATGGCAGAAATAGTGGGCTTGGGAGGCTACCAGGTAGAGGCCACACCGGGAGAGTGCTACTGGATGATGTCAAGAGCGTGGTCTCCCTGTGATAAATCTGCCCACGGAGTGCAGGATGCTGGAGTTCCAATGGTTATAGTTGAGCGACCTATCTCTGGCGGCATGTGAAGCACAGTTGTGGATACTGTCGCGTTTTGCCCCATATTGGCCACAAATAAGGAGACGCGATGCTAGCGTTCGTGATGGGACTCAACCGCCCTATCGGATAGATGACGTCGCATAGGCATTGTCGAGGTTCGACGACCCCTTATTGCGTGTCTTGTGGATTAAGTGCAGTTGAGCGGCTTAGCAAGCTTGTAAGTGTCATCATGAGCGCCAGCCATGCTCGAGGAGCAGAATCTGGACTTAATTGTTCGTGGTGTTGTTTTGATCTTTCCGTGGAGGTTGAAGATCAATTACCCTTGCCGCGAATCGATGATCTGTTTGACCAGCTCTAGGAGCCACTGTCTTCTCTAAGATCGATCTTCGCACAAGGGTACCACAAGTCGGAGATCCGGGAGTTGGACATCCCGTAGATGGCCTTCCGTGACCGTTTAGGCACTACGTGTTATATATGTGTCACTTTTAACCTTCTGGTAACCGTTGGACCATTCTGGCAGTTTTCGGTTCTTTTTCGTTTTTCGATCGAACCGCTAAAATTTCGGGTTGTTAGCTAACGCCCTGAGATTGAGGGCTCCGATTGAAAATGTAACTGCATATTATGTGTCCTGGTGCCATTCCAAGCCTCTCGTGAAAGTTTCATCGAATTCCGGTAACGTTTCAGAATTTCGCAGTTCTGAGGCGTATCCGGGTTTTGACCGGGCGAGAAGTCATTGGGAGACTTTGACTTGGTCAATGTGGACCCTTGACTTGGTCAAATGATTTTGGATTTTAGTGTGGTTGGGTTGACTAGGGTCAAACCACACTTAAGCCTCCCTAAGCTAGCTTAAACCCTAATTAACCTAGCTTAGCCTAATCTAAATGAGGTTTGACTTATTTAAGTGGGTAGCAAAAGTTGCCTAGCACTATTCATTGTCTTCTCCAACACATTTTCTCTCTCCCCCTCTCTCTTTTTCAAGCTTTTGAGCCACCTAGGGTTCTCAAAACTTAAAACCCAAAACATAGAAAGGTTAGATCCGGTCCCGATCTACACCCCGGTGTTTTCGGATTCGAATTCCAGCGTGTTTAGCCCCTTCTCCCCCTCTCTTTTCTCCTCAGATCTGAGCCATTTCGGAGGTGGGAAGAGGTCTTGGTGGTGGAGACCCTTGGAGAGGTGTTTCGGTGCGCGGAGAGCAACCGAACATCCCTTCCTTCCCTTGGTAAGCTCTTCTTCCTCTTCTTTTGGGCTTAGATGCTTGTTAGGAGGGTGGTTTTGAGGTTGGGTGGTGGCCGGCGGCTGTGGGTGGCTGTTGGTGGTGGTTGGGAGGCGGTCGGAGGCCATTGGTGGCCGGTGGTTGGTGCTAGAGGTGCTCGGACAGGTTGGTGGTCTGTCCCGGGCAGGGTGGCAGCAGGCGCAGCAGGCAGCGCATCAGGTGGTCGGGTGCGTGAGGGCGTGCGCGCGGGCGTGCGCGCGGGCGTGCGCTCAGGTGGTGCAGGGGGCGTGCTGGGCGCGCTGGGTAGGCGGGCAGTGCTCGGGCAGCAGGCGGGTAGTGCTCGGGCGGGCAGGCGAGCGGTGCTCGGGCCACTCGGCGATGCGGGCAGGCAGGCAGCGCGGGTAAGCAGCGCAGGCAGGCTAGCAGGCGCGCTGGGCGCGCGTTGCCGAGCGTGCGTGTGGGCGCTGGGTGAGGGTCTCGGGTGCTGGGCGCTGGGCGCTGGGTCGCGGAAGCTAGGCGTTGGTTGTGGGCGATGGGGCGCTGCGAGCAGGGCGCCGTGCAGGGGCGTGCGCGCGGAGCGCTGCGCAGAGGCGCAGGCGCGCTGTGCGTGCGCGGCGAGTCGATGGAGTGCTGGTCGAGCGGGTGGTGCGAGCGGGTGGTGCGCGCGGGGAGAGGCTGGTGGTGCGCGCGGGTCGAGGCGCTGTGCGCGCGTGCTTGCGCCCGAGGATGTCCGGGCGTGCAGGCTGGGTTTGGCAGGGCGCCTTGGCGCGCGGGCCGGGGCTCGGCTGTGCGCCCGGAGCGGGTGGCCGTGCGTGTGGCTGCCCAGGGGTTCGGGAGTGAGTTGAGGTGCTCGGGCTCGCGTGCGTACAGGCCGTATGTACGCTTGTCCGAGTGTTGTGTATTTTAATGTGTTTGTGGATTTTACTCACCAAGTCGATACCCTGTCTTGCAGGTCTTGGCGGACGGTCGCGCGACGACCCGATCTCCGGTGAGTGGGACGATCCAACCCAGTAGGAAGGCGTTACATGCACTTGGGCGTGTACCGTCCTCCCCTGGGGCACCATAGTAAATATTAACCTGCTGAATATGAAAACTATGTAAGCATGATAATCTGTAGTATGCATGCCACCCTAGATTTGTATGCTAGGGACTTATACCCTTAGGACCCGTATAAGAACCATGCACCCTGTTATCATGTTTTCATGCTAGGAAAGCCCCGACCGATGCATGTTCCCATTTAGTTTAATTTATTTAAATAAAATGCGAGCATGTGATTATTAGCCTGTCTTAGTGAATATTATAGGGGAGGGGCCTTGTTATATATGTCTCACTTTTTGGCCTGCTGGTAACCATTGGAGCATTTTGGCAGTTTTTGAGTTTTTTTCGTTTTTCGATCGGAACCGCATAATTTTGGACTGTTAGCTATCGTCCTGAGCTAGAGGACTCCGATTGAAAATATAACTGCATATTATGTGTCCTGGTGCCATTTTAAGCCACTCACGAAAATTTCATCGAATTCCGGTAACGTTTCTGGAATTTCGCAGTTCCAGGGCGTATCCGGGTTTTGACCGAGCGAGAAGTCATTGGGAGAGTTGCCTCGGTCAAAGTGGGCTCATGACTTGGTCAACCCTTCTTGTCTTTTTGTGTGGTTGGGTTGACCCAAGTCAAAGCTTACTTAAATCACCTAATCCTCACTTAATCTTGCTTAGCCCTAATTCAAGTGGGATTTGTCTATTTAATGAAAGCAAAAAAAAAACATGCCATGCATTATTCATCATCTTCCTCTTTTTGTTTTCTCTCTCCCCCTCTCTCAAAAACCTTCATTTGAGCCCCTTAGAGCCCTCAAACCTTAAAACCTAAAGCATAGAAAGTGTAGATCGGGTCCCGATCTACACCCCGGTGCTTTCAAATCCCGATTCCGGCCTACCTAGCCCCTTCATCCGCCCTCTCTTCTCCTCAGATCTGAGCCATTTCGGAGGTGGGAGTAGGTCTCGGTGGTAGAGACCGTTGGGGAAGCGTTTCAGTGCGCGGAGAGCAACCGGAGATCTCTTCTTCCCCTTGGTAAGCTCTTTTTCCTCTTCTTTTTGTCTTAGATGTATGTTAGGAAGGGGGTTTTGTGGTTGGATGGTGGTCGGCAGCTGTGGGAGGCTGTCGGAGGTGGTTGGGGGCGGTCAGAGGCCTTGGGTGGCCGGTGGTTGGTGGTGGAGGTGCTCGGGCAGGGAGGGTTGCTGTCTCGGGCAGGGCAGCAGCACAGGCAGCAGCACAGGCAGCACAGGCGCAGCAGGCGGAGCAGCTGGCAGGGCGCGCGCGTGCGTGCGCGCGGGCGTGCGCTTGGGTGGAGCTGGAGGCCAGCAAGGCGCGCGTGCTGGGCGCTGAGCGTGCTGGGCATTCGGGTGCTGGGCGTGCGGGTGCTGGGCATGCGGGCGCTGGACGTGCGGGCGCTGGACGTGCGGGCGCTGGGCGTGCTGGGCGCTGGGCGATGCTGGGTGCTGGTCGAGTAGGCGTTGCGTGCAGGGTGTCGTGCAGGGTGCGCGCGGAGCGCTGCGCAGGGGCGCAGGCAAGCTGTGCGCGCGCGGCGAGTCGTTGGAGTGCTGGGCGAGCCGGTGGTGCGCGCGGGGTGCGCGCGGAGCGCGGCGAGGCAGCGGAGGTGCGTGCGGGGTGCGCGCGGGGCGAGGAGCTGGGCGTGCGGGGCGCGGGTGTGCTCGCGGGCCAGCGCGGGGCGTGCGGGTGCGCGCGGGCTGCTGCAATGGGGCGCAGTGGGCGCGCGGTGCATCCGGGAGGCTAGGCGGCGTGTCCAGGCGGCGGGCAGGGGCCCGGCGGTGCGCCTGGGTGCGCGGGCTGAGGCGCGGCGGTGCATCCGGGGGTGGGTGGCCGTGCAGGTGGTTGCCGGGGGTGCGGGAGTGAGCCGGGGTGCTCAGGTTAGCGTGCGTACGGGGCCGTATGTACGTTTGCCCGAGTGTTGGGTGTTTACTTGTTTGTTGTTGTGTATATTGTGGTATTGTGGATTTTTACTCACCAGTTGATACCCTGTCTTGCAGATCTCGACGGACGGTCGAGCGTCGACCCGACTTCCGGTGAGTGGGACAACCAAACCCAGTTTGGGAGGTGTTACATGCACTTGGGCGTGTACCGTCCTCCCCTGGGGCACATAGTTAATATTAACTGTTTTATTGTAATCCATGCAAGCATGATTTATGTGTAGAATGCATGCCACCCTAGACTTGTATGTTAATGACTTGCACCCTTAAAATATGTGCGTCAGCCGTGCATCCTGTCACCTCGTTATCATGCTAGGAAAGCCCGACCTATGCATGCGTCCTATTAGTTTGATTTATTTAATTAAATGCAAACTCGTTATATTATTAGCATGCCTTGGGGAATATAAGGGGGGCCTTGCGAGGTTAACATTGAGACCCGGGTTAGGGTACTCCGTGTTCCTTGTTTGGTTGGCGGGATGTCCTACATCGGGACCTCAGGTTGCCCTCCCAAGGTCTCTTTTCCTCCTTTTCTGTCTTATATATTTCCCCGCATCCTGGTTATGTGCGCTGGTGGAATTCTGAAGAATTCGAGACATTAGAGTAGTAGAGATGTGCTGTCAGCGGATCCGAGTGGATCATATGCGATGGATAGGCTGTTCTGTTCCCTTCGATGGATCCGTGTAGAGACTACCTCAGCGTTAGAAAGGTTGTCCCGTGCAGGGGCTCCCATCAGTAGGCACCTCCTGATTTGGTAGATGGACTGTGCCGAATGTGGGAGTGACCAAACGACCTACGGAGTGGGGAGAGACTATCGGTGGACCAAGGGTGACCAACAGCCTAGTCAGTCCCAAGAGCCTATGTCACCTATTGAGGGGTGAGGGTGAGGGTATGGTGGGCCGGCGATGCGACGACCCACTGGATTGTGTAAGGATGATTATCAGCCTATTAAGTCCCAACATCCTTTGTCACCTATTGAGGGGTGAGGGTGAGGGTGAGGGTATGGTGGTTCGGCGATGTACGAACCCCCGGATTTGTGTTGTTTATGCCACTTTGAGGCTATTGACTTGATAAATGTGGTTAATATAAACCGTATGCATGGGTTGTGCTATTCACTGAGCGTGTGGCTCACCCCTCGCATAATTGTTTTTCCCCAGTGATTACCGAGGCGGACTTGAAGGAGGAGCTTCCCGAGCGACTACACCAGTAGCGGAGTAGCGCCACGTCCCTCGAGTTTTGAGGCCATCAGCATCCTTCTCTTTCATTGTATGTATATATTTCTGTGCTTGGGCACCTAGTATGGATTGTATATGGATGTATGTATATATGGATATGTTGGCTCTCACAGGACATATGATTATGTATCGAGTCTGAAGTATGTTTTGATTACAGATTCAGTCTTTTAGCTTCCGCATTTGGTGTATATATCATGTCAGCCCTGCTTTACCTGTGTTGTCATTTTAGCTGTTGTGTGAGTATATTATTGAACTCCTGTTTACTGATATCATATATACACTTGCCGCGTCCCGGGGACGGCCGCCCTGGGGCGTGACAGGCCTCACGAGGACAGCGGTGAGACCCGGGCTAGGGTACTCCGTGTTCCTTGTTTGGTTGTCGTGATGTCCTATATCGGGACCTCACGCTGCCCTCCCAAGGGTTCTTTCCCTGTTAATATTCCAACCTCTTTATTATTATAACGCATGTTCCCCGCATCTTGGTTATGCGCCCTGGAGGAATTCTGAGGAATTCATGACATTAGAGTTGTAGAGATGTGTTTGTCAGCGGATCCGAGTGGATCATATGCGATGGATAGGCTGTTCTGTTTCCCTTCGTTGGATCCGTGTAGAGACTGCCCCAGCGTTAGAAAGGCCGTCCCTTCCGAGGGCTCCCATCAGTAGGCGCCTCCCGATTTTTGTGACGGACTGTGCTGAAGTTGTGGGTGAAGGCCAAGCGGCCTACGGAGTGGAGGAGAGACTATCGGTGGACCAAGGGTGACCAACAGCCTAGTCAGTCCCAATATCCTATGTCCCCATAGAGGGGTGAGGGTGAGGGTGAGGGTTGTGGTGGGTTGGCGATGTAGCGACCCACTGGATTGTTAGTCCCAATATCCTATGTCACCATATTGAGGGGTGAGGGTGAGGGTGTATGATTGTGTATGGATGATTATAAGTCCCAATATCCTATGTCACCCATTGAGGGGTGAGGGTGAGGGTGTAGTGGGTTGGCGATAGCGACCCACTGGATTGTATAGCTGTTGCCATTTTGTGGCTTTTAATAATGTGATTGTGGGATAATAATATCTGGTGGTTAATATGAATTGTGGGGCATGGGTTGTGCTGTTCACTGAGCGTGTGGCTCACCCCTCGCATAATATTATTTCTCCAGTGCTATCAGAGTTGGAACTAGAGGAGGAGCTCTCCGAGGGACTTCATCAGTAGCGGAGTAGCGACACGTCCCGCGAGTATCAGAGGCTATCAGCATCCCTTGTGATTGTATGTATTTATTCTGTGCTTAGGCACGCGTTTGTATATATTCAGTTGTATATTGTGTATATTGGCTCTCACAGGACAGATGATTGTGTATCGAGTCTGTAGTATGTTTTATTTACAGATTCAGTCTTTTGCTTCCGCATTTGGTGTATATATCATGTCAGCCTCTTTGTTGTCTGTGTGTCATTCTAGTTGCTTGTTTATGGTATATTGTTGACCTCCTGTGTAGATTCTGATATTATATATACACTTGCCGCGTCGCGGGGACGCCCGGGGCGTGACACTACGAGTTTTAAGTACTAGTGTCGGGTTGACGAATGCACTGGATGCCTTCGTGGATCTCAAAAGTTTTATTGGGCTTCCGTGGACTACTTTGGGGTATTCTTCATTGAGATTACTAGTGGTGCGATGAAAAGGTGATATGGGTGACCTTGTTTCCCCAGGTTGGCATGCCCTCAGGCAAAGTTCGAGAATCATCACTGAGCGGAAAGGATCAGTCCATCGAAATTCCTCAGTGGACGTGGGAGTGGGTAATCAGGGATTGTTGAGGACTCACAAAAGTCACGTTCGAGTCGCGACGCCGTCTAGGTGATCATTGACCGACTGACTAAGTCCGCGCTTCCCTCCCTAATCCAACTGATTGAGTCTCTGGACGCCTTGGCGTGGGTTTTCACCTTCGCGATTGTTCGTCTTCATGGCACTCCGGTCGGCGCTATTTTCGGTTGAGACGCAAGGGTTACTTTGAGGTTGTGGCGCAGCCTTGGTAGGCTTTGGCGCGAGCCTCCATTTAAGTATAGTGTTTCATCGCCGATGGACAGCCAGACAAAGAGGACGATTCAGACCTTGGAGGACATTCTAAGTGCCTGTGTGCTCGATGATGAGGGCAGTTGGGTGAGGCACCACCCATTGGTTCGGGTATGCCTGCAAGACGACTGTCATTCGAGCATCCTGATGGTACTGTGAAAGGCACTCTACAGGCGCAGTGTTATACCTCCCTTGTGTTGGGACGGTTGAGGAGCGCCAGTTGGAGGGGCCACAAGTTATTAATTTGACCTTGTAGTGGCCAGGTTGGTTCGTGTGTGCATCCGCACCTCCCAGAATCGACAGAAGGGCAACGCGGGTCATCGTCGCCATGAGCTTACCTTTGGGTTCGCTGACCATGTTTTCGTGAAGGTGTCCCAGTTTAAGGGCATCCTATGTTCGACGTTCGGGGCAAGCTGAGTCGGCCCTTCATCGGACCGATTCTCATCTTTGAGTGGATTGAGGAGGTGGCTTGTCATGTACCCTTTCCCCCACAGCTGGCACATGCCCATGACGTCGTCCTTATCTCATGGCTGAGGCGTTACGTCCACGATCCTGCTCATGTCATTCCGTTCGACTGCCTCATCCTCGAGGTAGATTTGTCGTTCGTGGAGCAGTGGATCGAGGTCAAGGACCAATATTGGAAGATTCTCTACGCTAAGACCGTTCCTTTGATTGGAGTGTGTCGGTAGGCGCCTGTCTGGTGCATAGACCACTTGGAAGCAAAAGGTCTATGCGTGATACTTGCTACATTCGTTCTTCCCCTTGGGTTTCCTTAAATTTCGAGGACTAAATTTCGTAAGGGGGGAAGAATGTTATGCCTGTGTCATTTGGAGCCTTATTTTTTTATCGGAGTCGCTAAAATTTTGGGTTTTAGCCACCTACAGGAGTCGGAGAGCTCTGATTGAAAATTTGGCTACATAATTTTTCTCCTACAAGTTATGCATTTCCGAATTGGTATTTGGATTTAATTTTGTTAAAATCCAAGATGAAGAGGTTTAAATATGATTTTATTATGAGAGGCTCAGTTTTGAGTTAGGTTTCATACAAAAGTAGAATTCGATAAACTGGATTCATGTAGTAAAAGTTATGGGTATTTTTCCAAGTATACCCCGGGGATGAAAAATTCTGGCAGCAGCCCTGTTCAATGTTTAGCTCTCATTTCGGAATAGCTGGAGGGGTTATTTAATCTGAGCATAAACATGAAAGTTGTAGATAATCTTCTTGGCTTTCCAGTGGACTTTGAATTGTGCAATTCAGAGCTATATTGAGGAAGTTATGGCTGTTCTAGTGAAGCATGTACAGAATTTCGGGTCATGGACGATTTTTGTCCTTTGAACCCCACTTTGTCTATATAATGTCATCCGACCCCCCTTTTTTTTTTGTTGTGTTTGCTCCCCTTTGTTGAGTGAGAAGGGAAGGAAGGAGAGGAAGAAGCACAAGAAGGAAGTGCAAGAAAGAAAGGTTGGTGGTTGTGTGTGCATATATGGTGTTGTTGCCTCTTCTTCTTCCTCCTCCTCTAGCTTTCTCATGCTCCCTCTCACGGATCCCCCCTCGCCTCTGGTTCAGTAAGAAGAAGAGGAATGAAGGCTGAAGTGGTGGTAGTGGTGGTGGTGGTCGAGGTGGTCATGGGTGTGCTAGAGAGCTCCCACACCTCCCCCTTCCCTTTCTCCTTCTCTTGGTAAGCTTTCCCCTCTTCTTTTTCTGGTTTTTCAGCTCTTTGGGTGTGTTGGGAGGTGGTGCATGCTAAGTGTTTGTGTTTTGGTTTGTGTGTGCTTGGTTGCTTGGGTGTAGGAGTGTCGGCGTGCCCGAGTGTCTACAGCCCTGTGTGTGCTGCCTGTGCCCAGCAGGATCTGTCTGCTGCCCTGCCAGCACCAGCACTCCTGCCCAGCAGCTGTGCCCAGCGTGCCAAGCGGCTGTGCCCAGCATGCCCTGCCTGCTGCCCTGCCAGCACCTGCGTTAGTGTCAGGCGTGCCCTGCGCCTGTGCCCAGCGCGCCTAGCGACTGTGCCCAGTGCGTCCTGCGACGTTCCCTGCGACTGTGCCCAGCGCGCCTAGCGACTGTGCCCAGTGCGTCCTGCGACGTTCCCTGCGACTGTGCCCAGCGCGCCCAGCGACTGTGCCCAGTGTGTCCTGCGATGTGCCCTGCGTCTGTGCCCAGCGCGC
The DNA here is from genome assembly GCA_030737835.1 of Acorus gramineus. Taxonomy (NCBI): domain Eukaryota; kingdom Viridiplantae; phylum Streptophyta; class Magnoliopsida; order Acorales; family Acoraceae; genus Acorus; species Acorus gramineus. The sequence continues at coordinate 305,842 of JAUJYN010000051.1, forward strand.
CCAGCGGCTGTGCCCAGCCTGTCCTGCCTGTGCAACCCGAGTGCTGCCCCACGTGTGCGTACCTCCCCCTGCATGCGTGCTGCCCCGCTTGCCCTGCTCGAGTGCTGCTTCGCGATGCACGACGACCTGGGTTGCGGTGAGTGGTTCGATCCAATCCCCCCCCCCTCGGGATGCGCTCGACGCCCGTAGTCGCGCGTCACGCATCGATGGGGCCCCCTAGCTATACTACTTGTGTAGATAAGTAGTATGGCAATGCTTAAGCTATAATATGTAGATATCTTGCATGCTAGGCTTATATACATGTATGAATGATTGTGTTGCATGCGCCCCTCTAGTATGGGCATGTATTGTTTGAAATGTGTATGGATGTGTAGAATATGGCATGCCTTAGGTAGTATTGTAATACTACTGTCACACCCCCCAGGGCGGCCGTCCCCGTTACGTGGCAAATATATATAATATCAGCAGTCCATACAAAAGATCAATAAAAGACTCTAAACAACATCGAAAATGACAACACAATCAATAATGTAGCTAACATTAGAACCTAATTTTGCCTCTACAAGCCCGAAACAAATCATTTCCCGAAGCAGGTCAATTCCTACGCGAAATCTGGACAGGTCATGCAAAACTGGTTCTAACTTACACCACAGATATCATAATGACCCCAAATTTCATATATAACATCTAGACACATAGCTGATCAAATCATAAGAAAACATAATCCTAAAAATATGCCTCTAAATACTAGATTCACTGAGATCTTTAAAAGACAGTGAGCTGCCTTACCGAAACGGGGGGAGGGAAATGGGGAGATGCGGGGTTATCGACACACCCACGACCACCTCAACCACCACCACCACTACCACCATCTCTTCAGCCTCTCCACCAGCCTTTCTTGGCAGAAAACAGGGGTGCAAGGGCATGAGAAGGGGATTGAGAGAAGAGAAACAACAACAACAACACATGCTCACCTTTTCTCACCCTTTCTCACTCTTTCTTGAGCTTCTTCTTCATCCTTTCCTCCATTAACAACACACACACAACCAAAAAAAACAGAGAGGGAGAGGGAGACGAGAGTGAGAGGGAGTGAGAGGTTTCCACAAAAGGGGGGTTTTAAATGGAGATAAAGTGAGTTGGTGGGGGGGGGGGGGGGGGGGGGGACAAGACCAAATCGTCCCTGACCAGAAATTCTGGACGGGCTTCACTAGAACAGCCATAACTTCCACGATATAGCTCTGAATTGCACAATTCAAAATCCTTTGGAAAGCCAAGAAGATTATCTACAACTTTCATGTTTATGCCAAGATCAAATAATCCCTCCAGCTATTCCGAAATGAGAGCTAAACATTGAACAGGGCTGCTGCCAGAATTTTTCATCCCCGGGGTATACTTGGAAAAATACCCATAACTTTTACTACATGAATCCAGTTGATCTAATTCAACTTTTGTACGAAAGCTAACTCAAAACTGAGCATCTCATGATAAAATCATATTTAAACCTCTTCATCTTGGATTTTAACAAAATTAAATCCAAATACCAAATCGGAAATACATAACTTCTAGAAGAAAAATTATGTAGCCAAATCTTCAATCAGAGTGCTCCAACTCCTGCAGGTGGCTAAAAGCTAAAATTTTAGCGACTCCGAACGAAAAATAAAGCTCCAAATGACACAGGCATAACATTATTACATTGTTCTGTTGATTAACTTTCATTAGTAATTTAAGCCATTTAAAAAATTTTGGGGTTTTAAAAAATTACATGTTATTTAGTTCAAATATGACAGCATTGCATTTTTTAATGATGGAAAGATGAAACCTATGGTTAGTAGTAACATGTGTATATAAATGTTGATGTGAAACATATTCATTTGATTCTCCAATTGCACTTGTAGTCCATGTGCATGGAATTTCTTTGAAGTCTTAAATTGTCAACATTCCATCCTGAGGCAAACCCAAAGGATTAATCAATATGTGTGGGAGTGTGTGTAAGATTTAAGTATATGTTGTGATGGGTGGGGATTATGATGATGATAAAATCAATTTTGGTTGTGATGGTGGAAGAGTTTGATTGTTTTTGCACAAAAGGAAATTTTTTTGAATGCTGGGGTACGCTGCTCCTTTTGTGTGTCAACCTTGCATCTATACATCAGTTTGCCATGAGGTCATTTCCCTAATAGCCCATGATAATTTAAAAGGACAACCAGGCTTTTAAGTATTTAGTTAAACTTTACTTTATGCTAACTGGGGTCAACCTTTGTCTAAAACTATTAAGGTATACATGTTAACAGAAGATACAAATATTGATCATCAATTTTGGAGGATTGGATAGCGAAGGATGATGTGTCACAGAGGGTTTGATCCCTTGATCAAGAGAAAAACACTACTACTCTTTAATCTTCTTTGCTGAAATTACTCCTGTCAATTTAAGTAATCGACATAATTAACCCTAATGTATTCCCAACCTGTTATTAACTAGAATTATCTATTTGAATGGAAGATGCCCTTGCATCCTGTAATAAAACTATGATCAACTGCTTTTTAATGAACAAGTGACAGGTTGTATATGGCTTATTTCATTCTTTGTGCTCAATCACATTCCTAATGTGTCCCTTTTTTTTGGAAACAAGGGATACTATTTTTTTGATATTATTCCCAATGTCCTCAATGCCTGCTATATTTTTCCATATACTTCTTTTCCAGGCTGGAAATATATTAGTTGATACAAATGGTGCAGTCAAATTAGCAGATTTTGGAGTTTTTGCATGCATGTTTGATATTGTTATGCCTGTGTCAGTCGGAGCACTCTGATTGAAAATTTGGGTACAAAATTTTTTTATCCTAGAAGTTATGTATTTCCGATTTGGTATTTGGATTTGATTTTGTTAAAATCCAAGATGAAGAGGTTTAAATATGATTTTATTATGAGATGCTCAGTTTTGAATTAGCTTTCATACAAAAGTGGAATCAGATCAACTGGATTCCTGTAGTAAAAGTTATGGGTATTTTTCCAAGTATACCCCGGGGATGAAAAATTCTGGCAGCAGCCCTGTTCAATGTTTAGCTCACATTTCGGAATAGCTGGAGGGATTATTTGATCGTGGCATAAACATGAAAGTTGTAGATAATCTTCTTGGCTTTCCAACGGACTTTGAATTGTGCAATTCGGAGCTATATTGAGGAAGTTAGGCTGTTCTAGTGAAGCATGTACAGAATTTCTGGTCAAGGACAACTTAGTCATTTCTATCCCTCTTTAGATATTTATTTGGGCAAAAATCTCTCTCTCTCTCTCTCTCTCTCTCTTCCCCTCCCACTCCCCACGTCTACCATTTTTTATCTCTCCTTCTCTCTTTTCACTCCCCCCAAGTGTTTGTAATAATTCCTCAAAGAGAAGGAGAAGATGGAGGAGGAAGTGATGGTGAGCATTGTGTAGGTTTTGTTGTTGTTGTTGATCTCCTCTCTCTCAAGAACCTTTTCATAAACTCCCCCCCCCCTTATTTTCAGCCAAGAAGGAGGCTGAGGAGGCTGAGGAGGTGGTGGTAGTGGTGGTGGTGGTTGAGGTGGTCGCGGGTGCATCGAGGGCCCCTGAGTCTCCCCCTTTCATTCCCCCTCCAAAGGTGAGCTCTCCCCTTTCTTTTCTCCGTTTTCATGGCATAGGGGGCTGTTAGGGTGTTCATGCATGCTATGCATATGGGTTAGAGTGTGTGTGAGGGGTTGGGGAGGGTTAAAAAGAAGTTGGGAGAGGCTGGGCGCGCGTTGGGGGCTGGCAGGCACAGGCGGGCGCGCAGACGCACGCGGGCGCGTGCGCACAAGCGCGTTGCGCACGGAGTGGGCGCGCGGGCGCTGGCACGAGCGGGGGTGCGCGCGAGTGCGCACGGGCGCGCGCGATCGTGCGCGTGCCCGGGGCAGTGCGCCTGGGCATGCGCCTGGGCGCGGGGCTGGGGGCCAGTGCGTGGGCGTGCTGGGGCATGCGCGGGGTTCTGCACGGGCGCGCAGTGCGTGCGAGGGCGCGCGGGCTGGACGTGCAGTGCGCGCGGGCGCGCGCGAGCGTGCTCGCGCGCGCGGCAGCGCGTCTGGGCACGCGGGAAGGCGCGCGACAGTGCGCCAAGGGTGCTGAGGCGCGTGCGTGCGTGCGTATGCGTACGTGCGCGTGCGGGGGGCCATGCGTGTGGCTGCCCGAGGGTTCGGGTAGGCATCGGGGCACTCGGACTCGCGTGCGTACGTGCGTGCTCGCATGCGTGCGAGTCCATATGCATGCTTGTCCGAGGATTTGGTATTTCTAGTAAATTTCATGTATATTTGTGTAGTTTACTCACCATATTGAATGCCCTTACCTTGCAGATCTCATCGGATGGGATGCGCGAGGTCCCGGGTATGGTGAGTGGTTCGACTCCAATCCCCCCCCCCCTCTCTAGGGATGCGCTCGACGCGCGTAGTCGCGCGTCGCGCATCGATGGGGCCCCCTAGCTATAATATGTAGATATCTATGTTAATGCATGTTTTACTATGATGCAACATGCCATATTAGACATTGTATGCTAGGGATATACATTCATGTATCGTGTATAGAGGCCCATACATGCCTAGACACCATGTCCCATACTTGAAAAGCCTTGATCTATGCATGTTTCCCATTTAGTTTAATTTAATTAAATCAAAATGAGATTATATTGGTATAAGCATGCCTTAAAGAATATTATAACCTTGTTGTTATAATATATGTTTCCCCGCATCTTAGTTTTGCGCCCTGGAGGAATTCTTGAGAATTCATGACATTAGTAGTGTTAAAAATCGTTGTCGACAGATCCAAGAGGATCGTATCCGTGTGAGTAGGCTGTTTTCTCCCCTTCGTTGGAGCCGAGTAGGGACTCCCCAGAGTTAGAAAGCTGTCCTGACAGAGGGCTCCCATCTGTAGGTACCTCCGAATGCGTTCGGAGGGTGCTGATCGTGGGAGTATACCAGGTAGAGGCTACGCGAGGGAGAGGCTACTTGTCACGCCCCAAAGCGGCCGTCCCCAGGTCGCGGCAAGTGTATACAAGATATCAGCAGTCTAAACAGGGAATCAATAAATCACTCTAAACAACAACTAAAATGACAACAACACAGATGAAAACAAGGCTGACATAATATATACACAGATAGTGGAAGGTAAAAGACTGAGTCTGTAATCCAAAAACATACTACAGACTCGATACAAATCAAATGTCCTCGCCCAGCACACCCAGCGCCCAACACAGCGCCTGCGCCACCCGAGCGCACGCCCGCGCCGCGCACCGCGTGCGCGCGCCCTGCCACTGCACGCCTGCTGCGCCTGCCTGCTGCCCGAGACAGCCAACCTCCCTGCCCGAGCACCTTTCCACCACCCACCGGCCACCAGTGGCCTCCGACCGCCCCCAACCACCACCGACCACCACCGACAGCCACCAGCCGCCACCACACACCCAAAACATCCCCTAACATGCATCTAAACATGGAAAAGAGGGAAAGAGACCTTACCCAAGGAAAGGAGAGGAAGAGAAGGGGATCGGGAGCTCTTCGCGCACCGAAACACCTCCCCAAGGATCTCCACCACCAAGACCTCTTCCTACCTTCGAAGGGGCTGAAAACAGGGGAGAAAAGAGGGGGTTAGAGGGGGTCAAACTCGTCGGAACTCGAATCCGAGAACACCGGGGGATAGATCGGGACCGGATCTAACCTTTCTATTCTTTGTGTTTTCGATTTCAAGCACTCCTACTAGGTGATAATCAAGAAAAAGAGAGAGGGGGAGAGAGAAAATGAGTTGGGGAAGAAGATGAATAGTGGGGGGCAAATTTAGCTCTCACTTATATAAGTCAACCACTTAGATTAGGGTTAACCAAGGATTAGGAGAGGATTAGGTGACTTAAGTGGGTTTTGACTTGGGTCAACCCAACCACAAATAAAAACAAAAAGGGTTGACCAAGTCATGGGCCCACTTTGACCGAGTCAACTCTCCCAATGACTTCTCGCTCGGTCAAAACCCGGATACGCCCCGGAACTGTGAAATTTCAGAAACGTTACCGGAATTCGATGAAAATTTCGTGAGTGGCTTAAAATGGCACCAGGACACATAATATGCAGTTAGATTTTCAATCGGAGTCCTCAAACACAGGACGATAGCTAACAGTCCAAAATTTTAGCGGTTCCGATCGAAAAATGAAAAAAAACTCAAAACTGCCAGAATGCTCCAATGGTTACCAGAAGGCTAAAAAGTGACACATATATAACACTACTGGTGGACCAAGGGTGGAGAGCAGCCTAGTCTATCCCAAAAGGCCCACGTCACCCCTAAAGGGTGAGGGTGAGGGTGGGGTGGGTCGGCGATGTTACGACCCACTAGCTTGTACAGTTACTCCCGTTTAGGGACTTTAATTATTTTAAGGTTAATATGAGTTGTGTTGCATAGATTGTTGTTTATGCCTGTGTTTTGATATCTCGATAAGTGATTATCGAGAGTAGTTGTTCTTCATTGGGTTCGCTTTGCGAACATGGGATCGCTCTCCCCTTCGTTGGATCCGATGTAGGAACTTCTCGGGATTACAGCTGTCCTGACAGAGGGCTCCCATCTGTAGGTACTACCGATGCATTCGGGAACGTACTGACCATGGGAGTATACCAGGTAGAGGCTACCTGGGAAAAGGGCTACCGGTGGACCAAGGGTGTAGAGCGGTGAGTTGAAGAGGCCGGGTTGTAGCTGTCCTGACAGAGGGCTCCCATCCGTAGGTACCACCGATGCATTCGGGAGCGTACTGATCGTGGGAGTATACCAGGTAGAGGCTACCCGGGAGAGGGTTAACGAATGATATTGGTGAGGGTGAGGATGAGGCGAAGACACATCGCCGCGTGACCCATTCGTTGTTCGACCGTTCCCATAGTTGTTGGGTCCGGTCTCGTAATCGATGTTCAAGGACATCGTTGGGCAGTTATCTAGATGTAGATGATCCAGTAGTGTTGTGTAGACCAGTAATTCCGGGTCTCTTCGACCGACGGTATGGTCTCTCCCCAAAAGTCCCAAGAGTCTCCCTCCGGGAGTGAGGGTAAGGGTGAGGTTGGTCGCGCTGCTGCGTGACCCTGTTATCCATGGGTTTTCACCCATGTTTTCCTTGAAAGGAAAGTGTTTATGTATTGAACTGTTGTATGGTGATTGGTTTCCAACCACTCACTGAGCTTGTAGCTCACCCCTCGCAGACTGTTTCTTTTCAGGGGCAGTGTTGGGCGTGGAGCTGGAGCTTTCCTGTGGCGTGGTCTTATGGGCGTGGAGCGTTCTTCCGGCGGATGGCGAGTGCAAGGCTGTCAGCAGTCCTAGAGTCTTGTATGTATTGTAAGTCGTGCATGTGGCACAGGTTGTATTTTCTTTGGTCTAGACTTGGCTCTCACATAATAGTGATTGTGTATTCGAGTATATAATAATGTTTTTGATTTACAGACATTGTATATATATTATGCTTCCGCTTTTCAGTCAATTATCATTATCTTGCTTTGCCACCTTGTGTATTGTTGTTGGAGTCTTTATTAACCTCAGGTATTGATAGCTGATATTTCATTATTGCCACGTCTCGGGGACAGCCGCCCTGGGGCGTGACACTAGTCATGGGCTTATCCTTCTACAAAAATCTTTGGATTGAATATGATTCTACTATCGCAATCGCTTGGATGCATGGAAAGGGCGAGGCCTCGTGGACTGCATTGCGAACCCTTCGTCATATTAAACAATGTCTGCAACAATTGAGCGACTGGAAGGCATAGCATATCTACAAGGAAAGAAACACCCCTGCAAATCTTCTAGCAACCTAAGGGGTGAAGATATTCTATCTCAAGGCCAGCTCTAGAATGAAATAAATTCAGCGATTGAGAAGGATATGTGCGGGACAGTCCACACGCGCACTAATCTACTGCATGCTATAACAAAGACATTTAGGGGTGAAAAAGGGGTGGCTGGTAATTTCTTGCCACCATCTCATTTTGGTGTTTTCTTTCCCAATTTTTTATGTACAAAACTATATATGATCTATAAAGTTTCCAGAGTTATAGCAATACAAATTCTTGATTACCAATATAAAAAAAAATATTTGTGATCAACCGCAATAAAATTCAGTTGAAGATTAAAATAATTTTCAAATTAGAGTTTATTAAAAAAACTAATCCCTGCAAGTTTCATGGAATAATGGCATTTCATGTAATTTCTCATAGTCCTTGGGCCATTAGGAATCCCTGGAAATGGGGAAGAGAGAGAGACCATACTAACCACCCCCAGTCTCCCCCTACTTGCCCCCACATGCAATTCCTGGTTATTGCATCTTGTGCCAATTTTTGGGAGGTCCAACTGAATTAGGGTTTTGCAAAAAGAGGGAATGGGTATTGTGGGACAACACCCTATGAGAAACTACGATTTGTCCAAAATGCTTTGAAGTGGACTGAGTGACTGACAACACACAATTTATAACCCCCACCCGTTTCTCCCAACATTTTTAAGGTCGTGGTGGTTTGCTCTTTGAACACTTCTTTCCATTTATAGGTGGAATGGATTAAGGACATCCCATTGGATTTAACCTAAGCCTAAAACTCTTTTAATAAAAAGAATAAAAGCCATATTTTGAGATTCCAACATCAAATAACACTTTAAAAACCTACTAAAGTCTTTTAAAAAAAAAAAAACCTACTAAAGTCTTTTCTAATTTAAAATCGCATGCATATATATATATATATATATAAAGAATTAAGGACATCTCATTGAATACACACATATATATATACACACACAGAAACCCTTCATTCACACTAGTCTACGTAGTTAAGTAATTAATTGTTCATCATTAAAAGAAGAAAAAAATGAAACACTGGAGGGCGCGAGTTGGGGCCTGGGCCCCTCAGTGATTTTATAAATTTTAATTAAATGGCACACAAAAAAAAAAAAACACCCATGCATAACTTCATATAGTTTTTAATCGTTAAATCGCCAGCCTATTAGCCCAATAACTCGCTGATTGGGTGGGACAATGGGACCCACTTAATTAAAAAATAAAAAAACCCTATTACCCCATGTGTCACGCCCCAGGGCGGCCGTCCCCGGGACGCGGCAAGTGTATATATAATATCAGAATCTACACAGGAGGTCAATAATATATCATACACAAACAACTAGAATGACACACATGCAACAAAGGGGCTGACATGATATATACACCAAATGCGGAAGCAAAAGACTGAATCTGTAAATAAACATTCTACAGACTCGATACTCAATCATCTGTCCTGTGAGAGCCAATATACACAAATACAACTGAACATATACAAACACGTGCCGAGCACGGAAATCAAATACATACAGTCAAGAAGGGATGCTGATAACCTCTGGCACTCGCGGAACGTGGCGCTGCTCCGCTACTGAAGGAATCCCTCGGAAAGCTTCAACTACTGCTCCGGCTCTAGCTCAGGTTCAGTGACCACTAGGGAAAAACATATGCGAGGGGTGAGCCACACGCTCAGTGAACAGCACAACCCATGCATCACATACAATATTTACCACAATTCCATTATTTATCCAGCCTCTAAGACATAACAATATAATCCAGTGGTTCGTACCTCGCTGAACCACCACACCCTCACCCTCACCCATCAATGGGTGACATAGGCTATTGGGACTGATAATCATCCAACCACAAATCCAGTAGGTCGCTCATCGCCAACCCACTACACCCTCACCCTCACCCTACCACAGGTGACATAGGATTTTGGGACTGACTAGGCTGTTGGTCACCCTTGGTCCACCGATAGTCTCTCCTCCACTCCGTAGGCCGCTTGGTCTCCACCCACAACTTCAGCACAGTCCGTCACAATCATCGGGAGGCGCCTACTGATGTGGGTCCTCCGAAGGACGGCCTTTCTAACGCTGGGGCAGTCTCTACCGGATCCAACGAAGAGAACAGAACAGCCTATCCATACGCATATGATCCACTCGGATCCGCCGACAACACATCTCTACAACTCAAATGTCATGAACTCTTCAGAGTTCCTCCAGGGCGCATAACCAAGATGCGGGGAACATGCACAATAAAAGCAAGGTTGTAATATCATTGGGGGAAAGAACTCGGGAGGGCGGCGTGAGTTCCCGATATAGGATACCCCGACAACCAAACAAGGAACACGGAGTACCCTAACCCGGGTCTCACCGCTGTCCTCGCAAGGCCCCTCCCCTATAATATTCACTAAAAGTGCTAATAATCATACCAATTATATAACATTACTTATAATATTACTGGGACTAGAAACCTTGGGAGGGCAGCATGAGGTCCCGATACAGGACATCCCGACAACCAAACAAGGAACACGGAGTACCCTAACACGGGTCTCAATGTTGACCTCGCAAGGCTCCTCCCTATAATATTATCTAAGGCATGCGATTTAACATACACTAGCATTTAATTTAATAAATAAACTAGTAGGACGCATGCATAGGCCGAGGTTTCCTAGCATGAAAACAGGGGACATGGTGCATGGCTCATACACATATCCTAAAGGTGCAAGTCCCTAACATACAAAGACTAGGGTAGCATGCATTCTGCATTATATCATGCAAGCATGGATTACATATTACTGCCGGTTAATATACATCCATGGTGCCCCAGGAGAGGTCGGTATACGCCCAAATGCGTATGACGCCTCTCTACTGGGTTGGATTGTCCCACTCACCAAAAACCAGGTCGTCGCGCAACCGTCCGTCAAGATCTGCATGGCAGGCATTTATACGGTGAGTAAACTACATAAATACTCCAAAATACATTAAAAATACTCTAAAAATACCCAACACTCGGATAAGCGTACATACGGCCTGTACGCACGCGTATCCGAGTATCCCGGCTCACTCCCGAACCCACCGGGCAGCCGCACGCACGGCCACCCACCTCGAGCGCACAGCCGAGCCCCGGCCCGCGTGCCAAGGCGCCCTGCCAAACTCAGCCCCCTCGCCCGGACACCACCGGCGTACTGCCGCACGCCTACCCGCGCGCCCTGACGCACCGCCGCACGCACGCGCACGCTCGCGCGCGCCCGCCCGCACCGCGCGTCCAGCCCAGCGCGCCCCCGCGCGCACTGCACACACACCCCAGCACGCGCGCGCACTGGTCCCCAGCACCGCGCGCACTGGTCCCCAGCACCGCGCCCAGGTGCATGCCCAGGCGCTCTGCCCAGCACCCAGGCACAGTGCCCAGGCGCCCTGCCCGCGCGCGCGCACGCTCGCGCGCACGCCCGCGCGACCACTCCGCGCGCACCCGCGCACCCGCGCACACGCACCCGCGCGCGACTGCGCCCGCCAGCGCCCAGCGCGCCCAACGCCCAGCGCCCAGCACCCAGCGCCCAACGCCCAGCGCCTAGCACCCAGCGCCCAGCGCCACCCGTGCGCACGCCCGCGCTCACGCGCGCGCGCCCCTGCCAGCTGCTGCGCCTGTGCTGCCTATGCTGCTGCCTGCTGCCCGGGACTGCCAGCCTGCCAGCCCGAGCTCCTCTACCACCCACCTCCGACCACCACCACAGCCTCCGACCGCCTCCCACAACCCTCTGACGGCCACCCACCGCCGCCAACCTCCACCCAACCCCATTTCCACCCTCCTAGCATACATCTAAGCAAGAAAGAGAGGGAAAAGAGGCTTACCAAGGGGAGGAAAGGAAATCCGGTTGCTCTCCGCGCACCGAAACCTCTCCCAAAAGGTTTCCAACGCCCGGATCTACCTCCACCACCGAGATGGCTCAAATCAGGGACGAAGAGAGGGCGGACGGAGGGGCAAATCTCGCCGGAATTGGGATTTGAAACCACCAGGGTGTAGATCGGGACCCGATCTACACTTCCTAGGTTTTGGGTTTTAAGCTTTGAGGGGTCTAAGGGCCTCAAAAGCAAGAAAAACGGAGGAGAGGAGAGAGAGGGCTCAAGGTAGGAGATGATGAATAGTGCCAGATATTTTTAGCTCACCTCTTATATAGTAAGCGACTTAAAATACCCGGATACGCCCCGGAACTGCGAAATTTCGAAAACGTTACCGGAATTCGATGAAATTTTCGTGAGAGGTCTAAAACGGCACCAGGACACCAAATATGCAGTTAGATTTCCAATCGGAGTCCTCTAACTCAGGACGATAGCTAACAGTCCAAAAATTAGCGGTTCCGATCGAAAACCGAAAAAAAACGAAAAACTGCCAGAACGCTCCAACGGTTACCAGCAGGTTAAAAGTGACACATATATAACATTCTTCCCCCCTTAGGAAATTTTGTCCTCAAAATATGCAAAAACATCTAGAGGGGGAAAAGATGTGGATACGCGTCACACCTGGCATCCTTGAGCTCCTAAGTGTCCTCGACACCGGAACGGTGCTGCCATCGCACCTCGACCAACTGGACGGTCTTGGTGCAGAGCCTCCTCACGCGGCGGTCCATGATCTCAATCGACTGCTCCATGAATGACTGTCCGGCTCGAAGACGAGCGGCTCGAACGGGATGACGTGAGCAGGATCGTGGACACACCTTTACCCAACTGCGAACCCACCACTCCAAGACGGAGAGGTAAGAATTGGCGCTGAGGTGAGCCTCCGATAAAACTCCAGGAAGCTCTCCTCGCAAGACGGGGACCACTCGAACCGGACATCCTTCCGAGTAAGGCGGTTAAGAGGAACAGCTATCTTCGAGAGTCCCTCGTCAAGCTTCCTACAATAACCCGCCAAACTTGGGAAGCTCCGAATCCTTGCGGGGTTCGACGGTCTACGCCAATTCGACATAGCAAGCGTCTCACCCGGGTCCACAGATATGCCTTCACCAGAAATCACCCAGCCCAAAGGCCTTAACCTCTAACCAAAACTCGCACTTGATCTCTCATCTATCTGATACTTCCATGGTATCCCTTGCCTGGGAAAAGAAACCTCGGGAGGGCACCATGAAATCCCGATATAGGATACCCCGACAACCAAACAAGGAACACGAAGTACCCTAGCCCGGGTTCCAACGCCGACCTCACAAGGCCCCTTAATCCAGAAAGGAACACTAGAAGAAGACATCATTTTAAATAACACCACTAACCCCTCCGGATCATCTACCTCTAGATGATCACCCAACGATGTCCTTCAACATCCACTACAAGACCGGACCCAACATCATTGGGAATGGTCCAATAGAACTTGGGTCACGAGCGACCCGTCTTCGCCTCATCCACACCCTCACTCCCTAAAGGAGACATTTTGGGACTTTGGGAGAGACTTAGACTGCTCTCTACCCCTGGTCCACCGGTAGCCTCTCCCCGCTCCGTAGCTTGCCTGGTCCTCTGACCGGGAGCCTGTCTAACGCCGGGGCTGTACTACGCGGATCCAACGAAGGGGAGAGCGATTCCACGCTCGCGACACCGTTCAATAATCTCTTACCGGGTAGCCCGTACCTAGCATACTCCCAAATTCAGTACCCCTCCGACTGCATTGGTCGTACCTACTGATGGGAACTCGCTGCCAGGACGGCTATAACCCGGCTTCCTTAACCCAAACAACCGCTCTTGATACTCACTCATCCAGATACCCCACACACTTGCATAATAACCATCAACTACACACACACCTATCCTTATACTAGAGAGCTGGGAACACAAGATGATACCTCGAACCATGACACCCGAAGGCTGCGCCTCCTCAGCCGCAAGCGCTGCAACTCTGCCCTGAACCAACCGCGGCTGAGGAGCAGGGGCACGCCTCACCGGCTGCACTGGCTGCTGCTGACGCTGAGGCTGCTGCTGCTGCTGCTGGCGCGGAAGCTGCTGCTGCAAGAACTGCGGCTGCTGAGGTGGCACGCGGGTCAGCCAGCATCAGGGCAATGGTATCTGATATGCCCGATGCGCTGACAATGGAAGCAGCGCCGCTTCTCCGGCTGCCTGGACTGGATGGGCACTGCCGCAATGGGTGCTGGATCCCACACTGGCACCGCATCTGCTAGAGGAGAGGCAGCCGCTGACTGATCGAAGCGGGCCCTCTTCCTCTTGCGCTGCCTCTGGTCCTGACTCCCGGAAGGACTCTGATATGCAGAAGGGGTCGGAGCCCTCACCTGGATCCCGAGGTCTCTCTCGACGGTCTTCGCTCGAGACACTAAGTCGGAGTACCTCGTGAAAGCGTGGGCGGTGACGTGCACCCGGATAGCGCTGCTGAGACCCAACTCGAATCGACGGCACCTCGTGTCCTCGTCCATCACCAAGGCCGGAGCAAATCTGGAGAGCCTCGTGAAGCGCGCCCAGCGCCCAGCACCCAGCGCCCAGCGCCACCCGTGCGCACGCCCGCGCTCGCGCGCGCGCGCCCCTGCCAGCTGCTGCGCCTGTGCTGCCTGTGCTGCTGCCTGCTGCCCGGGACTGCCAGCCTGCCAGCCCGAGCTCCTCTACCACCCACCTCCGACCACCACCATAGCCTCCGACCGCCTCCCACAGCCCTCCGGCGGCCACCCACCGCCGCCAACCTCCTCCCAACCCCATTTCCACCCTCCTAGCATACATCTAAGCAAGAAAGAGAGGGAAAAGAGGCTTACTAAGGGGAGGAAAGGAAATCCGGTTGCTCTCCGCGCACCGAAACCTCTCCCAAAAGGTTTCCAACGCCCGGATCTACCTCCACCACCGAGATGGCTCAAATCAGGGACGAAGAGAGGGCGGACGGAGGGGAAAATCTCGCCGGAATTGGGATTTGAAACCACCGGGGTGTAGATCGGGACCCGATCTACACTTCCTAGGTTTTGGGTTTTAAGCTTTGAGGGGTCTAAGGGCCTCAAAAGCAAGAAAAACGGAGGAGAGGAGAGAGAGGGCTCAAGATAGGAGATGATGAATAGTGCCAGATATTTTTAGCTCACCTCTTATATAGTAAGCGACTTAAAATACCCGGATACGCCCCAGAACTGTGAAATTTCGGAAACGTTACCGGAATTCAACGAAATTTTCGTGAGAGGCCTAAAACGGCACCAGGACACCAAATATGCAGTTAGATTTCCAATCGGAGTCCTCTAGCTCAGGACGATAGCTAACAGTCCAAAAATTAGCGGTACCGATCGAAAACCGAAAAAAAATGAAAAAAACTGTCAGAATGCTCCAACGGTTACCAGCAGGTTAAAAGTGACACAAATATAACACCATGTCCCCACTCCCACAGTCCCACGTACAACCAAAAAAAAAAAAAAAATTGGTGCGCTGTCTTCCAGTCGTCAACTAGTCGTGGTGTCTCCCGTGAGTCGGGACATCTTCAGTACATGCGATTCTTCTTATTGTATGTTTAATATTTTTTTGAATAAAAATATTTTGAATATTAATTTTGGATATTTTTTTTTTTTATATTTGATCTCTATTTATTTTTTTGTTGATGAATTTGATTTTTTTTTTATTGGATTAGAAGATTTAAAAATATTATTTTTCATCTTCAATTCTTTAAATTTTTGTATAAGTAATATTTGTTTTTTTTTTTCGAGCCCCACTTTTAATTCTATATATGTCGATAAAAAATTATCGAAGCATATACTCCGGTTAACGAGATGTAAAATGTTTTTGTTGGGATTTATTTATTTATTATATTTGGATACAATTATTTTTTTATTTTCGTTGATTTTTAATTGAATTTTCAGGTCAATCGAGTAAGTTTAAAACGATTTACTCCTTCTTTAAAGGAAATTGCCCTAATCCGAGAGCCGATTCATTTCCTTCTTCTAATATTAATCCACCTCCAGTTATTGAAAGTCCTTCACCTAAACGTTCAAGAACTGAAGACGTCACCAGTAATTGTCTTCCAATTATAGAATGTGATCCAGGATTGCGTTGTCAAATTTGGGAATATCCAGTAAATCAACAAGATGAAATCCGTCGAGCGTATCTTAGGGCCAGACCTTATCGACATAAGCTTTTGGTCTATCCAACATCGTCCGGCACAACTAAGTAAAAGATATGTAATTTCTTATTTATTTTTGTAACGATTATCAAATATATCTGTGAAATTTTCATCGGTGCATTGACTTATAATGAATGACTTGAATTTTGATATTTTTTGTCTTAATTATCATCTTTATATTTATATTTTGTTATATTTTTTTTTAATTTCAAGTATATTGTTTGATCTCCGACCCCCTTGGTTTTAAATGCTGGGTCCGCTCCTGATCGGTGTAGCTTAGAATTTATTCTTCAGCGAGGGTTAAGTTTTTCCACGAACCCTAAAATACCATATTCTTTGAGCTATATTTAGGTCGGTTCAATTTAAGTAACCACGCCCATAAAAAGAAGAGGAAAAGATTGTTAGTGCAAAGTGGATGAAGGAACAAGCATACACAAATATGAAGTCTAATTAACTTAATTGATATTTGGGTGATAATCACTTTAAATGACTGTCATGCACCAAAATATATTAGCGTGACGATTGTAGATGACCATCATTGAAGACAATATTTAGGGTGATGGACATTCTCAATTGTCATCGTATCTATGTTTTAGGTGACACTCGCTCAAGACGTTTGTCACTAATCACCAATTTGTTGTAGTGATCCCATGGAATCCATGATTGATATATATTCCCTTCTTACATATTTCACATGAAAAAGTACCCAATGTTTGGTCTCGAATAAAATGTGTATTGTAACATGACTGTGGTTATGCTGCCATTGCTTCATTTTTTTTTTTCTTCTATTTTGGCTGGATAAGTAATGGTATATTGCTTTAAGAAGATCAAATTTACAAAAAGTTCACAAGGACTGAAGGACACAGATATCTCATCAATGGCGATGTTGGACCTCCGCCATTTACAAAAGAATAAGACAAGTTAAATTGCAGAGAAAAGGGGCAGTAGCTCGCCGACTGGGTATTGGGCAGGGGAAGAACAGGGTGAACATATAAATTAGCCCTTTCCACTACGAGAAGTACGTTACAATGACAGTGACGTTTCTAATACATTTGATGACATTATTTTAAAATATATAGTGATAGTTATTTTGAAATTGTTATTTAAAGGATTCAATATTGCGTGAAAAATTGCATGCCAAACTAAAATCAATGGGTTATATTGCAAATGTTGTAATGACGGTACAAAAGGGTTAAACAAAATTTACAAGGGGAGAATACCCCTGTAATGATTGTAATGCAAATTGATGTAGCGTGAGGATCACGCTCTTTTGCTGATCCGATTAATCTTTAAGAATGCGAGATCTGCAGGCTCCAACAAAACTATTGATTCGCGAAGAATACTAGGACGATGGGCTTCAACGAGTCTGTTGATTCCTAAGAATACCAGAAACGATGGAATTCTATGTAGTTGTTGATCCTGCCAAGATAACAAAATACAATAAAAAAAAATAAACAAATTCTAATAATCAATTTCTGATTAATCAATTGGTTTACATGCCTATTTATAGAATAGAGAATCCTTAACAAACTACGATCTTAACAAATCTCTCAAATCATAAATTTATTTGACCAAATTCTAACTAAGTAAATTGGAATTTAAAATAAAAATTCAAATTCAAATCCTAACTAAAAATTTAAAAATCATATCTGAATGATATATGAATATTAACTAATCATAATTATCCAGAAAAGATATGATAAATCTAACAAATAAAATTAAAATACTAAAAAGTGTAAATCATCCATCATACTCCATTTGGTCTTCCTCAAGGTCCATGATCGTGCTGCATCACAAATTCTTCATTTTATTTTGTTTCATTGCATATATATTTGTTTTTATAAACATGTAAAGTCCTGGCCATTTTTGATGATTTTATTCCTGCTTCATGTGTGGTAACTAGCTTAAATTGATAATATATCCAGATTGGCATCATCAGGATATCCACTTTAGGGCATTATAGTGGGCTTAACCTTTATATCCTCAAACATCTGTTCTTTCTAATCTGTTTATATTTTCATAATCTGCTTACGGTCATATTCAGAATTTTCCTAACAAGTTAAAGCAAATTCGTAAATTTGAAGAAATATTTAAGCCCATGTTTAGTTCAATAATTAAATTATTCTAAGATTTATGACTATTCTAGTATAAATAAGGATAAAATGATTTTGTGTTTGGTTATGTTTTGAATTATTTTCATTGAGAATCGTAATAATAAAATTTTTGTTGTTTGAATAAAATGTGAAAAAAGCGTGGGTAAAGATTTATAAAAGATAAAAGAATGGTGACAGTTGATTTTTAAGAGGTGATGACAGTTGATTTAACAGTGAATCCACATATTTTTTTATTTGAATAACCTAAAATAACTTAATTATAATGGGTGCATGGAATCAATATACCATTTTATACTAATTAATCATAACATACAGATTCTCATTTATTTCAATCATCCAAACATCCATAATGAGGTTATTCTGACTAATTTTGATTTTTTCCGGGTTTATTCTTGAACCAAACATAGGCTTAGGTTTTTGTTAATTATATGACCATGAATCAAGAAACCTTGTTAGGTATATATAGTTAGATTGATTTATTAATAATTTCCAATTGTTGTTTTCTGTACAAGGAAAATATGATGTACATTATGTACTATTAAAGCCCAGCAACCATATTAAGGTATGGAGCCACTTTCAATTAAAGTGTTAGGGTGCACTTGGTTGATTGTACAACTTTTGCGTTTGTAGGAAGCTGCTTTTATAATCTTGCAATCAAACAGTTTTATTGTAACAACTTTCTGCAAACAGATTTCAGACAAATAGTACCCAACAGCTACAATTTACAAATGTTGCTTCTGCAATTGTGCAATCAAATAGTTTTACTGTAGCAGTTTTCTACCGACAGATTTCAGACAAATAATGTCCAAAAGTTACGATTTCTAAAAGCTGTGAGGTGAGCTTCTTGTAGAATCAATTGTAAGACTCAGATTCCTACAGAATCACTTCTACAATTACGCAACCAAACACACCCTTAGTGTAGGTTTACAAAACCCATAAGTGGCGACTTGGAACTCCCATAAACTTCCACCAAGGTTTTCCATAAAATCCTAATTTTCCCCTGTTTGGATAAGGACTAGGCCACGAAATAACTTGAAATAATGAAGAATAAGTAATTTTTAGTATTTGAATGCAGTGAATACCCCGGGATAACCTATGCCAATATAAACTGGTATAAAGTGGTATATAGATTCCAACCAACCCGGCCCCCATTTGGATGTGGAATAGGAGACTAGATAACATGTAATAAAGCAGAATAGGTGAATTTGGATGTTTGAGTGTATTGAATACCCAAGGATAATGTATGCCTGGATAAATTGATATAAAGTGGTTTAGATTCCAGTCAATCTTTAGAATTAAAGTTATTCCAGATTATTTCACCCAAAGAATCAAATCAACTATCATCATCTCTTATAAATCATTTATCAAATCAACAATCATCATTTTTTCATTTTTTATAAACCTTTATCCACACTTTATTTACATTTTATCCAAACAACAAAAACTTTATTATTACATTTTCTGATGAAAATAATTCAAAACAGAATCAAACACAAAATCATTTATTCCACTGTTATACCCACTTATGCTGATATAATTATATATCCAGAATAAGTCATATATATTCTGTATTCAAACATACACTAAAATAACTTAGTGCTCGAACCAAATATGGGAAAAAAGTATTACCCAAATTGATACTTTATTTGATGCGTATATACAGTGTTCCGATATGCGGTTTGCGGTTTCCGTGCGGTTAAGGTACTGCATAGAGTATATGCGATATGCGGGAGTATATGCGGGAGCATATGCGGTTCTATATTTTTATTAATAAAAAAATATATGATGATGATTTCTAAACATTCCAAGATATATATTAAAGACATACAAAGTATCTCTTAATGATGCCTAAAATATGTTTAATTTTAACCAAACTGTCCCAATACAATGGTTAGATATTCCAGAACATATACATCCAATGAAAAGAATTACCAAAAAAGAATATAAAACAAACCAAAATCACTGTCCATTTATCCCAATATAAAAAACATGTAAAAGACACTCAAGACATGTGTCCATTTGTCCTAAGTTAATGAACAAAAACAGGTGTCCATTTGTCTTGGATAAACAAAACAGGTGCACAAAGTAGATGAATATAACATGTGATTGAGAAACTGAGAGAGTTAGAAAGATAGAGGGATTCAGAGGGAGAGCGACACAGAGAGAGACAGAGGACTGAGGGACAAATGAGAGAGAGATAGCAGACCAGTAGATGAAGAAGACGAAGCCAAGGAAGCCAAAATCACGAAGACAAACCGCTCAACAAGAAGAAATCGAGGAAGCCGAGCGGTTGAAAATGAACTGATGAAACCGGAAGCCCTGATCAAAAGTGTGTGAAGAAGAAGAAGATATGTGTAGAAAAAGAATTAGAGACCAAGGTTGAAGGTCTATCGATGAAGAAGGTCTAGTGAAGAAGAAGATTAGGGCCGACTATATTGGTTTTTTATTTTTTTTAAAGTACTAACGGGTCGGGTGGGCTAATTAGGCCTGCCCAACCCGTTTAACAAGTTTATTTCATAGGTGGGCGCACATGCTAGATTGGGGCCGCATATGTTGCCCGAACCCACATATAGACGCCTTTTGCTCTAGGCAATTCGGTTGGCCGACCGAACCGCCACATAGTGCATTTCCGAACAGTGCGGATACATAAGATAAACGATCCATTTATCAAAAGAAGGGAAGATAATTAATGCATCATCTTACGAAATAATTCTAAAATAACATACATAGATTTCATGAACGTTTACAAATTACATTTCTTCTGTACAAAAGACATACTAATTATTGTGTTTTCTAGATAAATGTATCATATAAAGAAATCTCTTGGAATAGGTGAAATATGTTTTCCTCTAATATTGTTAATTATTATTCTTGACAACTTAGAAATACGTGATCTGTTGAGGATTTACTGCGTTAACAAACCCCATGTGCGATGCTATATTCATCTTAAGTAAAAACTAAAAGGTTACCCAAGTCCTTGTTTTATCTTCGAAGCTTATTTTTTATTCAAAATAAAAAATAATTGCTTCTTCATGAACAAATACACCAACTGTTCCGCAAATTAAAATGATGAGAAATATATACTTAATCACAGTGCCCATCATTTTTTTCTTAAGCCATGAATATTTGACTCTTCATTTCAAGCACATCTCATATGAGAGAAGTGTCATACATCTCTTATATATATATGGAAAATAATTCACAAGCCTCATTTCAGAGACCCATGTAAGCCCCATGAGGTAGCACTGATGATATTACTCATAATACCCTTTAATTCAATTTGGGTAACTTCCACCGTATTAATGGGACGGTGATATATTTTTTTGATTGCATTGCATTTATTTGTGATTTATTTGTCGTTTTTTTATTATATTTTTTTAATCATCTATTGATAATTGAATTTTCTCCTCAATTTTCATGCTGAAATTCTTCAAAGAACTCTTTGAAACAGATCGGTTTTGATATTTGATCGACTTTTAAATCGGATTTGATTTCTGGAGGACTTTCTCAACCGTTTATCCGATCAAAGAAAACAATTGAACATTTTGGTATCCATTTCAATGTCTGCCAATTCAGGTGTGGTGGTTGTTGTTGTATGTTCTTTCAATTGTTTTTTTTTTTTTTTTTTGTATTTCGAATCTGTTTTTTATGTTAATTCTAGGCAGTTTTAAATTTTACATGAAAGTTTCTGATTTTATGTTTCTGACGTTAAATGTTGAATCTGGCATGTTAATACATTATATTTCAAATTATTAAAGACTTGTATACATTATATTTCAAAATATTTCAATTAGTTACATTTCAATTTTGACTTATTTACATTATTTTTTCAAAAGTTAGTGACATGATAATGCATTATATCTGAAAGTCAGTTACATTTGTGGCATGTAACTGACTTTTAATTGTTACATATACCAAAAATCAGTTACATTTATAAATGTAACTCACTTTTAATGCAATTTATTGTTGAAATTAAGTTACATTTTATAAATGTAACTTACTTTTATTCTGAACTTTTGTTTTATACCGTGATTTGTGTTTTATTTCCCCATTCATCGACATCCATCACAAATACTTTGTCTGATGATTGTAATTAAATAAACATCAAATTAATAGCAATGTTTTTTAAACCAAAAAACATTGATTATTCCTTATCGCCATCGTTTTCTGATTGAATGAGAGGTCACAAATAAAAATTCCATCATTTTCATTGTTTTTTAATAAACGGGTGTTTTTCAATGATTTCATTTTTTCAGTTTTTTTTTAAGAATCCAGAGAAGATTGTCATTTCGGTCTTGTTTTTAGTGGTTTCTTTTTTTTTTAAATTTTGAACTGGTTTTAAAAAAATGGATTTCTAAAATGGAATAGGTTGATTTGTTTTTCCACAAAAGTGAGGATGAGTTTAATGAGGGAGGAAAATGTGGGATTTAAATGAGGGGTAATATTGTATTTTATATTTTTAACCTTTTTTTTAATTCAAAGAAGCAACCAATGAGGGAGTGATACCTCATGGAGCTTGTGAAATAGGACTATATATATATATATATTGATCAGTTGGTTTTATAACTGTTACCCTCCGATTTCCTTATTTAACAAACCTCAAATGTACACTTAATTAAGTAAAATAATAATACACCAAAAATGAGGTCTTTGAGGATGACATGAAACTACCTCTGACCCCCAATTCAGTGGCCCCTCATTTTAGGTTAATTATTATTTTACTTAATTAAGTGTACATTTGAGGTTTGTTTGATATCCATTTCCCTTTTTGAGTGGGGTGGAGCAAATTATGATCGAACACCTTCGTTTAGTGTTTTATTATGTCATTTTACCTTTCAAACAAATATTCTTTTGTTATTTGGTACTTTTGTTCTTTACTCTCTATAGACAATATCTACCCCTTCCTGCATCAGATCTTTTGATCATAGCACCTCTGTATATTGGCTTTCAACTTTTAATGGCCATGGAAGATCATTCTTAATCACCTTCCACTACTTAAAAAACCACTCGATAAATATTAATTTAATGAGGAATGTATTACATCCATGAAGTCCATTCAAACGGATATCTTTTATGGAAAATTTACAGGGGCACTTTCATAAACCTCCATATGTATATATATTTAGTGGTGCCTCCAAGAAAGCTAATGAGCACCATGGGCTGTGTTGATGCTCCTTTTAGCCAGGAAATATAAACATTGCAGACCCTTCTATAACCCCACGCCCCCCACAAACAAAATTAAAACATCATAGAAACCATTCTGAGTGTAAAAACAATTGCCAAATATCAGAAATCACCTACGAACTTTCAAATTTCAAAGCCATAGATTGCAATTTTTTATCAAAATAGCACCATCAAGGATTGTCCAGTCTGAGTGCATGGTGTGTAAGACCTTTACCAAAAACAAAAAACAAGGATGTTCTGCAACAAACCATTTAACCAAGCAATCGGATGGAAAAAAATGGCACGCATTCATCAAGGCTAACACTAACATGATAGCAAATTCAAATCAGCATCAAGCAGGAGCACGCATCCTGCACCTTTAGATTTAAGCAAGTCATTGTATTGCAAAACAGTAACACAATTTCATGGTTTGAAACTTAATTGAGTACAGTTATTTTATTGAACAAAAAAGAAAGCAACTGATGCTGATGATCAGGTTCTCCATACCAAAATGAGGTAATTGCTTATTGGCAGACCAAAACGCCACATTGACATGGAGAAAAAAGCTTCTCATGTAACTATTTACTTAAGCCCTGTGCTCAACATATGACCCAGCAAGTCCTGAGGTACCCAGAACTGTTACCTGCAATTAAAAATAAAATGCATGTCATTGATCTTAGTAATGTAAGCTGCAAAACGCAAAATAAGATGAACAATAAAGCCATACGGTATGTATCGGTACAAAATGCATGCACATCGAAATCCATTAGAGTTTCTTTGGGTATACACCTGAAGTTTTACATCATACAATAGGCTGTAGCTTCAGCAATGACACATAAATAGTTAGGGTTTAATGTTACAGATAAATGAGGTTATAAAGGACAATATTGCATGTTTCAGTACAAAATGCATGTGCAAACAAGTGCATCGGAGCTTCTTCAGGCATACATCTGACATTTTACATCACAAAGTTGGTTGTAGTTTCCATAATAGCAGATTCACTGTTAGGTTTTGATGCCAAAGACAAATGATATGGTTTTATCACTCCAAATACATGGAACTCAGGCATTTCTGGGCTTGGGTTATCATTCGAGGATATTGTATCTTATACTAAAATGACCCATTTTATAATTAGGAATTAAAGAATCCATGGTTCATTTTCTGGCCTCAACACTTTTCTTCTTGTGAGAAGGGGATGATACAACATCTCTTTAGAGATTCCAGGCAATGAAGTGAAGTTAAAAAACAGAAGACAGAACAACAATAAAATAAGCACAGTAAGACTAGATGAGGGGTTTACAATGCCATATTCACAATACAGTAGACCTCAATCCATTATGCAAAACTGCTTATGATGATGCCTGGTCCGAAATTCCCAAGGGCCTGTTTGGATTGGGACATAAGTCTGGAATAGTGGGGAATAACCAGGAATAAGGGCCAAAACCTTCTTTGGATGAGTGGTATTAAGAGGAATAGCCATTCCATCAAAACCATGGAATACTCTTATTCCACCTGTGTGAATTAGTGGGACCCACGAGGCCATGAGTCCCATCATCTTTTACCGTTACCCTTGATAGTGACAGCAGAGTTGTTCATTGATGTTTTTTTTTAATTACGCATATAGTGAACTGTTCATGGGTTTTTTTTACTGTACGTGGGTCACAATAAGCCTACCTCAGCCTTGATGATTTGAGTACACAGTAATTAAGCTAAAAAAAAAGAAAAAGAAAAACATTACTTGAGACAACTACACAGATGTAGGATGAACGGTCCAGCATTAACTTTGGCATTTGCATGAAACCAGCCTTGGATTGAATGTCTTGCAAAAATTTAGATGTGGGGCAGTGGGGGTAATTGAGTCATTATGAAACATATAAATCATTATTCACACACTATGCATCATTTTATCTACATCTTATGCTTCATCAACCAAACAACACAACTGAATAATTACGTTTCCAAATGAGAATAACAAAATACACAACCAAACAGAAAATCACTTTTTCTACTAGTATAGTTATCTATTATTAGAATAGTGATAAACCCCATAATAGCTTATATCACTATTCAAACGACCCTTAAGATCCTAACTTTTATAAGAAAAAAACAATTGGCCTTCAACCCTTCAAGACCAGAGAGTATTACAAAGTGTTTACCTTTCCCCATTCGTGACCGGGCGCAGAGCATCTCATTTTAAGATGTATCATTTTTGTTCCCAACTCGACTTCCACCTTCTTTCGCAAATAGGACTCATCCGGGCTAAATGAGTCAAGATAAGCCATGTAACGTTTATATGCAGTATTCAAAGCATCTGTAACTTCATCTGGCAAAGGCTGTACTTTCTGCAAAGCAAAGTAAGTAGATCAATGAAGACCAGAAGACTAGAAAAGAATTACATTATTTAAACCTAAGGCATAGAGCTAAGAAATATGTAGTTCATTTCAATTCTCTGTTTTTAACTACAATATAACACAAGCAATTGTGATGAAAATAACATACAGCACCGGTTGCTCCCATCCGATCATCAAGATCCATTCTAAGAGAAACAAGGACCCCACTGAACTCTTCAACTGCCTCAGCAGCACGGTAGACATTTGCCAAAGCCTCCTGCCCAGCCTTATCTGGCGTTTCTTTTGATAATGCCTTTTTTGCTTCGGGAATGACAGAATCTGGGATTTCATCCCAACTCACAGCCATTAAATTCTTCAAGGCACGTTTAACATCATCGTCAGATATAGAAGGTAACTGAACTGTGTCTGCACTGAATAATCTCCTAAATCCAATTGCAAAAGGAAGACGGCAATCTGCAGCAAGACAAGCACAACAAAGGCTATAACAGAAAAGCAACATTTGAGTTGACTAACTAAAAACATATAGCTCAATCAGCAATAAACTGTTTGAATGAACAAACAATAAAGTCACTTCCAGAAAAATTTATGAACTCGATGTAACTTTGTATTTATAAGTGAGTTTAAAAAAATGAACTGAAGTACTGAACATTACAGCAAGAAGTACCAGAAGATTATTTGCAGGGTTGAATCACTACCTACCCTCCAACATGCCATGTATCAATCTCTAATATTTTGCTTCAATATACAACATGGTGGTGCTCAATACTGCATACTTCTTTACAAAATTAAGACAATCTTGACCCCCACAGCCACTGGCAGGCACAAATGCAGAGAAGAAGATGGTAAGGACATATTGCCTCCAGGCTCCAGCACTTGGTGCACTTGCTTGATTTCAATAAAATTTTAACACAAAAATGATTATAAATAAAGGTTGACAAAGCTACACAAAAGAACATTCCGCAGAATAATATTTTGTTTAGGAAAACGCAATCACCATGATTACACAGAAAACTGTTTATATCAAACATCGTTCTCACATTTGATGCAAACTGAACTGCAATCCAATATCTTCAAACCTTCCTGTAGTCAAGGAAACATGAGCATGAAGACAGATTTTCATGTCTGATTTTAAGTTGGATCAGATATCCCTTTGATGACTTGACCCTTTCTCAGCACCCTCAGAATTTCCACTTCATATATAGCACTACATACAATTCAGCCAACCCACTAATTATATTCTAGGTAATAATGACTGCAAAGTTCTGTTTAGAATTTGAAGCTCAAGTACACCTGCAATATTAAGTGTTTTTTCACCTAAAATTTAGGTTAGTTTTGTACTGTCTGCCACCTCATTACACATCACACCAAGACACATCTAAGATTTAGTAGTTTGAATGATACAATTGAAAGTACACAAGAAAAGGGCATTTCTAGGTAAGTAGTTGGTCAAAAATTTGTTAAACAAGGTAGTAATCAATTTATGCTGGTCATCATGATCAGA
This sequence comes from Acorus gramineus, assembly GCA_030737835.1. NCBI lineage: Eukaryota > Viridiplantae > Streptophyta > Magnoliopsida > Acorales > Acoraceae > Acorus > Acorus gramineus. Next base: position 332,861 of record JAUJYN010000051.1, read on the forward strand.
TTTCAACTACCGATTACTTATGATTAGATCTATCAGTTGAAAGATTTTTGCTTTATTACAGTCAATATCAGCAAACATGACTAACAAAGATTTTCATCTAGGAGTTTGGACCCATAACTTAATGATTGACAACAAAATTTGCAATCATGAGGTCAAGGGTTAAAATTCAATCACTTAACTAAAAACAAGATTTCATCTAGGTCTTGAGTGGCAGGATCACCTCATCAAAGTCAACTACATTTACTAAACAGTGGATAGTTTGTCTTTTTTCTCTGATATATATTTGGGGAGTGGAGTGTTGGGGATCTTTAAGAAAATTATTGGTTTCATAGTTTCATAGGTGCATGGGGAAGAAATAAAAATGAAAAATAGTTCTGTCATCATTAAAACTGCTTTATTACCATAACTTAGGCATATGCATACATGACACACATGTCGTCAACTAGTATCAACCAAATTACAAATCTTTTGTCTAATAATTCAGATATTTTTTAAGAAACGGTAATGAATTCAGAGGAAAAGATGAGGATATGGATTTCATACTATGAAGCACGGACAATATATATTGTATATCCATGTAAAGTCAAATGTTTCACCATACACCACTACAATACAAAATAGTCATACTCCACACATAAAAAGTTTTAAAAGTAAGAGACTCGGCTAGGGTTTTGAATTTTGATTTTATTTTTTTTTTCCTTTTCAGTTTTGGGTTTTGTTTAAATGGATCGCACTTGGGCCATTTTAAATGAGGCTGTCTATTTGGGCCTTTCTTTGTTTCAACTGTAGGGCTGAAACAGGTTGGGCCCGTGTCCTGGGCCATGTACCAGAACAGAATTCAGGCCCAATTCACCAGAAACGCCTGGGGCCGTGTCTGACACGGGTACGAAGGTCCGGAAGAAGTGTCTGTACTTTGTAGATTTCATATCCTCTAAAGAACTAAACAAGTAGAAGACCATGACTGACTATGAAGACGCTTGCATAATTGTGTTTGACATCTCTTGGCTTTCCAGACTAGTGGCTCCTTTTCAGCAAACCATAATAGTAGCAACAAGATTACACAAGAAAAATAACTTATTGAAATGACAAGGTGAGTTGCTTTCATTTAACAATTACAAAGCCATGAACATTGGATGGGTGTGCCAATCGTGCATATGACTGAAGTGTAAATCATTGGAACCATCACATTTGTCTCTCGCATCAAAAAGTTATGGAACAGATCAATAATAAATTACACAATTGCTTTACATGTCATTATGAAATATAAAAAATTGTGGCTAATCCATGTTATGAATGTCTGTATGGCCGTGTGCGCCAATATGTGTAGTCTAAGTAATTATATCATTTTTTGTTAGGTAAATGCTAGGATTCGAACCCATGACCTCATGGTTGTAAATTATTTTGTCTACCATTGTCCAAGCCCCGAATTTTGAGAACATGTATAGTACTTTTTTAAAGAGGACAACGCACAGTACTAGAATATCACATGTCCAATCAGTCAGTGGAAAATGTTAATCCCTGCAACATAAACTTGACCTTTCCATCAAAACACATACAACTTAACCTTGGATATGTATTTCCCCATGTTACTATGAGGTGTGTAATGCCTTCAACCGTAAAAGTAATCTTTATTCCATGTCAAACTGATCTAGATCAATTAAATTAAGCAATCATGATGAAAGTTTTTGAGATACTGTCAATACTCCTATCAGACTCGCTTTTTTTCTGATGGGAGGGGCAAAGGATGTATGAAGAGAAGAAATTAAACAGAATAAGGAGGATGTTCACAAATATAAACCATTTTATAACAAAAATATCATGTTGGTTGACCACTCATTTAGCAGGCAAAATTTATAGTTGAAACAAATATTATGATTTTTTGCTAAGATGTCGATCTGCTTAGAACCTTCACACAAAATTCACTCCAGATTCTATGAAAAGTATCTACAACATTGTGGGACATACACTGTCAGGACATGACAATGTCTGCAATAAAACAATAACCATGAATAATATCTAAAACATCGTGGGGCCTTAATAAAGAAGTTCTTGCTTATGGCTTTGGGGTCAATGTCAGCACCACAGTCCTAATTTTGTACAGAGATGGGGATTTCGATACAAAGTAGGCTCCTGGAAGTCTTTTATTCTCTATAGTGTTATAATAGGATCTTAACCTGTTTCATCATAAGGATATGCCTTCTCCCCTTTTGATGGATGACCCCTCTTTGTAGAAGCTTTCATCTATTTTCATAAAATTAAAGGTGTTCTTTATCATAAATGGACAGTGAAGCATTTCATTAAACATGTTTAAAATAATAAGGAATACAAATCATGCCCCAGCATATAATGTCAATATCTACACATGGTGTTTTATAGTGCTTGAGATTTTGGGAAGGCACAATGTGGCAGCAATGCTTAATAGGGATGGGAATTGTTTTTTTTTTCTTTTTCTTTTTTGCTGAATAGGACTGGGTCACTATTGTGTTTTTGTCTTTTCTATTTCCTGAAGCCTCTGAGAATGTATCCTATAACCACAAGCTAATAGAACTTCATGAAAACAAACATTGTTTCTCCTCATGTAGTATTTTTGGCAATACAGAACTGAATATAATACATCCTCATACTTTTTTTTCCTGAAAGAAAGGTAGATAAGCCACCACATTTCAGTGGATAAATCGAGAAAGTCATAGTCTCAAAAGAATAAACCAGAGTCAATTCTATGATCAACCAACAGAGATAACTTCCTTCAAACATTATTTTGTTTAAATTTAACAATTCTCATGGGAAACATAATTCAATATTTGAAAATGTGATACAAAATAAGCTCAAGGCTTGAAAGAGAATATTAGCGACATTCACATAGATATTTTTCCTTTGATGCTCTATGCATAAGCTAAATCTTTCTCTTCTCTTGCATTTGAGATTCATATTGTCCTTTTATCATTAATTTTTTTTTTCTTTTTTTTTTTCTTTTTATGCTCTAGTGTCCTTCCCATCTTTTAGAAAATGAATTATAAGCATTGCTCAATGCCTTCTCACCTATTCTGGTGAAGGAAGAAAACAATTCTCAAGTAAAAAAAAAAGAAAAAACGAAAGAATGAATTCCTATCACGAGGATCTTCAAAACCTTTTTCCTTCCTGATCTTCATCAAGCTTTGTTTTATATCATTCAACTATGTTTTGAGTTGTGACATGGCAAAACCAGCTTGGATTTGAGCTAACACGACTTGGATTTTAGATACCTAAATACAAACAGCGTACTGTATTACACGAAACAATTTTTAGAACTTACCAATGCAATCAGTATCTTAGAAGATTGGACGAAGGCCATGGATTGGGCAGACTCATCAATTTGACAGTTATGAATGATCAAATGCTTCAACATTATGACAAATAGTTGAGGATCGTTGAAATGCTACAGGATATCGAAGGGGGAAAGATCGATTGATCGAGAGAGAGAGAGAGAGAGAGTACCAGGAGAAGAGACCCGATCGCGAGATGCGGAGGTGGATGGGGCGGCGACGGAGAAGATCGTACAGTGTAGAGAGGAGGAGGAGAAGGTGAGGCGGGATATGGAAGAGCTGGAGTGGGGGGAGAGGAAGCCCCTTGTGGTGGGGGCGGCGGAGGGGCTAAGGCGGCGCAACATCTGGCCGAGCATCCTCATCGTTTTCGACTGTGGAATGATTGATTATTCTTTAATCGCCGTGAGTGAGAATTTTTTTTGGGGTTGGGGGGGGTGTGGGACTACGTCGATTCTCGTCCAATAATCGGATCGGATCTTAATATACATCCGGATCCGAATATTAAAAAGAAAGTGGAAAGTATGGTATTGTTTAGGGGTGGGGCTATTTGCACCCATCTGTTTACTCTTCACACTCCTTTTAAATGGATAAAGTTTTAAAGATTCATTTATAAGTGGGTACTAAATGCACTCATTCTTTACACACTCGTAGATCCATTTGTTTATTTCTTTAGATTCTGTTGCACACCCTTCACACCCTTCCAAAGTATATAATCCCAGTTATTCCCGCGCACGCGAGAGACGGAGGTGGAGGTGGAGGTGGAGGTGGAGGAGGAGAGGGGGAAGGGGAGGAGGACGGCCAGCCAAGACGGGAGGAGAAAGGGAGAAGGGCGGTTGGCCGTCGGCCAAGATGAGAAGAGGAAGGGGAGGTGGAGGGTCGGCGGACTTCGTGTCGAGGAGGTGTTACAGCATGGCATCTTCTTCTCCGAACAACAATGAGGTAAAAGATTTATGTAGGATTAGCTTTGATTTGGTTTTTTCTAGGGTTTGAGATATGGAATCTTGTTTAGGGTTCTTCTAGGTTTGATGATTTAATGATTATGTGCACGTCATTTTTTTTATATATAACAGTAGCTTTTATTTAAACTCACATGTACATTTAAACTTGGATGAATTTTATTGAAATTTTTTTATATATATTTATGAAATTGTATGAGTCTTGTTTAAAATTTGTATGTTATGTGTGATATACATTTGAATGTGTGTATGAAAGAAAGTGCTCACTCATTTACGAAATTCCAAACACTCATTCATTTGTCAAATATATGTTCTCATTGATTGTTCATCTTTTGTAGAATCATGTTGTAACACCCCCGAATCCACAACTCCATTTTGAAACGTGAAATCTGGTTGCGTTAACTTAATTCATCAAAATCTCATAGTACTAGTATTCTTTTATTCCAAAGAACATAAGAAAAACATCACCATATTTATACATCAATTGTCGAAGCTAAAATCCAATACCAATTCACTATACATCAGGAACAACTCAATTTATATATCCACACTATCATACATATGAGTCCTCTACATGCCAAAAAAATGATCAACACCTTTTACACAGGTCTAGTGCTCCGAAAATCATTATCTTGATCGTTACTACACGAGATCCATCAATCAAGTCCTTAACCTGAGAAGGCGAAATAATGAGGGGTGAGCTACAACACGCTCAGTGAATGGACCATCATCATCCCGCTAGTACATTTATATTCAAAATATCAATATCGTAATATGTCTACACAGACATGTAATATATCAAGAAAATAACTATACAACAAGGCCACCAAGACATGCAATAATATATATACACACACACAGTCTTATCCAACATGATGCATGCAACACCACGAACACGCATGCCCGTCTTCGCATCTTCGCAGCACCTAGCTCGCGAGGCCTTTCACATGCATGGCCACATAGACATAGCCACGAAGACTTGGGTCCTACATTCTTGGACCTGGCCACATAGACGTACGCCCACCTAGACGTTGGCCACCAAGACCGAGCCACCTAGACGGAATGTATGCATTTGCTAAGTTACCACATCTTCAAACCATAAAAAAAAGACAGAGCATGTACGATCTCAAAATACAAATCATAATGATGCATATATCACCAAAAGCATGCTCATATTTTTATATCGAAACTAGCAGTCATATTCCATAAAATAAGTTGATCCTAGCATGAATACACAATATATTCTTTGAAATCTACATATGAGACTCAAGTCCACTCACCTCTACTGCTCGCAATACAAACCGATGCACGTGCATGAACACCACACACTTGCACATGAAAACCTAGCATAACAATTATGCAATAATAAATCAGAAATAATTCAATCATGACTCAAACAACTTACAACAACACTAAGCCTATTAATCCCAAAAGCCCATACTTAATAGATCTACAATCCGCGACTCACCTTAAAAGCCTAACAAAAATCTCAACTCCAAATAAATATTAAAGTGTTCATATCTCACAATGATCCGATAATCAACATCCATTTATTTCATAAGGCCCACATAATCGATCAATCCTCGAATAAAATATTTAAACAAATAATTCACTACAACTCCAATGATCCACTAAGGCTCCACTACAACTCCAATGATCCAAATAACTCAATCCAATCAATTTATATCCAAATAACAATAATATCCAATTAATATTTATTGATCTCACTAAACCAAATTATCGATTTAAAATCTAATTTGAGTCACCGAGATCAACAAAATCATCAAAACCCACAAATTAAATTATACTCATTAAACATCCATTTGGGATCCCTTTAATCTCCAAAATTCATCAAACTTGGTCATGAAGCTAAATATTTGAATTCTAAGAAACTACGCGGAAATATTTGAAAAATCATAACTTTCTACCTGTAACTCCAAATTGGACAATTCATGATTCGTTGGAAAGATCTTTTCTAAACCTATTTCTGTTTGTGAAATACATTTTTCCCAGAAATGATCCCTTCAAGGTCAAAAACATGATTTAATGATCAGGTATACAATCAACCAGAAAATAACCCTTAAATCCAAAAACCAATAAATCTAGTTTGGTTTTAAGAAATCCTTCGAGATCCATTAAAATCTAATACAAACATCATCTATTTAAAATCAATCAAACCCTAACGCTAATCCATCAACCTTCTTACCCAAATAATCGATATACACAATCATCTCCTAACCAAAAATAAATTGAAACAACTACACAATAAAAATCAATAGAGAATGATTTCTCACCTTGTGGTACTTGAAGGGTAGGGTTAGGTCATCACCACCCTTCATGCCTCATGAGAAATTTGATGCAAACCCTAACCCAAAACGTGCTATATAAAAGTGGTTTTTACTAAATTACAAAACGGCCCCTCAAGTATTCCAGGTTTACAACTAGGTTCTTATCCGATTTACAGACAAATCCCTATCCGATTTACAAACTGATACCTGAATGCTATTAAAAGGTATTCTGGATTCGCAACCAGATCCCTGAGCCCAAATAACTTAACACAAAATCCTAAAAACCTAATTTTCCGAACTCCGAATCTCACCAAATTTCAACCAAAATATCTTGAGACTATAAAGATCTCCAGAAAAATATAAAATAAATATTTCAACATCAATTTATAATTATTATAATTATAAATCAAATTGGACCCATTTGGGCCCACTGCCAAATCTAAAAATGAAATAATTAAATTTCAATTTAAAAATTCCATTATATATTTAAAATAAATATATAAGGCTAAAAATACAGAGACGTTACATTCTCTCCCACTTAAAGGAATTTAGTCCTCTAAATTCAAATGAGAAACACAAAATAGAAGACATACGACATCCTATAATAACAAAACAATCATTCATCATACATTCAAATAATAAATGTATGAGTCAATTAATGAATCTGACACATACCCGGCAATCACAACAAATACAGACAATCGTATAAGAATCCATCTTATACGCCGCAAACAATCAAACAAACAAGTATATAAGTAAAACCATCGGTGCTCCGCATTGAAATTTCAACTTATACCAAAACAAACAGCATACAATGACAACATAACAAAACAATCATATAAGCTTGGTTCACAATGCTTCCGCTGCACCACTCTGATATACCGTGACCCAAACAACAAGTGGATTAACTTATACGACATAGACAAAAACAATAAGACATTCACAAATCACAACAATTACTGTATAGGTCAAACCCACCTACGCCCCACACTATAGGTGTTTTAACTTATACAATATAAACAAGAGCAACAATACACATAAATTGCAGACAATCACTTAAATAAGTCAAGCTTACCTATGTCCCATTCCATAGGTAATCCAATTTATATCATACAAGCAATGACAAGAAAACAAATTAAGAAAAACAATATTCATCCAAATTGTACAAGTCAGATCCATTTACGTCCCATACCATAAATGGTCCAACTTGTACAACACAAAAGGGGCAATAATGGCACTAATGATTTTTCTAAGATTAGGAATAAAAATTAACTTACCACGATGCATATTCACAAATTAAATGTGCCTTTCACATCGCCATTAAACATAAATAACATTCTCGAATGTTGCAAACGGTTAGCCACGTATATCATTGAAAATAAATCTCAATCTCTTTGGTGCGCTTTCCAACGTGCGCTTAATCCACCAAAATTTTGTCATAACAAAAACAAGCAAACGGTTAGAATGCAAACCCTATATGCAATGCATCTTAACATGCCCTAAGCCTATCCTAGGCTTCAAAGGAAATTCTCCTATAGGCCGCCTTAAGATCCAAAAAGATAATTATACATAAAATATTACCCTAACCTCCATAATCAAAACTCTAGGGTAACCAAAATAGCCTAACCAAATTTTTCTATAGGATAGAAAAACTTAATATCTTTAGGTTATTCGAGTTTAGACCCTAAACTCAATAGGTCAACTAAGATGGCCATAACCTAGAGTCTGAGAGTTGAACATACACTCTGATACCACTCTATATTAGAGCCAGAAAAAATACATCTACTCAATAACTCTAGAGGATAATTAAGCCCAAGTTTACAGGGAATCGTAAACCTAAGCTCTAAGCCAACTAATATATCCATAACCTACAGTCCGAGGGTTGAACCTACGCTCTGATACCACTCCGTAGCGCACCGTCTCCCCCGTCTAATATGGGCGGCGGATTTGGGGGCGTTACACATGTTGTCGATGCAAATCGTGAAATCAATGAATTCATTGACTCGATCGAGCAATTTATGACTTCGATGGTGAGTCGTTTTGATCATCATACTTTTTAAAATAATGTTAAATTTGAAATTCTGTTTTAATTGTAATTTGTAATTTTGTTGTAGATATTCAATCATCGGATGAAATGATTGAGTGGGCAAAGAAAGTCGGTAGGGACAATGGTATCATCATTGTTGTTAGCCGATCAGATTTTTTCGATCCTCGACGTTTCCCACGTCTGTACCTTGGATGCGAGAGAGGAGGATATTATCGACCTCATCGTCGTTGTAGCCTGCTGAAAGAAACATGTTCAATATCTATAAAACGGTGTGGATGTCCTTTAAAATTGAAATGCATGAAGTTATCACTTCTTGAGGACCTATGGATCATTCAAGTGTTGAATGGAAAACACAACCACCCATTGATCAAGCATATGGAGGGGCATTCATTTGCTAGAAGACTTCTGAATGATGAGTATGAACTCCTTCGAGGCATGACGAAGAGTGGGGTGCGTCCTAGAGATATACTTTCACATCTAAAGAACCGTTATGTCTCCAATGCGTCTACTCTAAAAACAATATACAATGCAACGGAAAAAGTAAAGAAAGAAGATATTGGTGGGCGTTCAGACATGCAACAATTATTCAAGATGATATATGAAGCTGGATATGTGGAACGATAGAGAGAGGCTCCTGATTTTGGGAGGCTGCTAGATCTCTTTTGGGTACACCCTTCGTCCATTGCATTGGTGAAAGCATTTCCTTTGGTTTTTATGATAGATTGTACATATAAAACAAATAGGTTCAGATTGCCACCGTTAGAGATCGTGGGTGTTACATTGACGTACAGAACATTTTCAACCTCATTCGTGTACATGGAAGCAGAGAAGGAGCCAAATTATACATGGGCGTTGCATTGCTTCAAAGAGTTCTTTGATGGTTCAGTATTACCCTCAATCATTGTGACTGATCGAGAGCAAGGGTTGACTAATGCCTTGAACAATGTTTTTCCTACCACGGCGCACCTTTTATGTCACTGGCACATTGAAAAAAATGTTCTAGCAAAGTGTAGAAGAGAATTTTCAACGAATGAGGAGTGTGATATATTTTTCAACTCTTGGACTAGTGTGATGAAGGCTACTTCAAAAGAGGAATATCAAAAAAAAGGTGCTCCAAGTTGAAAAGGACCACGAAACACACCTATTTGTGTTGAACTATGTTCGTGAGCTACTACAACTGAAAGAGAAATTTATGGCTCCATGGGTGGATAAATATTTCCATTTAGGCCATACATCCACCAATCGAGTTGAGGGGAATCATGCAAAGTTGAAGAAGCATTTATGTTCATCGATGCAAAATCTTGTCACATCATGGGATAAAATCAAAAGAATGCTAGATCAATAGATTACAGAAATCAAGGCTTCTTTCGAACAAAGCCTCACAAAATTTCCTCACAGCTCTTTTTAAGCACTTAATTGGAGTTATATCCATTAGTGCACTAGAAAAATTGAAAGACGCAATCGAACGTAGCGAAGGCATCGGGGTGGATCCCACTGCATGTGGGCATGTCATATTTTACATGCATGGTCTTCTTTATGCATGTATGCTTGTTGACTACATGAGAGAGGGTAGAGTCATCCCATTGGAGGATATTCATCTGTTTTGGATGAAACTTTCAATTACACCGTATGTTGAAGGAGCAGAAGAAGAGGTGGTTATTGTCACAGAGATAGAAATGATATTAAAAAAAATTGGTCCTCATATAATCATATGCAAAGGATGGAGATGAAGAGAAAATTGAAGATATTGAGTGATCCGGCCACTACCAACTTGTTAGAGCCAATGGAAAAAATAAATGTGAGGGGACGGAAGAAGAAAAAAATCCAAAAAAAAAAAAAAACAAAGAGGTTGAAGAATTGTCGACAAAGCGTGAACCATCTCATTTTGAACATGTTCTTGCTTCTTTGGAGAGAGAAAATCAGAAGTGTCTCACCCAATCATCCCAAATGACGATTGCATCAAATGCGCCAATATCCAAGCATGCTCCATTGGTAAAAAGATATGCTATGAAAGATACGCGTTTCATGAAGGAGTTCCCGACACCTTTGTTACCCCACATCACGGGAATATTGAATGTGGCATCAGATGGACATTGTGGCATCCGGGTTATAGATAGCTGTCTTGGATTGGGAGATGATGGTTGGAGACAGGTTAGGCGTGATCTCCTGGCCGAGTTGGATAAACATGCAGATTTATATACTTCAATTTTTTGGGGCATTGATCACATGAATGAGGTGAAGAATGCTTTGATGTGTGAAGACATCGTTGCGGACAAGGATCATTGGATGATCATGCCGGATATGGGAAACTTAATTGCTTCATGTTATTGCATGGTTCTTGTTATATATGTGTCACTTTTAAACTTCTGATAACCATTGGAACATTCTGGCAGTTTTTCAGTTTTTTTTTTCGTTTTTCGATCGGAACCGCTAAAATTTCAGGCTTTTAGCTATCACCCTGAGTTTGAGGGCTCCGATTGAAAATCTAACTGCATATTATGTGTCCTGGTGCCATTCCAAGCCACTCACGAAAATTTCATCGAATTCTGGTGACGTTTCAGAATTTCACAGTTCCGAAGCGTATCCGGGTTTTGACCGAGCGAAAAGTCATTGGGAGACTTGACTTTGTCAAATTTGACCGTTGACTTGGTCAAATGGTTTTGGCTTTTTGTGTGGTTGGGTTGACTAGGGTCAAACCACACTTAAACCTCCCTAATCCTAGCTTAACCTAATCTTTTTTTCACTAATTGAGGGTGTGAGAGTGTGTGATGTGTGTGTGAGGATAAATAAATCCCACGCCTAGCTTTTGTGTCCCCCACTATTCATCATCTTCTCCACTCAATCTCTCTCTCTCTCCCCTCTCTTTATTTCCTTGTTTTGATCTAGCTAGAGGGGTCAAAACCAAAAACCCTAAGAAGAGAAAGGTTAGGTTTTGTCCCGATCTATCTTCCGGTGGTCTCGGATTCGAGTTCCCACATATGTGACCCCTTCTCTTACCCTCTTTTCTCCTCTGATTTCAGCCCTCTTAGGCTGAGTTGGAGATCTTGGTGGTGGTGGTCCTTGAGGTGGTGTTTCGGTGCGCGAAGAGCACCCGTTCTTCCTTCCCTCCTCTTCCTCTCCTAGGGTAAGCTTCCTTTCCTTCCATTTCTTGTTTAGATGTATGTTAGGGTGTGTTTTTGGGAGTGAAAGATGTGTTTGATGGTTTGGGGGATGTTGGGTGGCTGTTGGTGGCCATTGGTGGCCGTTGGGAGGTGGTAGGGTCGGGCAGGCAGCGCGGGCAGGCAGGTTGGCAGGGAATGCACGCGTGCACGCGGGCTTGCTCGCGGGTGCTGCGCGCTTGGCGCAGTGCCGGGCGTGCGCGGGGGCACGTGCGGGTGCTGCGCGCTGGGAGCCGCGCGGGTGCTGCGTGCTGGGAGCCGCGCGGGTGCTGCGCGCTGGGCGCCGTGCCAGGGCGTGCGCGCGGAGCGCTGCACAGGGGGCGTGGTGCGTGCCGTGCGTGCGGAGAGGCGAGCAGGGGGTGTGCGGGTGCTGCGCAGGGGACGCATTGCGCGCAGGGCGAGCGGGGAGTGTGTGCGAGGCACTGCGCTGGGGCGCAGTGCGGGCTGGTGTGCGCGCGGGCGTGCGCGTGCGCGTGCGTGCGCCCGAGCGTGCGGCATGACCGGGCGTGCGGGCAGGGGCTCGGCCGCGTGTCTGGGCATGCGGGCAGGGGGCTCGGCAGTGCGTCTGGGCGCGCGGGCTAGGGCGCGGTAGTGCGCCCGGGGCGGGTGGCCGTGCGTACGGCTGCCCGGGGGGTTCGGGTGAGTCAGGGTGCTCGGACTCGCGTGCGTACGGGCCGTATGTACGTTTGTCCGAGTGTTGGGTATTTTTAGTGTATTTTAGTTGTACTTATGTATTTTACTCACCAAGTTGATTACCCTGTCTTGCAGATCTTGACGGACGGTCGCGCGACTACCCGGTTATTGGTGAGTGGTACAATCCAACCCAGCAGGGAGGCGCTATATGCACTTGGGCGTATACCGTCCTCCCCTGGGGCACCATAGTCAATATTAACTTGTTTAATATGTAATCTATGCAAGCATGATTAATATGTAGTATGCATGCACCCCTAGACTTTGTATGTTAGGGACTTGCACCCTTAGGATATGTGTAAGAGCCATGCATCCTGTCACCCTCTTCTCATGCTAGGAAGCCTCGACTTATGCATGTGTCCTACTAGTTTAATTTATTAAATTAAATGCGGACTTATGGTATTTCAGCATGCCTTAGGGAATATTAAGGGGCCTTGCGAGGTCAACATTGAGACCCGGGCTAGGGTACTCCGTGTTCCTTGTTTGGTTGTCGGGATGTCCTATATCGGGGTCTCATAGTGACCTCCCAAGGTCTCTTTTCCCGATAATATTATAACCTCGTTATTATATATATGATCCCCGCATCTTAGTTATGCGCCTTGAAGGAATTCTGAAGAATTCATGACACCAGTAGAGTTTCCCTATTTTGGATTAAGGGGCCTTGCGAAGTCAGCGTTGAGACCCGGGCTAGGGTACTCCGTGTTCCTTGTTTGGTTGTCGGGATATCCTATATCGGGACCTCATGGTGCCTTCCCAGGGTTTCTTTTTCCAGTTAAGGGTACCGCGGATCCGAGTGGATCGTATGCGTATGGATAGGCTGTTTTTGTTCTCTTCGTTGGATCCGTATAGAGACTGCCCCAGCGTTAGAAAGGCCGTCCCATAAAAGGGCTCCCATCAGTAGGTACCTCCTGATTTGGATTCGGACTATGCTGAAGTGTGGGAGTAGGCCAAGCGGCTACGGAGTGGAGGAGAGACTATCGGTGGACCAAGGGTGATTAACAGCCTAGTTAGTCCCAATATCCTATGTCACCTATTGAGGGGTGAGGGTGAGGGTGTGGTGGGTTGGCGATGTTGCGACCCACTGGATTGTGTAGTTCCTGCCACTTTGAGGCTTGAATAATTAATTGTGGTTAATATAAATTGTGATGCATGGGTTGTGCTATTCACTGAGCGTGTGGCTCACCCCTCGCATATATTTTTCTCCAGTATTATCTGAGTCGGATCAGGAGGAGGAGCTCTCCGAAGGACCTCAGTAGTAGCGGTGCAGCGCCACATTTCCGCGAGTGTTAGAAGCCATCAGCATCCCTTTTTTATTCGTATGTATTATATTCTGTGCTTGGGCACACGTTTGTATTATATTTGGATGTCATTGTGTATATTGGCTCTCACGGGACAGTTGATTATGTATCGAGTCTGTAATATGTCTTTGAGTTACAGATTCAGTCTTTTAGCTTCCGCTATTTGTGTATATATCATGTCAGCCCCTTTGTTGTCTGTGTTGCCATTTTGAATGTTGTTAGAGTATGTTATTGACTTCCTGTATTGACTGCTGATATCATATATACACTTGCCGCGTCCCGGGGACGGCCGCCCTGGGGCGTGACAGTTCTTGTTTATGTTTCAGCTCAATTATGCCTTACGTTTCTCCCCATTTGGTCTCCTTTTTTGCCTTCAAGCAGTGACTCTGCTTTCTATATGGGTTTTGTGAATGGTTGCCATTTCGTCTGATTAAAAATGGATGAGAACGGATCTATTCCCTCAGTGTCGATGATGTGGTTAAAACACGATTACAGTTTCTCGTCTGATTGGCAAACACCATTTGTGGATAGGATGGAATTGTTTAAAAGCATGTTCTGGGGTACTAATGTAGCAACAACGAATGTGCCCATTCAAATCGATTAGTACACGATTTGAGTGTGGGTGTACCAACCCGGGTTTTTTTAAGGGTTATGTACCATGTAAATGTCAAATAGACTAGGTGTACCATGTAAATGTCAAGTATATAACGACAGTTTTTGTAAAGTTAACCCAAAGTGCTTCAAATGAATGTATGAATTTTTTTTGGTGCATCAGAAAGTTGTTTTTGTGTATTATTGAAAATACAGGTTAGACATTTATGATGTCTCTCACAACTGACATGTTAGACATTCATAACAGCCTGAACGCAACAGAAAATATGAAACTTGTAGGTTGTACAAGACTGATGTCAATTACATCATATATCGTAGACACTTAGTCTGTCAAATGGAGTAGGATAAAAATCTGTATGTTCTGAAAATAGTTAGACACCTAACGTGTCTAGGGTATTGTAACCCCTAGACACTTATGAAGCCTATGGGAACAAAAGTGAAACCCGTATGTTCTAGAACGGGTTAGACATTTAAGGTGTCTAGATATTTGTAATCCCTAGACACTGCTGAAGTCTATGGGAACAGAAATGAAACCCGTAGGTTCTGGAATGGGTTAGACATCTGCATTGTCTTGGTAGTTGTAATCCATAGACAATGATGCAGTCTATGGGAACAGAAATGAAATTCGTAGGTTCTGGAATGAGTTAGACAGCTGGATTGTCTAGGTAGTTGTAATCCATAGACACTGTCACGCCCCAGGGCGGCCAACCCAGGGACGCGGCAAGTGTATATATAATATCAGAATCTACACAGGAGGTCAATAATATATATCATACACAGACAACTAGAATGACACACATGCAACAAAAGGGGCTGACATGATATATACACCAAATGCGGAAGCAAAAGACTGAATCTGTGAATAAACATTCTACAGACTCGATACTCAATCATCTGTCCTGTGAGAGCCAATATACACAAATACAACTGAACATATACAAACACGTGCCAAGCACGGAAATCAAATACATACAGTCAAGAAGGGATGCTGATAACCTCTGGCACTCGCGGAACGTGGCGCTGCTCCGCTACTGAAGAAATCCCTCGGAAAGCTCCAACTGCTGCTCCGGCTCTAGCTCAGGCTCAGTGACCACTGGGGAAAAACATGTGCGAGGGGTGAGCCACACGCTCAGTGAACAGCACAACCCATGCATCACAGACAATATTTTACCACAATTCCATTATTTATCCAGTCTCCAAGACATAACAACATAATCCAGTGGTTCGTACTTCGCCGAACCACCACACCCTCACCCTCACCCATCAATGGGTGACATAGGCTATTGGGACTGATAATCATCCATTCACAAATCCAGTAGGTCGCTCATCGCCAACCCACTACACCCTCACCCTCACCCATCAATGGGTGACATAGGATATTGGGACTGACTAGGCTGTTGGTCACCCTTGGTCCACCGATAGTCTCTCCCTCCACTCCGTAGGCCGCCTGGTCTACTCCCACATTCAGCACAGTCCGAAACCAAATCAGGAGGTGCCTACTAATGGGAGCCCTCTGTCAGGAAGGCCCTGTCTAACGCTGGGGTAGCCTCTACCGAATCCAACGCAGGGAACAGAACAGCCTATCCATACGCATATGATCCACTCGGATCCGCCGACTACATATCATTACAACTCAAATGTCATGAACTCCTCTGAATTCAACCGGGTGCATCACCAAGATGCGGGGAACATGTACAAAGATTAGCAAGGCTGGAATATCATTGGGGGAAAGAAACTCGGGAGGGCGGCGTGAGTTCCCGTTATAGGATACCCCGACAACCAAACAAGGAACACGGAGTACCCTAACACGGGTCTCACCGCTGTCCTTGCAAGGCCCTTCCCCTATAATATCTACCAACTATGCTAATAATTATACCAATCATACAATCATTACATATAATATTATTGGGACTAGAACCTTGGGAGGGCAGCCCGAGGTCCCGATACAGGACATCCCGACAACCAAACAAGGAACACGGAGTACCCTAACACGGGTCTCAGCGTTGACCTCGCAAGGCTCCTCCCTATAATATTATCCTAAGGCATGCGATCTAACAGATACCAGCATTTAATTTAATAATTAAACTAGTAGGACGCATGCATAGGCCGGGGTTTCCTAGCATGAAAACCAGGGGACATGCTGCATGGCTCATACGCATATCCTATGGGTGCAAGTCCCTAACATAAAAGCCTAGGGTAGCATGCATTCTACATTTTCATCATGCTCACATGCAATACATATTATTACAGGTTAATATAATCCACGGTGCCCCAGGAGAGATTGGTATACGCCCAAGTGCGTATAACACCTCTCTACTGGGTTGGATTGTCCCACTCACCAGTATCGGGGTCGTCGCGCGACCGTCCGTCTAGATCTGCAAGACAGACAATCAATATGGTGAGTTAAAATCCATAAATACTACAAAATACATAAACCCACAATTAAACTCCCAACACTCGAGCAAACGTGCATACGGCCCGCACGCACGCTAGCCCGAGAACTCCGACAACCCCCCGCACGGCCGGCCACCACCCGCACGGCCACCCGACCGCCCGGATGCGCCGCCGCGCCTCAGCCCGCGCACTCCGCGCACCGCCAGGGGCTCCGCGCGTCCACCGAGCCCAGCCGCGGCAGCCCGCACGCGCCCCTCACGCAGTGCGCTGGCCCGCGAGCACCCCGCACGCCCCCGCGCGCGGCGCCTCGCCCCCGCGCACACCATCCCTGCTTTGCCGCGCCCCGCGCACGCCTCGCGCACGCCTCCTCGCCCCGCGCGCACCCCGCGCGCACCTCCGCCGCTCCGCCGCGCCTCGCGCGCACCACGGCCGCCTCGCCGCGCCCTCCGCGCGCACCCTGCACACCCGCGCGCACTGCCCAGCGCCTCGGCCACCACCCCGCGCACCTAGCACCTCGGCCAGCACCTCGCGCACGCCTAGCACCTCGGCCACCACCTCGCGCACGCCCTCCGCTGCCTCAGCCACTACATCGCACCCGCGCGACCTGCTCCACGCGCACCAGCCCGCCCAGCACCAGCCGCCCAGCTCGCCCAGCACCAGCCCGCACGACCAGCACAGCACGGCCAGCTCTGCGCACAGACGCCCGAGCAGCTCCCCGCACCAGACCCGCGCGCACTCGCGCGCACGCCGCGCGCACGCACGCCCGCGCATGCCCGCGCGCGCGCCCGGCCTGCGCGCTGCCTGGGTGGCTACCACTGCTGCCTGCGCCCGAGGACGTCTCCCACCAGCCCGAGCACCACCAACCACCCCTCACACTGCCGCCAACCACCTCCAACCACCTTCGACCACCCTCCGACGACCCCCACTGCCACCGACCACCTCCCAACCTCAAAACCCCCCCCCCCCTAGCAATCATCTAGACAAGGAAAAAGAGGGAAAGGAGGCTTACCGAGGGGAGGAAGAGGCGTCCGGTGGATCTCCACGCGCCGAAACCCTTCCCAAAAGCCTTCTCACGCCCCGATCTATCACGGCCCTCGATTTGGCTCGAAACAGAGGAGAGAGAGGGGAGGTCAGGGAGGCTAGGATCGTCGGAATTCGGATTTGAAGACACCGGAGCGTAGATCGGGACCCGATCTACACTTCCCGTGCTTTAGGTTTTTGGTTTTGAGGGGTGTAGGGGGCTCAAACGGAAGAAAAACGGAGGAGAGGAGAGAGAGAGAGCAGGTCGGGAAGATGATGAATAGTGTTTAGATATTTTTTATTCCTTTTAAGTAGAGCGCGACTTAAAAACCCGGATACGCCCCGGAACTGCGAAATTTTTGCAAACGATGCCAGAATTCGATGAAATTTTCGTGGGAGGTCTAAAATGGCACCAGGACACCAAATATGTAGTTAGATTTCCAATCGGAGTCCTCTAGCTCAGGACGATAGCTAACAGTCCAAAAATTAGCGGTTCCGATCGAAAACCCTAAAAAATTTTAAAACTGCCAGGACGCTCCAACGGTTACTAGCAGGTTAAAAGTGACACAAATATAACAGACACTGATGAAGTCTATGGGAACAGAAATGAAACCATTGATCTGGAACGGGTTAGACACCTGAGGTGTCTAGGTATTTGTAATCCCTAGACATTGAAGAAGTCTATGGGAACATAAATGAAATATGTAAGTTCTGGAATGGGTTAGACATCTAGGGTGTCTATAGATATGTAATCCCTAGACACCGTTGCAGTCTAAGGGAATAAAAGTGAAACCCGTAGGTTCTGAGATGGGTTAGACATCTAGGGTATCTATAGACATGTAATCCCTAGACGCTACTGCAGTCTATGGGAGCAAAAGTGGAATTCGTTGCTTCTGGAATGGGTTAGACATCTAAGGTGTCTATATATATGTCATCCCTAGACACTGTTGAAGTCTATGGGAACAGAAGTTAAACCCGTAGGTTCTAGAATGGGTTACACATCTCTGGTGTCTACATATATGCAATCACTAGACACTACTGCAGTCTATGGAAACAGAAGTGAAACCCGTAGGTTCTGGGATGGGTTAAATATGTAGGTGGTCTACGAATATGTAATCCCTAGACACTACTGAAGTCTATGGGAACATAAATGAAGCTGTGAGTTAGTCTATGAAGTTGTGAGTTATATTCATAGATCATTAAGTAAAATTTTCCTGTTGTAATATAAGGAAAAAAAATTTCACAACATTTGACATATTCTCGGATGGAGTATCAGCCCTATTGAAGCCATAGAAGCCATACAATGGTTTAACAACATTCATAAACACATAAACATTGATAAACACTCAAAACTAATTTCTTTCATTCAAAGCTGTATAAACACTGATGGACACCACCATACATACCATATAAACATTGTTCAACAAGTAACAAGTTCTCCGACAAAAAACAACTATACTTGTTGAAGTGATTTACAAAAATACATCTAAAACATAACTGATCACATAGAAAAACAAAAATGAACTGTTGAAGATGTACAAAATGATATGTTGAAGATGTACAAAATGATCACATTCCATTGCTTCAACTGTTGGCCACCCTCTTAGAACGACGTTCTCTAGTAGGTAACTTGGGGCGACTTGACGATGACAGAAGAGGTGTGTTGTCTTGACAGTAGTCCGATACGTTTTGTACATGCCTTTGCCAAACACCCGTTGTATGTCGCCCTCCCACCAATGGATGCAAGTATTGTGATATAGTAGTACGCTACATCAGAAGAAAAAAAAAACATTAATGTGTCAAAATATCTATTAGAGTTTATCATTTAATGATAAAGGACAATTATACTTACCCAATCCTCTTGTGGAGTAGTCGAACCCAAATTGTCAGTGTACCTAAATTTTTTTCTATTATCCGGCTTTGAAACAGAAGGGTGGCTTACTCTTTTATACCTCCCCATATACTCTGGAACTGTGTCACATGGATTGAGAATCTAGGGGCCTCTTGTCTTCAAACTTAAAACGACATCCTCCCACTACTCCATTTGGGTGACATTACTTCCATATGTCACTCGGTAGCTGCTAGCTAAGCGTGGTCTTTTGGTCTTTCCATCTGGTTGTATAGGCTCTCTTGGAATGGATTGGACGTGGCCAAGCTGCCGGAGGTATCTATCTGGCAAATATGGCTCAGAAATCCTGTTGGCAACCAAACAACCTTTGAAGAATGAGTATTCTTGTAATGGATAACTATCACGTGTGGACAGGTATGGATTGAAATCAATCTACAACAAGTGCAATACACAACAATTTAGCGAAATAAAAACTACCCACTTTCGTTTTACATTTAAAGTAAAATAAAATACCTACTATGCTTTCAATGAATCAAGCATTTTCCTGATGAGAACAACGTTGTTCTTTTGCAATCCAGCATTATTTCTACAGTCTTTCCATAGGGAAGCTCGAGGAAATCTCTCGTTTACATGTATCTCATCTCCCAGTCTGAGAAGAGGAAAGTGCTCGTACACCCATGCCTACATTCATGAAATGAATTGCGTAACAATTGATTTATATTAATATAGCATTGCTATGAAATTTAAGATACAAGTCAATAGTACCTGCAATAGAGTGAGGTAACCAGAAATTGATTTGCATTTCGCTCTTGATGCCATCCCAAGCCCATGATACAGGTGAACTAAAGTAGCTGCCCCCCAAGCAAATTCCTTTACCTTATCCAAATCGTCAAGATACTGAAGATACTCCACCGAGACATATGTGCCGGTCTTATTGGGGAAAATGGTGCAACTTAATAGGTATAGGAGATATCCTTGAACAACACACTCAATGCTATGCGTGGGCATTGAACTAGTCTTCTTAGCAAGATTGTCCTTCAACCAAGACAATCTGACTGATCTTCCATCATGTGTCCCCAGTTCAGCTTCAATGACTTTGGGATTGAGGTGAAGTGCTCTGTGAACTAATTTCACAACATCTTCTTGTTTTATAATGGCTGGCTTGGACATCCCACGACCCATTACTGGAATACCTACGATCTGATGGACATCGTCCAAGGAGATGCCCATTTTTCCGAATGGTAGATGGAATGTGTTTGCTTATGGGTGCCACCTCTCAGCCATTGCAGAAATTAGATGACAATTTACTGTTTTGAAGCTCCATTGAACCAATGGTTGGAGGCCACTCTCCTTGACTCTATTCACGAAGATGAAACATTCATCATCCAAACTCCAACTATCCAATTGGGTAACAGGCTATCAACATCTTAGCACAGAACGCTCCTGTGCAAAATCATTTAGAAATTGCTTAAAAATCTATTTATCTTAAAAATAAACAAACAAATATTTAGTCATACATTATATACCTTGCCATTCCATATACGATAAGCCACAGGGTGTCAATAGTCAATAAGAAGCTCATTATTTTCCGGTCCACCAAGAAAAGGCCCCTTCATACTAGCTTCATCAATCTCTGAATCTGCTTCTACCTCTACTTCTTCCCTCTCTTCTTCCTCTTGTGGTCTGACCACAACATTTTGAGAACTTGATGCCACTTCTTCAGATCGATTCTTTCTATTGGAGGCTGTAGGTCAAAGACGAGCCTTAGGAGGCATACTGCATCATTCCCAATTAATTTAGGATTAAAAGAAACACAACAATAACGACCAACCATGAAATAAAATAACATACTACTCATTAACATTCTCAATTGGCTAAATCCTCCAATATAAGACGTTTCTTAGAAGCCATACTCCTTTACTATGTTAATATATACTCTATTACAAATGACATAAATATTATGCATTCAATTAACTTAAGTATGCATTTCATTAGCTAAATATATATTTCAATTAAAAAGTGTAAGGGCTTCAAAAGAAACTGCAAATAGAACTAACGGAACATTTTTCAAAATGAAGAGACGTCTAAAGGTAAGGATAATGCAAACTATAATTACTTATCGCAAAGAGCTTGACATATATAGAATTTAAGAAGAAACCCAGCTTGTTGAGGACAATATGTCAAATTATTGGTATAAGTTTAGTAGATTAGTGCATGTATAGCATTATTAGGCTCCCTTTTCAAATGTAAAACACCTAAATAGTCCCTGTTATATGGAAACAAAAGAAAAACCATTCCCAAAAGCAGCCGCTACTTCACTTTTTGCTTGATGAAATAGAAAGAACTCTCATTTAGAGCACTATCAGATTAACTTGAATTACCGTAATTCAGAACTGTTTAGCAAGGAATATTCAGCCATTTGTTCAGTTATAGCAATACCAAGTAAGATTTCTTCACTTGTAGCAATACCATAATTTCTCTCTTATAAGCTAGCTAACTCTTGTAAATTTTGTACATTTGTTCAATTATAGCAATACAAAGTCCTCAATTATCAATAAATAAATAAATAAAAAGGAATATTCAACCAAACTACAGAAAGTAAAGATTCGCCAACAGAAAACTATTTTAAAGAAGAATTCATGATCTGGCATTAGCATCAATCAAACCGATATTAGAAAGTTGTATTCCATGACATAAATGGTCCTGCGTTATTTTCCACTCTCTTAAAAAAAGTGGGTTGTAGCAATTGTTTGACTTATTTCTCTACCTACTTTATGTTAAAAGCTCGTACATTATGATATTACAACTAAGATACTATAAACAAACTAGTTAAATGATTTTCTGTCAAATATATATAAAGCCTACCAAATGCAATTTTCTGCTTCCAAACTTTTACAAAACATATGATACACAAAATCCACATTCGGCTCCATATTTGTTGATTTTAATGTTAGGTTAAGGTACTTGAAATGTTAGACATAATTTTCTTGAAATTTATAATACTTTTTTTTTACACATCTCCATGATTTTAAAGCACATAAACCTAAATCATGGAGTTGGAGCTTTATAATCTTATCATGTTTAACTTTGGAAACATGGTTAGGTAGTGGGAGGCTTGAAGTCGATTACAGGATTTTTCTTTTTCTTTTTTGAATTTTTCTACACAAGGTTCCTTCAGAATAACTTAGGACAAAAATTTCCACGCATTAATTTGTAAATTCTAACTATCACACGTCCATAGCTCACACCTTCTGACCAACACTTAAAAAGAGAAGTCTAGAGCCATGACACTGGGAGAGTAAGTCTCACATAAGCACACAATGAATGAATATACAACATGTTTATTATGCAGTACTACTTCTGCACTTCAAAGACAATCAATACAATAATGCAAAGGTGCACAATTTCTGAACTAATTGTCACGCCCCAGGGGGCCGTCCCCGGGACGCGGCAAGTGTATATAAAATATCAGAATCTACACAGGAGGTCAATAATATATCATACACAACAACCAGAATGACACACAGACTACAAAGGGGCTGACATGATATATACACCAAATGCGGAAGCAAAAGACTGAATCTGTAAATAAACATTCTACAGACTCGATACTCAATCATCTGTCATGTGAGAGCCAATATACACCAATACAACTGAATATATACAGACGCGTGCCAAGCACGAAAGTAACATACATACAGTCAAGAAGGGATGCTGATAACCTCTGGCACTCGCGGAACGTGGTGCTGCTCCGCTACTGAAGGAATCCCTCGGAATGCTCCAACTGCTGCTCCGGCTCCAGCTCAGGCTCAGTGGCAACTGGGGAAAAACATATGCGAGGGGTGAGCCACACGCTCAGTGAACAGCACAACCCATGCATCACAGACAATATTTACCACAATTCCATTATTTATCCAGCCTCTAAGTGACATAACAGCATAATCTAGTGGTTCGTACCTCGCCGAACCACCACACCCTCACCCTCACCCATTAATGGGTGACATAGGCTATTGGGACTGATAATCATCCAATCACAAATCCAGTGGGTCGCTCATCGCCAACCCACTACACCCTCACCCTCACCCTACCACGGGTGACATAGGATTTTGGGACTGACTAGGCTGTTGGTCACCCTTGGTCCACCGATAGTCTCTCCTCCACTCCGTAGCCGCTGGGCTATCACCCCCACAACTTCAGCACAGTCCGTCACAAATATCGGGAGGCGCCTACTGATGGGAGCCCTCACCCACAACTTCAGCACAGTCCGTCACAAATATCGGGAGGCGCCTACTGATGGGAACCCTTGGAAGGGACGGCCTTTCTAACGCTGGGGCAACCTCTACGGGATCCAACGAAGGGGACAGAACAGCCTATCCATACGCATATGATCCACTCGGATCCGCCGACAACCCATCTCTACAACTCTAATGTCATGAACTCTTCAGAGTTCCTCCAGGGCGCATAACCAAGATGCGGGGAACACGTACAATAAAAGCAAGGTTGTAATATCATTGGGGGAAAGAACTCGGGAGGGCGGCGTGAGTTCCCGATATAGGATACCCCGACAACCAAACAAGGAACACGGAGTACCCTAACCCGGGTCTCACCGCTGTCCTCGCAAGGCCCCTCCCCTATAATATTCACTAAATATGCTAATAATCATAACAGTTATGTAACATTACTTATAATATTATTGGGACTAGAAACCTTGGGAGGGCAGCATGAGGTCCCGATACAGGACATCCCGACAACCAAACAAGGAACACGGAGTACCCTAACACGGGTCTCAATGTTGACCTCGCAAGGCTCCTCCCTATAATATTATCTAAGGCATGCGATTTAACATACACTAGCATTTAATTTAATAAATAAACTAGTAGGACGCATGCATAGGCCAAGGTTTCCTAGCATGAAAACAGGGGGCATGGTGCATGGCTCTTACACCTATCCTAAGGGTGCAAGTCCCTAACATACAAAGACTAGGGTGGCATGCATTCTACATTTAAATCATGCAAGCATGGATTACATATTACTGCTGGTTAATATACATCCATGGTGCCCCAGGAGAGGTCGGTATACGCCCAAATGCGTATGACCCCTCTCTACTGGGTTGGATTGTCCCACTCACCGAAGCTCGGGTCGTCGCGCGACCGCCTGTCAGGATCTGCAAGACAGACATTTATATGGTGAGTTAAAATCCACAACTACTACCAAAGACATCAAAATTCACAAAACCCACAAACAAACAACCAACACTCGGGCAAACGTGCATACGACCCGCACGCACGCTAGCCCGAGCACCTCGGCAACCACCCGCACGGCCACCCGACCGCCCGGGTGCACCGCCGCGCCTCAGCCAACGCACCCCGCGCACCGCCGGGTCCCCTGCCCGCCGCTTGAACACGCCGCCACACCACCCGGGGCACCGCGTGTCAACTGCGCCCAGCCGCAGCAGCCCGCGCGCGCCCCGCACGCCTCGCGCCGGCCTGCGAGCACCCTCACGCCCCCCGCACAGCGCCTCGCCCCGCGCGCACCTCCGCCACCTCGCCGCGCCCCGCGCGCACCCTGCACGCCCTCCCGCGCGCACTGCCCTCGGCCATCACCCCCAGCACCCGGTACCCGCGGCCCAGCGCCTGGTGCTCAGCGCCCAGCACCCGGGACCCAAGCCCAGCGCCCACGTGCACGCCCCCGCAGCACGTGCCCAGCGCGCCTGGCTGCACGCGCCCAGCGCGCCTACCAGCCTGCGCGCGCTGCTGCCCGCGCTGCCTGCCTGCGCGCGTCGCCGAGTGGCCCGAGCCCTGTTCGCCTACCCACCCGAGCACTGTCCGCCTGGCGCCCGAGCACCACCTACCCAGCACGCCTGCGCGCCCAGCCTGCCTGCCTGCCCCGAGCGCACGCCGCGCGCACGCCCGCCTGCGGTGCCCAGCGCTCAGCACCCCTGCTCGCCTAGCACGCCCATCACGCCTGCAGCACCACGCCGCGCGCACGCCTGCGCGCACGCTCATGCGCGCCCGGCACCTGTTGCCCCAGCCTGCTGCGCCCTCTGCCTACTCTCCCGGAACAGCCGCCCAGCCTACCCGGACAGCCCAACTCCCTACCCGAGCTCCTCTACCACCAACACCGACCACCCCAAGGCCTCCGACCACCTCCACAGCCCTCCGACGGCCACCCACCGCCGCCGACCTCCTCCCAACCACAAATCTACCCTCCTAACATACATCTAAGCATGAAAAAGAGAGAAAAGAGGCTTACCGAGGGGAAGAAAGGAAGTCCGGTTGCTCTCCGCGCACCGAAACCTCTCCCAAAAGGCTTCCACCGCCCGGATCTATCTTGGCCCTCGAAATGGTCCAAAACAGAGGAGAAGAGAGGGGGGACGGAGGGGCTAATCTCACCGGAATCGGGATTTGAAAGCACCGGGGTGTAGATCGGGACCCGATCTACACTTCCTATGCTTTAGGTTTTTAGGTTTGAGGGGTCTAGGGGGCTCAAATCAAAGAAAAAGAGAGAGGGGAGAGAGAAAATGCATTTGGTAGGGATGATGAATAGTGGTCAACCAAAAATTGGATTCCATTTATATAGCAAGTGACTTAAAAACCCAGATACGCCCCGGAACTGCGAAATTTCGGAAATATTGCCGGAATTCGATGAAATTTTCGTGAGAGGCTTAAAATGGCACCAGGACACCAAATATGCAGTTAGATTTCCAATCGGAGTCCTCTAACTCAGGACGATAGCTAACAGTCCAAAAATTAGCGGTTCCGATAGAAAACCGAAAAAAATTGAAAAACTGCCAGAACGCTCCAACGGTTACCAGCAGGTTAAAAGTGACACAAATATAACACTAATAAGTGGGATAAAGAAGTTAAATTAATTCATCGCGTACCTGTAACAACTTGACAAAATCTTCCGGTTCTTTAGCTAGACGCATTCCACTCCCTCCACCTCCAGCAGTTGCCTTCACCATACAATATTTGTGGCATAATATACTCCAAAATGGATATTATGGTGATTTAGCGCAAAACTATAGAATACTGAAAATGTCATGGAGGTCTAATTATTCTCAATTCCAACAACACTGATTTGTTTATGGAACGCTAGTGTTTTTTTATTGGTTCTATTATTTGTCAAGAAGCACGTATTATCTTTCTCAACACAAACTCATTCTATTATGAGATATTGGATTCAATGAAAAAGAGATGTTCTCGAGTCAAATTTTGCTCACCTTGAGGTTGACGAGGGAGGAGTTGAAGGAGTCGGAGAGGTTGGCGAGGGAGGGGTTGAGGGAGTCAAAGAGGTCGGCGAGGGGGGAGGGGGGGGGGGCGTTGAGGGAGTCGGAGAGGTCAGCGAGGGACTGAAGAATGAGGAGGTCCTTCTCTTGGAGCTTGAGAAGGCAGCAGCGGGAGGACCTGAACTCGAGCTCCAATTCCAATGGTAAAGGGAGAGAGAACCAAATGTGGGAGAGAAGAAGAGAGGCACATTTGGGGGTTTTGTTTTTTAGGGTTTAGATGAAAAGGGTGTGCAGTGGAGAATCAAATGTTAGATAAATACTAGGGTGTGTACAGAACCCAAGTTCTTTGGGTGGGGTGTGATTAGACAAGGGGTGTGCGCAGTAAACAGAGAGGTGCAAATAGCCCCACATGTTGTTTAGATAGAGATGTAAACTATTAGGACTGGTTTTATAAAGGGATAAGTGATAGAATAAGAGATAATTATTGAAAAGGTGAGTGGGAGGACAGATTACCCCCATTTGATTTAAAAAATAATCAGGATAAATTGTGAACAATTGTCCTAATTTTGAAATGAAAATGGAGATATTTTATTCCACCCAAAAGCTGAGATAGCATTTATCTTCATTTTTATCCCAATTTTGATATATGTAAATGTGAACAAAATTGATAGATTTTTTCATCATCTAAAATTAGGACAATTTTTCTTCAAAATCTTAACTCCATGTCAAACCAGCCCTCAATAGAGTTTAAGATTATCCTATGAATAGGTTATTAAACCAGCGGAATAAGTTATTTTATGTTTGGTTGTATTTTTAGTTATCCCAATTAGAAAACGTAATAATAAAGTTTTTGTTGTTTAGTTTACCATGGATAAGTTATGAATATAATGTGAATAAAGTGTAGACAATAATTTATTAAAGGTGAAAAAATGATTTGATCTGTGGACCCTTTAAATTTTTAAAAGGTGATAAAAGTTGGGCCCATTTATATCAATGAAATGGATTAGGTGGAATAACACATTTCCAGGGAGACATGGAATACAAATATCAGTTTATTTTCACCTATTCTAGCATAGTTATACTTATACTCATCTATTCATTTTGGGGCTGTTTGGCTAGAGGAATAAGGGTGGAATAGGGAAGGAATAGAGGAGAATAAGGCAAAAAAGGTGTTTGGGTAGAGGGAATAAGGGGGTATAGCTATGCGGAATAAGGAGAGAATAAAGTGGTATTTGTATTCCAAGTCCACCCATGGAATTGTGTTATTCCTCCACTGGTATAAGTGGATCCACCTATCAAATCATATATCATCATATCAAATCATCTATCATCACCTCTTATACATCAATGGGGCCCACATATCAAATTAACTTTTTACACCTTATTCACATCTTATTCTTCATCAATCAAACACTCCAACCTTTATTATTACGTTTCCCAATAAGAATAACTGATAACACAACTAAACACAAAATCTCTTATTCAATTGATAAAGTCAATAATTCTTGGAATAGGTATAAACCACATAATAGCTTATGCCTCTATCCAAACGGGCCCTTCAAGCAAACAGCTTTTTCGCTTATTCTCCCTAATTCTCAATTATTCTCCCCATATTCCTCTACCAAACGGCCCATTACAGTTCAATTTGGGCGGGTTGAATCTAAATTATCAAGTTTGAGATTTTTAATTTTGGGGTTGAGTTTGACCGGAATTTCAGATAATCCAAAGGTGTCTCTATTTGTGCCACTCAAATCCATAAGTACATACCCTTTGTGAATCTTGATATTAAAAATTCATTTAGATCCATCTGATTTGCAAAGGCCCCCAAATTTAGACACCCTATATCTCTTGTTGAAACTACATTTTAAAGGGTAATGTTATATCCAGTCTCATTTTCATTCTTAATTTCAGTCTACATATATTTTAAATTTTTTAAAAATAGTGTACCTCATTTAATGAGGTACATGCTTTTTATAAAATATGAAATATATACTTCAATTAATTGCATAGATGCATTTATAAAAAATGTAAAAAAATTCTTTCAAAGCATATGCTTTGTTAATATAAACATATGCATCATTAATTTTCTATCAACGCATATAGGGCTGGAATTGGGACTAGAAATGGATGTGGATGTAACAGCGCCCTTAATAAACATTAAATCTTCTTTACTTTGCACGCCTTCTCGAAGTCCAAGGCATGTTTGACTTCCTGTAAGAGAATATTGAGGACTACAAGAACTCCCGGAATGAATTATGCACCCCAAACTGATGTCACTCTTTCACTACTCTATATATCTTTATTACTCCCGCTTGTTTGCTGGAGTCTCTTAATAGGAGTGACTGTGTTTAGTGAATTTGCCATATAGGCTAACACATGGATTAGGCCTGTCAATGGGTCAAGCCCTGGTCGGGTCAGGGTGAACCCGGACCCAACCCGTTTGATTATCGACACTTCTATTTGTACACCGATACAACATTTACAATGGTATTGAACAAGCTCTGAGAAAGAGTCATTGCACATGAGGGCTGTAAGTTCTTATTGCTTTTTAGAGGACTGCGTTCTAGAATAGATCCCTTGGATTTTTTTTTTAGCCTCTTCAAATTTTTCGACGTTAATCCAAAGATGTGACGACCATGTTTGCATGTAATTGATTATTTGTTTTCCTGAATACGTGTTTAAATGAATACTAGTTTAAGTGCACACGCATTAGTGCGGGTTAGTTTATAATCACAAATCCCTAATGAATCCTCTCTTGAACTATGACTTTTAGAATAGAAGAACTCTGAATCGATCTTCTGATACGTTTCAATTACAGCATGACCAGCAAAACCAAATAAATATAAAGCTAAATCTTTATAGTAAATATGTCACTGAGAAATAAACATATCTAAACAAGCTAACAATGCACTTAGCACTGTGTTAAGAACTTGAACACACTTATGACTATTTTAGTATCGGTGATGAACAATGGATGTTTCATTAGATTCTCAAACAAGTGCTTTTTCAAGTACTCGGCAGCACAGTACCCTCCACGACCTGCAATGAGAAATCATTGTTGGTAAGTCCACAATATAATTCGTTACACGCAAAGTTACACATAAAAGAGCAGAAGAGAAGCACACAGTCAAATATCCCAAACATGCAAATTGTTTGTCCATCAAACTTTGACAGTTTAACATCAAAGAAATCCTCCTTTGTTACTTGCCTTCTTCTAAGACTTGAGAAACTACAGCTCAATCTTCCATCTTCATTGACAATCAATAAAAAATCCATGAGAATTATGTGATATGGCCCTCCAAACAAAGTATCAAAACATATAGGGAAGGGGAAATACAAACATATGTAGTCAAATATGTAAGATTGCAAGTATGTTTCAATCAAGTAATTCGTAGAAATCAATTTGAAAGATTGAACTATATAACAAAAAGTTCAATTAAGTTTATATAGTCCCCCAATCCTGTGAATTTGGTCAAATTTCTTATTGATGTTGGTTTGGTCTTGAGATAAAAAAAAAAAAAGTGTCCACAGATGCTCATGAACTATAGGCTATATTGGCTTAGTTTCCTCAAAAGTATTTTTCGCATACTTTTATGCACAACTTACATGTAAAATTACAGAATATAAAACATTTAAAGAAGTGCATGTTTATAAGAAACAATTGTCAATGTATTTGTTCATGAAATAGAGCCTATACTGGCTTGGTTTCTTAAAAAAACACAATATTAGTTATCGCCCTAACTTTATACTGCTCTGATTTTTTGAAGTAAATCTTTTTCATAGAGATACTATATCCCTGAGTCAAACTGAATATGAATTATGTGGTAAGTAACCTATGAACGAGGATTGAATTATAATCCCAAGAGTATGTAAGAATAGTTAGGAATTTAAATGAAATAATCACAATTATTTCTACCTTCTGGTGAAACTGAATTATGTGCAAATGGATATAAAATTTCAACAGAAATTGGAATATGACGTTAGGGCATCAAACCTCTCTTAAATTCTATAGGTACAAACAAATTCAGCATATATATATGAAGAAAAACAAAACCACAATATATGCCAACATTGTCTGGACTCAACAGTCTGTCCTTCGGCTTTATTTATTGTCATTGCAAATAATCGAACAGGGAACTGTTTTCTTGTGAATTTAAAAGGAACTGTTTTCTTGGTCTTTAGGCCAAATAACAATATATGATTACCATTTTAGGCATCTAAAATGCAAGACAAATATATGCATCACCAATAACAAAGTCCAACATTAGAATTCACACATACAGAGTTGAAACAGATACCACCTCTATGTAGGAAGCAACTGCATCAGAATGCTTCTCATTAGTCCTTGCAATGAGTATATACCAAAAAACAAGCCACCATTCAAAGAGAAAACCACCTGGTGCATCTATAGCTAGAAACCCAAACAAGCAACAATCAACCAAAAAAAAACGGAGCATTCAAAAACATTTACCCCATAAGAACTCATTTGATATCTTACCAACAGGATCTGAAGACACTTTGCCTTCGGCTTGGAAGTCCTTCACATAATTAGTTAAGTTCTTCTTCACCATATAATCATAGAGCAGTCTTATTCATGCTAATATTAAGCCAAAGTAGTCTAAAGCACACTTTATGTAATTGGAGTCAGTTTAAGCTAGCTAGAGAAACTTAGCAACCAATGTTCCTTGTGTTTGGCCAGTCATAAAGGAACGTCCCAATGTCAGGAGAAAGATAGAAAAATGGTAATCATAGCAGAGACATATAAATGAATTGAAACCCACTTACATGTAGAAATCAATGAAGCTCAACAGAGATTCATGGTCCGGAGAGGGGAATATTTATCTTGACCTCATTCTCTTCAGCAACATATGCATATTCTCCCAGATTTAACAAAGTAGTGCCTCCAACTGAAACTTTGTTTTTTCATTCTTGTTTAGAGTCCTGAAAGAGAAAAATATGGTTAAATTCCTTATATGATATTCTGCATATCAAAGAATATTTATGTTCTTAGAAGTAAATAAACTTCAAAAGAACTTGGGATAATGGTTACATCAAACATACACACACACACGGTACGCAATGCAGAAGGCTCATTCACGTTCCCAAAACTTAATATAATTTATGGTATCAACTTTTACTGGGTACAGTTTCAAAAAAAAAAAAATTACCCCCCGTGTGGGGTGTGATTTTAGGTTATTCGCTCCTGATAGCTATACTGGGATAGATAACAATCCAGGCTGAATAAGCAACTTTTTATTTGGTTATTTTTTTTGTTATTCTCATTGGGAAACGTAAAAATGACTTTTTTGTTGTTTGGTTCACCTTGGATAAAGTGATGATAAATGGTTGATAAGAGATGAATAAGAGTTTATGATTTTTTAAATGACAATTATACCCCCTGGGAATAGTGTGAGAGATATATGATTGATTTGATAGATGTGACAGTTTTTGGAATCTGTGTGAGTATGTTAGGTGAGATAATTTTTTTAAAATGACAAAGAATGGTATTTTTATCCATTGGTATAAATAAACATTGATAAGCAATTCCACCATTTCCTTAGAATAGTTATCAAGCTTTATCCTAGCTTATCCAGACATAACTATCAGGATTTATTCTATCAAAACAAACAACTTTTTTTTAGTTATTCTCATCTATTCTTCATTATTCTTGCCTTATGTTCTACGCCATACGTGGGGTTACAGGATAAAAATGACAATAATTCTTCTAAAATTCTTTTTTCAAAAAAAAAAGACAGAGAGAATTAGCCACCTCTCACCATAAAATTCCTTCCTGTCTATATATTAACCAAACATTTCAAGCTACAACAATCACAATAATCCTGACAAAAAGGATACCATTGGGGAAAAAATCAATATTTATGTAATACCATGTCAGGCATTAGATCCAATTGGAAAAATGAAAACCATCCCAGTAGAAAAAACAAAATACATGACCACATAAACATTTCATTAAACAAAGTTTCATGGGTAAAATCGAAAAATCAAAAGAGTTTACACCATTTTGTCCTATATGGTGCCCGTCCTTTTAATATACAGTAGTAAGATATATTCTATAATCAATTAATTAAAAGTTATTACTCGTCTATTCAAATCACGAAAAATATCACATACATAAACAAAGGCCTATTGAACCCCCCTCCATATCCTGCATCTCTACAACTTGATTCTTTCAATTATAATAGATGGACAAGAAAAAAATTTGGAACGAATTACGTTTTGAATTTTTCTTAAATTATTTACTTGTCTAATAATATACATATATTAGTAAGAATATGTACTCAAATGAATTGAAAGCATGCATTATGTTTCACTTTCTCTAAGAGTATATATTCATTTAATTTATGAGAAAAATCAATCTAACTCCCTGAAAACTTATGAAAATCAGAAAAAGTCCTTGTAAAATTAGTAAATTCCTTCATATCCTTATCTTATAAGATAATATTTATTTTAGTTCCTATAACTAATCAGATGTGTGGTTAACCCTAATCATGCATGATAAATTACTGTTATACCCTTTGTGGGAGACCAAATTAATCAAAGTCGAATAAAGATAAGACTACATAAGTGCAAGAATTGAGCAAGAATTAACCCCTGTTGATTAAAATATGGGCCAGAGGAAGAAAAGTCCATGGGTCCAAAATTTTATTACGGCTTAAATAAGCCCGCCTTCCTCGAAGGACGGGCAAACAATTATGCCCGACCTAGCCAAGTTGGACAAAGATTATGCCCGACCAGGATAAGACGACCATACACTGTCAGTCTAAGGATGAGCACCAAACATTGCCCGACCTTAAGGTTAGGCCGTCCAAAGGGCAATGCCCGAATTAAAAAGTAGGTCGGCCATAAGATCCTCTCTTACAAGGAGACGGTTAGCGAAGGGAATATTCCCTAACACTAGAAAAGGACAGAATGTCAGAAAAAAACAATTATAGGATAATGATGATGATCCCTAGGTGCCACATGTCCACAGATCCAGAGGCCACGTGGAGATTCCATACCAAGATATGATCACCCCGCAAGGCCAAGTTCGACACACCTCGGCTTTGTATAAAAGGGGGACTTCACCTCCCTCTCAAGGTATGTGGTGGACCAACGCGAGGAGGAGGACTAGCTCACACCATCTCGGGTCTACACTCAAAGTCTGGATCAGTGAAGATCCGGCCCAAGAGGGGAAAGCCAGATTTCATCCCCCACAAATTAACGCCGTCTGTGGGAATCAAGCAAGAAGCTGTCCCAAACTTCGACCTGAGAAGATGGTGTTGATGAGAACTCAATCAACGGTTCACGAGCAAGGTGGAGAAGAAGAACGCGTGACGCCCAAAGATCCACCCCTGCCGAAGGGCAAGACAATCGACGGATCCACTTTACAAAACCCGATCCCGAAAGCGGGCCGCGACTTCACTAAGGAGCTCGAAGTAATGAATCAACGGTATCACCACCTGGAGAGCTTGATGGAGGAATTCCTGAAGAGGAAGGAGGTCACGCCACCACCACCTCCTCCTGAAGCGCGAAACCAACAAGACCCGATGAGGATGGGAGCTGAACCACGAGATCATGATCGCCAAAGCCGGAGAGCAAACGTGAGAAGCCACGAATCGGTATACTCCTCCGACAAAGGGCACAAGCAACAGGATGATGAACCTGATCCCCCAGCCTTTCCTACCACGGAGAACAGGGCCAAGCACGACAAAAGGGAGCGCCATGACTACTCCCCGTGTCGGGAACAGCAGGGCAAGCACGCCACCTCTCATCATCAGGCAAGACGAGGGCGGTTCCAAAGTCCTAGTCGATACTTGGCATCGGACGACGATTAGGAGGAAGACCGTCCTGAACGGACAAAGCAAACATACAGAAGTGAAATGACAAACACCCGCGATCGAGATTTTGTCTCCAGAGCGTTGAAGGGATTCGAGTCCCCTTTTATGTAGCATATCTTGCACAACACCCCACCTAAGAAGTTTGTCCAACCCAAGTTTCGATTGTACAATGGAACCACTGATCCATTCGATCATGTGCTGGGTTTCCAGCATGCGATGGCCTTGTACGAGCAGTACGACGAGCTCATGTGCAGGATGTTCCCTTCAAGTCTAGATGGAGCAGCACTCAGCTGGTTCCATCAGCTTCTCGGAGGATCAATCCGATGTTTCGAAGAACTTGACACTCTGTTCGCCGAGAACTTCATATGTAGCAGAAAACAGAGGAAGGATCTCGGAGACCTCATGAAGGTGCACATGCAACCTGGAGAATCAATTCGGTGCTATGTGGACCGCTTCCGTCTCCTCATGTTTGAGGTCGATAGATGTGACCCGAACGCGGCCATTATGGCATTCAGAAACGGGTTACCCCCAAAGCACGAACTGCGGAACTCTCTGGTAAAGAAGGTCCCAGAATCGCTGAGCGAGTTGATGTGCCGCGCAGAGAAATACGCTAAGGTCGAAGATGAGGCCGTCTCTTCCCGACCGCAGGCGGTCACCGCGGTCTCCAAGAACCCCCCGACAAAGGAAGACAAGGGACGAAGACCGCGAGCTGACACCAAGGGTAACCCGACGACCAACAAAGTCAGGGAGCGCCCGTACACCAAGTTCACCCTGCCTCTCGTTCAGATCCTGGAAAGGATAAAAAAATGCCCCGTTCTTCCAATGGGCACCCCCGATGAAGAGCGATCCTGCCACTCGGGATAAGGGTCTCAAGTGTGACTATCACAGAGACTATG
Source organism: Acorus gramineus (assembly GCA_030737835.1). Classification (NCBI taxonomy): domain Eukaryota; kingdom Viridiplantae; phylum Streptophyta; class Magnoliopsida; order Acorales; family Acoraceae; genus Acorus; species Acorus gramineus. The sequence continues at coordinate 368,437 of JAUJYN010000051.1, forward strand.
GGCACCAGACGGAAAGCTATCGGACACTGAAAGGATTCTTGGAAACATTGGTTCGCAAAGGGAAGTTCAGAGAATTTATAGACATTGAGGAGGAAACGAAGCCCGAAAAGCACGTGGTCATCGTTGCCCCTTCACACACAGTCGGGGTTATAAACATGATCTATGGAGAATTTCCAGCCTTGAAAGACTCGAAGTCGGTTCAACGGGCTGAGAAAGGAGTGCGGGCCATATGGAGGTCTTGCAGATCAACCAGGAAGCCCGACTCATCCCAAAAAGACCGAAGGTGGAAGACCTCGGGCTCATATCCTTCTCTGACAATGATTTTTCTGATGTGTCCATACCACACAGCGATGCTCTGGTCATCACCTTGCGAATCACAAACTACGGCGTCAAACGGATACTGGTCGACACGGGGAGTTCGGATGACATCCTATTCATGCAGCCTTATCTCAAGATGGGTCTAAAACCCTCTAGCCTTGAACCAATGCAGGACCCGCTGATCGCATTCAATGGAAGCCAGGCAGTTCCAGTTGGACGGATAACCTTACCTGTGGGGGCAGGTGAAGAGACTGTTATGACCGAGTTCACTGTCTAGACCTCCCTTCCCCCTACAATGCCATTATGGGCCGCACCTGGTTGGGGGCAATGAAGGCCATACCATCAACATACAATCAAAAGTTGCGCTTCCCAACCTCACGTGGGATCATGGAGATATGAGGCGATCAGTCCATTGCGAGGAGATGTTACCCATCGCTACCCTGGCAAGGCTAAGGCCGAAGAGCAACCCGGGGGTGAGGATGACATACATCCCAAAAGATAGCAATTATTGAAGGATAGAGTGAAGGTCGATGAGGCCCGACCTGATCTAGCTCAGTGGATAGTTGAAGACCTGGAGAAGATTTTCATCGACCTGTCTGAACCAGAAAAGTATTTCCTCATTGGCACCATGTTGGGCCAAAGTGAAAGGGCAAATTTGATCAAATTACTCCATGAACACGTGGACGTGTTCGCATGGAAGCCATCAGAAATGCCTGGCATCAATCCAAGTGTAATTTGTCACCGACTATGCATCTCCCCTGCACTACGCCCCGTCAAGCAACAGCAGAGGCGAGTAGCACCAGTTCATGCAGAAGCTATCAAAGAAGAGGTGGAGAAGCTCCTCGCTACTGGGTTCATTCGGGAAGTCCGGTTCCCCGATTGGCTAGCCAACACAGTGGTAGTACCCAAGAAGAACAACAAGTGGTGAGTATGTGTTGACTTCACCGATCTGAACAGCACTTGTCCGAAGGATAGCTTCCCCCTTCCAAAAATAGACCAATTAGTAGATGCCTCCTCCGGGAATGAGTTGATGAGCTTCATGGACGCGTATTCGGGATATTATCAAATTCTGATGTATGAACATGACGTGGAAAAGACGGCATTCATCACCCCGATGGGCACCTACTGTTACAAGGTCATGCCCTTTAGGCTAAAAAATGAGGGGGCAACATACCAAAGGCTCAACACCAAGATATTTGAACAACAGATTAGCAAGACTGTGGAAGTTTATATAGATGACATGTTGGTAAGAAGCAACAAGCGAGACGACCATCTCGAGCATCTTAGGGCAGCTTTTGAAGTGCTCCAGAACTACCGCATGAAACTTAACGCGGCTAAGTGCTCCTTTGGGGTAGAATCTGGGAAGTTTCTTGGGTTTTTTACCACACATCGGGGTATAGAAGCTAACCCCGATCAGATTAAAGTTGTGCTCAAAATGAACCCACCAAGGAACATGAAGGAAGTTCAGAGGCTGACCGGGAGACTGGCAGCCCTGAACCGGTTTATCTCTAAGGTGACTGAGAGAAACCTCCCTTTCTTCAAATTGCTTAGGAAAGCCGAGAAATTTGATTGGACCCCCGAGTGCCAGCTGGCTTTTGAAGAACTCAAGAGATATCTCGCATTGCCCCCTATTGCTGATGAAGCCAAACCCCGGTGAGCCGCTGTACCTTTACATGGCGGCCTCTGACCACGCAGTCAGGTTGGCTATCATAAAAGAGCATGAAGGAGTGCAGCGGCCAGTCTATTATGTCAGCAAATCCTTATGCGGACCAGAGTCCAGATACCTGTACCTCGAAAAGGTCATCTATGCCTTTCTCATATCATCCTGAAAACTCAAGCATTAATTCGTCGCTCACTCGGTTAACGTGGTGACCGATTACCCGCTCAAGCTTATTCTTAAGAAAGCCAACATCATCGGGCGAATGTTGAAATGGGCGACCAAGCTGTCTCCTTTTGATCTCCAGTACATTCCGAGTAGCGCGATAAAAGGACAAGTAATCGCTGATGTTTTAGTCGACTTAACCCCACCGCACGAGGAAGTGCTTATGATCGACAACTAGAAGGCAGTGACTGGGCCCACGTGGACTCTAAATGCCGATGGAGCATCTAACTAGAAAGGCGCGGGAGCAGAAATGGTTTTAAGGAACAGAGACGGGCTTCTGTTCAAACATGCCCTGAAATTAGGTTTTTGTGCATCTAACAATGAAGCTGAGTACGAAGCCCTTGTTGCAAGATAGGAGCTCGCAATTCACCTCGGTGCCCAGATCATTGACATCTACAACGACTCACAGCTGGTAGTGTTTCAGAGCACTAGAGAATATGAAACAAGGGATGACCGAATGATGGCAGATCAAGAAAAGATGCAATTGTTGCTCTCTTAGTTCAGATCAGCCAATATCCATTAGAGAGAGAGAGAGCTCAACGTTCAAGCAGATGCTTTAGCTAATTTAGCATCAGCCATCAGCGGAAAGCCGACCAGAAGCATCCAAATCGACTATTTGAAGATCCTGAGCATTGAAAGGGCTTATCAGATCTTGATGGTTGCCTGCGCGGAGGACTCACCCAACTGGATGACAGACATCAAATGGCACCTCTCGGAAGGATTCCTGCCAGAGAGTAAATTTGAGGCGAAAAAGCTCAAGTAGAGGGCAGCCAGATTTTGGATGTCATCTATGGGAATTCTCTATAAAAGGAGTTTTCAGGGACCTTACCTAAGATGTGTTGGACCCTGAGAGGCGCAACGGGTGCTGAACACACTCCAATCAGGCTTGTGTGGGGGGCACATCGGGTCTTGATCACTGCCCTCTGGGCAGTGTCGATTGGGTATTTCTGGCCAAGCTTGAAAAGAGATTCCGCAGACCTAGTTCAGAAATGCGAAAACTACCAAAGATTCGGCACACTCATTCACCAACCAGCAACAGACCTTGTTCCCCTCAAGAGCCCTTGGCCATTTGCCCAGTGGGGAGTGGATATTAACGAACCTATGCCCATGGCACCACGGTAAAAATGCTTCCTTCTTATGGCCACCGATTACTTCACCAAATGGGTTGAAGTGGTGCCTTTGGCGAGAATCAGGGATACTGAGGTCAGGGCCTTCTTGTGGAAGGAGAGATAGTGTGCCGCTTTGGAGTTCCACACTCCATCATCTCAGACAACGGCAATCAATTTGACAGTGCCCAGATAAAAGAGTTATGTGAAGAGCTGAAGATACAGCATCATTTTTTCACTCCCGGTATCCCTAGAGCAACGGGCAAGATGAAATCACAAACCAAACTATCCTGGACGGTTTGAAGAAAAGGCTGAATAGTGCAAAAGGAAAATGAGTCGATGAACTCCCCTCAGTCCTCTGGTCCTTTTGAACCACCTCAAGAAGGTCTACGGGAGAAACTCCCTTCTCACTAGCGTTCGGAATCGAAGCCGTTCTTTCAGTCGAGACCAACCTGCCCACACACCGGACCCTGGACTATAACTGAGCAGAGAATAACAACCAGATGATGCAAGACTTAGAACTCTGAGATGAAAGGAGGGAGATTGTAGCAATAAGAACAGCAGATTATCAAAATCAAATATCTCGATATTACAATCGATGAGTTTTGAGCAGGAGTTTCCGAGCTGGCGACCTAGTCCTCAGAGAAGTCTTCCCAGAAACCAAGAACAAGAAGGATGGCAAACTTGGACCAAACTGGGAAGGCCCTTTCAAAGTCACGCAGGTTGGACCAAACGGAGCTTATCACTTAGAAACTATGGACGGGACTGAGATTTCCCAACCTTGGAATGTAATCCATCTCAAAAAATATTATCATTGAATAGGAAGTGCTTTCCTTTCCTCAGTCTTCTACGTGCATGAATAACAAAACAGGACGTAGCCGTGCTAAACGGGTTGAAACTGATCGGGGTCGCTCTTTGCACTTGACTCAGTTCACCCCTAGCAGTCGCACACCAGCCAAGTGGCACAACGAACCGCGCTCAACGGGTGGAAACTGGTCGGGGTCGCTCTTTGCACTCGACTCAGTTCAGCCCTAGCAGTCGCGCACTAGCCGAATGGCACAACGAAGCCACGCTCAACGGGCTGAAACTGATCGGGGTCGCTCTTCGCATTCGACTTAATTCAGCCCTAGCAACCGCGCAATAGCCGAATGGCACAATGAAGCCGCTCTCAACGGGTTGAAACTGATCTGGGTCGCTCTTTGCACTCAACTCAATTCAGCCCTAGCAGCCGCGCAATAGCCGAATGGCATGACGAAGCCGCGCTCAACGGGCTGAAACTGACCAGGGTCTCTTTTTGCACTCGACTCAGTTCAGCCCTAGCAGTCGTGCACTAGCCGAATGGCACAACGGAGCTGCGCTCAATCGGCGGGAACCCGATCGAGGCGACATGCATCCAAAAGAACGCCAAAAAAAATAAGGTATAACCAAGGAAACTGGTTACCTAACTAGGCACGTCCATAGGCCCAGAAAAGGACGTCGGATTTGGATAGTTCCCCTACTCGTCAAATCCAAGGATCTGAGGTCCAAGCACTTGAATGACCTGCTTTGGACCCGGTTCAGGTGCCCCATCTCGGCTGTCATGGAAGCCCTTGCGGTAACCCCTATCATACATAGTCGAGATGGCTTCCTCAAACTTCTTTTCAATTTGGCCCACCCGGTCTAGTACTTTTTCAAACACTCGAATCTCAAAATCCAATGCCATCTCTTTTTTTTGTTGTTTGGTCTCCGAGGCAACGCGATCCCTTTCAGCGCGTTCTTTCTCCAGTACCCCGGACAGCTCAAAGAGATCCTTTTTAAATTTTTTGACAACCCGGGAATGCTCCTCCCGAGCAATCTTCAAAGCGGCCTCGACCTTCTCCCGAGCTGCTCGCTCCTCCTCGCAAACACGGTGGGCCCGAGCAACGTCGCTGATGACTTGATCAAATTTTTGACCTACCGTGCTCGATTAGACGCCGAGCTGTTCCAAAATAAAAAGACCATAAGAATAGGAAATAATAAATAAGCAAGCAACCTTCCATAGTTTGATTTCAAAATAAGACAAACCTGGTAAGCCATGCTTTGCAGGAATGAACCTGTCTCAAAAGCGGTTATGTCACCCGCCAAGGCCCTATCTTTCTTCAGGATCACGGATTAGATCAAACCAAGCGCGACGTCACGGTCTCTCAGACCGGAATCAGAAACTTGGACAGAGCGGGACTTGGCCCTAGGAGCGGGTACGAATGGCTGGGCTTCTTGGTCCCGAGGTGCAGTCGGTGGGGGAGGAAGCCTGATAGCTGGGACGACCTCCTTTCCCTTGCCCGAGGGGACATCGGAGGAAGGTGGTAATAATTGGGGGGATGAAGAAGGATGGCCAACTACGGCCGGCTTGCTTCTCTTGGCAGGGGTTTCTAAGGACTGTCTCATTGGCGAACGACACCTCTTCTCTGGACTAGGGAATTGGCCAACGCTCCCTGATTGCACGTCCACTTCAGCCTGGAGCGCTGCAAGCCGAGCCATCTTCTCCTTCTCACTGGAAGGAGTTGTGGTCTTCTTTGCAAAACCGGCATCCAATTTCTCCACGGGCTTTGGATTAGTCGAAGGCGCCGCGATTCTAACCCTCCTCTCTTTTTCAACGGGGGCTGTGGCTGTTCTCCCCACGGAACTGAAGCCCGATTTCTCTCTAGACTTGGGACTGCCCTTGGACCCCCTTCGGAGGCGCAAACCATGACGGGCCCCACTAGATGAACTCTCCGTCGCCATAGGATCGCCAAAACCTAATTGAAAAATGGGTTCTAAGTCCTCCTCGGAGTGTTCTTCAACTTTGGGAAGTCGACTAGCGTCAGCAACCAGAGGGCCCGACTCGTCAATAGGTGAGGAGGGAGCTGCAAGTCAGTGAGTCAAAAATGAGAAACCATATGACGAACGAACCAAGTAATGCAGCCCGACCTAGCGAGCCCATCAAGCCGACCCAAGGGATTCTCCATATATCTTCAGGAGCGTCGCCAAACTCCCAATTGCCGGATAAAATGACCAGCTTACTATCAGACCAGCCCTTATCGGAATCTGGTAGGTCATCTATCAGTTTCTCCTTAGAGTTTCTAGCCCTAAAGTGATAACCTCTGTCAGAGCTCGTACGTGTACATGATTTCAGAAACACCTAAGTCTAGGTTAAATTCCCTGTTCAGTGCCACATAGCACATCAAAACCCTAAAGAAATTAGGGTTGCACTGTGTGGGGTGAAGCTCAAAGGTCGACAAGAATTTCCTAACTAATGGGGGAAAAGGCAGAGCTAGGGTGCCTCTGGCTATCTAGGAGGGATACACGTACATGCACGAATGGTTCATACTCTCTAAAGGGACTGGGAAGGTATCAAACTCAGACCATTTCATGCCTACTGACTCGGGGATTTCAAACATGCTCCTAAGACCGGACAAGGATCTGGTGATCGACGTTCTCATGATGAAAGAATACTTAAAAGGGGCTAGACATAGAAAACAAACCCTTGTTGAGATTAAGCGATTTGAGCCATCGCGACAAAACTAATAAAAGTTGCAGCGAGAGAGGCAGACGAGTTTAAAAGACGAAAGGGAAGAGAAGGGGCAATACCTCAGTTTGGAGTAGAAGGACCTGGTTATCGCCACGACAAGATATCAAAACCCCTATTTAAAAGATATCGGTTGCATCGAAGAGACGGCGCATCTTTTCGACTGACTGCAGTGCGACAGATGGCATTTCGAGAAGGAAAAACGGAAACCCTAATCATGTGATTGATTTCGAGCACCTTAAACATCCCACCCAAACCGCCACGTGTAAAGGTGTCCGCAGACCTCTGACATAAGAAGATACACAGAATCGCGCAGGTCAGCATTTCAAATGACTGCTTGATTAAACTCAAGCACTTAAGCGAAACAATCAACGGTCAGAAACGATTCCCAGCTCAGGGAACCCAGTCATAAAAGATAGTCTGGAGTGCCCAACCTAAAATCCAAACCAGCAATTCTCGACCTAACTTCCCGACCAGCGAAAGTCTGACTTAAATGGAGACGGAGAAGAAAGTGGCATGCAAATAATAACAACATTCGATGAGACAAAGCACCCATTTTTACAAACACGAATCATTCCCCTCAAAAACGCAGAACAGCAAAGGCAGATATCAAAAAACCAAGATAGCAAGGCAAAAATATTCATCATACAATGACAAAAGAAAAATTAACATGGGACGCAGCCCAGATAAACATCAAATAAACAGATTGCAATGCCCTCTCATTCACGAGGGCGAGAAGCGCTCGGGGCATCCTCCGCAAAGCGGCCATAGCGCCTCTCATAGAGAGAGAGAGATCATAAGTATCTTTCAATTGAGTTGAGGAGGGAAAGGCTTCCCCGCCTCGAGCAGCCATGTAACCGGAATGAAAGCCGGTAGAGAAGTCACTGAATCACTCCTTCTCCTCCTCCTCGATAAGGCGCCTCAGTTTCTCGAGCTCCCTCCCGGCGGCAGTGACGTGTCCCCAGGCTGTGAGGCTACCCTTGCAAGGAAGAGCAGGGGGCACCATGAATTGAGCGTCAATCCAGGGGCAAACATCAGCCGCAAACCGAGGAGGGCTGGGACTGAGGACCTGGTCGGGCACCCTCGCTGGAGAAGGAGGAACCGGAGCTACCACTCTTGGCTCTTCAGCGACCACCAAAAAGCTCCAGGGAAGCTCGGCATGATCTTCTGGTCAGGGAGACTCACCTCCGTGAACTCCTCCCTCTCCTCCGGCTTGCTCCCCAGGGTCCACGGATGGGGGAGCTTGACGATTCATGTAAGAGGGGGGAGCTGGATGATTCAGGGGATGACCACCCCCGAGAAAAATGTCCTCCTCCTCTTCTTCCTCCTCTTCAATCCGATCGGGCGGTTGTAAGGCACAGGCGACCTAACTGCCACCTTGCGGTGACGGCTCGACCTCCTCAACGCGCCTCCACCATCGGAAGTGGAGCCAGACGTCTCACCCTGAAAGAAGGAAGAGGCGCTTGGACATACACCCCGGCTTGAAGATGGCAGAGGGGTCGGGGTAGGTGCAACGCCACGGTTGACGTGGGCGGCACCCAATAAGGACTTCCAGCTCCTCTCCCAGAAACTTAAGGCATGATCGATGTCCCCTGTGCGGAGGCTCTCTTGTGGGGGACACGCGTTAAGAGACAAATCGCCTACAAAAAAAGAAAATGTTATCAAAGAACCACCCTTGAAATGGAGAAAAATGGTTGATGCCAGAAGAAAGACCAACCTGATCCTAGGGGTGAGTCCCTCCAGTGAAGCGGAATGCGAAACGCGCAATCTTCAGGCGCTCATGCGCCTTGAATCTTGAAGAGTTTGGATCGCCAATCATAGACGAATTCTTGCGCATCCTTGATCAGCTCTCATGAGGCCGACCTCCGCGCCAGGTAGAACATCCTACCCTCTCCATTGAGGAACTTCAACACATAAAAGCTCCGTACCTCGCTCAGGCCGAGGTTGATACCGCAGGCATGATTGAGGGCAGTGACTGCCATCAAGATGTAGTAAGCGCTCGGGACGAGCTGAAGGGGGTGTAGGCCAAAGAAGCTAAGAAATTCCATTATCAGCGAAGATAATGGGAAGGTAATCAGGCCAGCTTCAATCTGGCCAGAATAGAGCATGAGGGTTTCGCGGTCTGACAGAGGGGGCATTTCCCCAGTGTACTCCTCAATGACAAGGTTGCTGGGAAAGTTGGCCATTCAAACAGGGAATAAGAGTGAAAAGAGGCGCTAGTCAGAATCTGAGAGAAAGAAAATTCTAATGAAGTGAAGAAGAACTTAAGAACAGAAAAGCATATATAAAGAGTCAGGACCGAAACCCTAACCGCCACTGCCGTTCGGGAAGACGAGGCATCAAAATTAAATCTTGGAGTTATTCCCCCCAATAAGTGGTATTAAATGAAGAGGGCAATACAAGAAAGTGACAAGTGTCGTATGCACAAGCCATCGGGCTCAGCGCCCAAATCCAATCGACCCAGAAGGCTTGGCGGGCAAGTCATTCAGTCAGGCAGTTCTTTCGAACTCTCAAGCAGTTGGGAGACCAAAAGAAGGGGGCATTTGTGGGAGACCAAATTAATCAAAGTCGAATAAGGATAAAACTGTATAATTGCAAGGATTGAACATGGATTAGTCCCTATTGATAAAAATATGGGCCAGAGGAAGGAAAGCCCATGGGCCCAAAATTCTATTACGGCTTAAATAAGCTCGCCTTCCTCGAAGGATGGGCAAACAATTATGCCCGACCTGGCCAAGTTGGACAAAGATTATGCCTGACCAGGATAAGACGACCATACACTATCGGTATAAGGACGAGCACCAAACATTGTCTAACCTTAAGGTTAGGCCGTCCAAAGGGCAATGCCTGAATTAAAAAGAAGGTCGGCCATAAGATCCTCCCCTGCAAGGAGACAGTTAGCGAAGGGAATATACCCTGACACTAAAAAAGGACAGAATGTCAGAAAAAAACAGTTATAGGATAATGATGATTATCTCTAGGTGCCACATATCTACAGATCCAGAGGCCACGTGGAGATTCCATATCAAGATATGATCACCCCGCAAGGCCAAGTTCGGCACGCCCCAGCTTTGTATAAAATGGGGACTTCACATCTCTCAAGGTATGCGAACACTGACTCTCACTCCTACTAAAACTCAAGAATTCTAAGTTCTTCTTCTGGAGACGAAGAGGTTACTGACTTGAGCGTCGGAGGGGCGTTAGCCGGCACCACACTGGTGTGAGTTTCAGGTACCCGAAGGAGGAAGGGGCAGACGACAACAGAGATCGAAGGCTAGTGGTGGACCGACGCAAGGAGGAGGACTAGCACACACCATCTCGAGTCTACACTCAAAGCCCGGATCAGTGAAGATCCGGCTCAAGAGGGGAAAGCCAGATTTCATCCCCCACACCCTTTTAAAATTTATTTTCTTTGTTGGAAAAAATCGATATAACTCCTTGAAAACTTATGAAAATCGAAAAAAGTCCCTGTAAAATTTAAAAATTGTCTTAACTCCCTGAAATCCTCTAAAAATCACAAAAAAAAACTATGTGATTATCTAAAAATATATACTGATTTATTTAAATTTTATTAAACAAATTATAGTTTTATAATCAAGGTGTTATGCTTTTTATTGCTACTAATTTTGAGTTAAGAATGTATTATAGAATTTTGATTGGGTTTTTAAATTGTTTTCTCTACTGATTTTGTAATGGAGTTGATGAAGATGTAATTTTTTTTATTCAGTCTCTGTAATGAGATTAAGGAGGTGAAAATGTTGAAAAATGACTCAATTTTATAGATCAAATAAGGTTTGATTGATATTTTTTTTTTTTTTTTACAGATGAGGATGACATTTCAAGAGATGGGATGTTGAAAAATGACGGGTATTTTTGTCTTACAAAATAAATAAATCTGATTTAATAAAGTTTGTAAGAACTGAATCCAATTTTAGTAAGTTTATGAGGACTTATTTCAATATATTCTTGACCAGTGGACTAAATTCGTTAACCATATACACTTTATGGGGACCTAGGATGATTTTCTAACTTTAGATGGACTTTTTATGATTTGAAGAAGATTTTAGGGAGTTAAGAAGATTTTTCCCTTAATTTATATACTCATTTAGAACTGCACAAACATATCATCATTAAATACTCGATGAGCATGCATAACGACGTTGTTACACACAATCCGTTTTACAGCTCAAATGCATTCTCAGATACCCATTAATCATTCAACACAATATATATTTTCTTAGGTGAGGTGTATAACTCGTCAAATTTTTTACACTCGCTAAAAATGTATCCATTTAATTCGAATGGAGCAATACACACTTTCCATCAAAACATATACTTCATTAGACGAGGTTTACTATTTTTTAAAAATTAGAATATTTATAGACTATCCATGGGACTACATTTAGGATTCTACCAAACATTATCCAAGTATAAATGACATCACCTTAAACCAAACTACTTCCTACTGAAAATACTCAGAGATGAAGGTGCAAAAAAAGTGGGGGATAAACTATATATATGGCCGGAAGGGATATCATCATTCTTGAAGCTGTTTTCACGGGGAACAATGTTAAAATCAACTGAAAAAGTTTCAGTCTAAAAACACAGTTACTAAAAAGCTTGAATATCAACCAAACAAATTCCAACCAGTTATGGTGCTCAGAACCAAGCTTCTTTCATACCTTAATGTTTTTCCGTCATACTTCTGTTATGTTGTTTATATGGGTTCAAGCATAATTTGCTTTAGGCACCGTGTGCGGGGAGTCAAATCGTTTGTAGTGTGCTACAGACTTCTCTCTATAGCAGCCAATATATTTTCATCACGTGTATATTCTTATCGGTAAGAGACTATTTTCATGAAAGTGAGTGATGAACAAAATCTCTTACCGATAAAAGTTTACACGTGACGTAAATACATTAGTTGCTACATAGAGGAGCCTCTAGCACACTATAGACAATCCAATCCCGATATGTGATACACCCGCGTTTGCAGTGGAAAATCCATCAAAACGTGCACCGCCCCAATCCTAACGTCCTCTGGCGTTAGAGAAGCTGGTGCCTAGAGTTGGCATTTCATATGTCAAAAAATGGGGATTGGCAACACCAAAAAAACGCAGCTTTTTTTTAAACTCAACCCTCAACACGGATGATTGGTCGTGCACACTCCCCCCCCCCCCCCCCCCAACCTTTTGAGAAATTCCATGAATGTCCATCCTTTCAAAAACCCAAACTTGTTTTTTTCTTCCAATTACAAGGGTTATTTTGGTAATTCTTACAAAACAATGCACACCGCCCGTCTTGACGCACCACATATTTAATCATTCTGGAGTTTGGATTCCTCCAAATTTAAGCTCTAAGAGATTTTTTTTTCTTAAAAAAAAAAAAAAAATAGAAACTTTTATTAATTAAAAACCACTGAACAAAAAGAGACAAGAGATCTCCATACAAACACACAAATTTTAATTAAGAAAAAAATTCCAAATCAAATACATAAAATTACTTCCTCACAAATCAAGAATGAGCCATAATTTTTTTAACTAAAAAGAATAACTTTTTCTTTAAAGAAAACAAAAAAAATAAAATAAATAACCCATAATTGTGGAATGATCATCTCCTTGGACAGCCATCTTCACTCAATCCTTAAGCATATATAAAATTTGTGCCCAAGTATGTTCCACCCACCCCATCTTTTTTAAAAAAAGGACCATTTCGAGATCGGGCCCGTCTATCCCCACCAACATATTTTCTTAATACACCAGTAATCTCTACCCACCACCTACAACTTACTAAGTGACTGAGCCCACCATGAGATAAATATATCTTCCCTGAAAATCTAATCCCACCTTTCCCCCTTTTCAAAAACATCTCTCTCTCTCTTCCCTGAGCCCATCTCATTTCAAAATCTCCTCTTTCTCCCGACTCACCACTCCTGTTGACCTCCAACCACTCCCTGGTGCCGCCTGTCTTCGTCCCGTGCCGCCTGCCGTCGTCCTGTGCCGCCGGCGAAGATCGATCACTCCATCAACGACCACCATTTCCTCCGACCAAAAAAAAACAAAGGCCGTGTTTTCATTTCCGCACCCTCTTCAGGTACTTCTCTTCTCTTTTTTTTTTTTTTATCTGAAATAAGCTTGAGCCTTCGATAGGCAGGCACGGAGCCACCTGAAGACAAGCAGGGGCTCAGGCCCCTCCTTGTATTTGGGGAAAAAAAGATAGGGTACTCATGTGTGTGTCTGGACAATTGGGTGAATGAAAAATGAGTTGGGACAACACAATACTATACAGATTTAATAGAAGCAACATAAAAGTCACTGTTATAAAACTAAAAATTGGGGTCCCATGCCCTACATGTGTTGCCGTTCATCATGGGAGGAGAGCAAAAACTGAGAGGTTCCCACAACGCAACCCATTTCAAAGGAGACCCCCATTTTAGGTTCTTTTTTTTTAAAAAAAAAAACTCTTTTTTTTCTTGAATTTCTTTTTATGCCAGTGTTGTGTGTTGTGATTGATTAATGTTTGTTTTGTTTTTTATTTGTGTGTTTTTGGGGTTGAAATATTACTTGGGTATCAAGGTAACTATTGTTTTTTGCTTGTTTTGTTGTTATTATATGAGGATTGCTTGGTGAGTATGCTATTTGTGCCAATGTATTTAAATCGGTTTCACGAAATGTGTTCTTGGGTTTTGCCAAGCAAGGCAGATAATTTGTTGTGCACTGTTGAATTGAGTGCCATTATCCTTCTAGATATTTTTCTGATGAATTCATGTGACATAACAATATATACATCTAATTTCCATTGTAAAAATATTATACAACTATATTTACATTATTTTGAGTTGTTTAGATGCACTTGTAAACAGATTTTAAGGGAGTTGGAACATTCAAAGTCATGCAATTTGCATCTGTACATCCTTATTTATATCTTGAGTGGCATATATGAGTTTAATAATGACTAGCTAAGCAGCTTAAGTGTATGGCAATTGGCAAAATAAGAATGCATCTTTTATATGCCAGTAGATCAATAAAGCTGGAACATAAATAAAAACAGAATAGGAGGAAAATATGGTCATTCATACAAACTATTAAGGGAGATTGTGGGCTTGGATCCATAGCTCAATGATTGACAAGAGAATTTGCAACTAAGAAGTCATGGGTGTACGAGCACTTTGCCTTTCTCAGTCCAGCACCGAATCGAGAGTATACGGAAGATGCCCCTCGTTCTAATCGATGGACCAACTGTCGTAATGCACCTGGGTTGCCGAATAATTCAGTTGATATCATTCGGGAGATTCTAGATATGACCACGGCCGAGCAAGTAATGTTTTACTTCTTTTCTATTTGTTATATACTTAAATTGTAAAATGCAGTCACATTTTTTTATTTCATTCAGGTAGAGTTTGATCCATATCGATCAGTCCGAGAACGTAGACCGCTCCCGAACTACGCCTTCTTCAAGGGGTGTCTTTGTGTCAATGTGATATTTGAACCCTATCTGCCAGACAGGGTACTTCGACAGCTTGGCCATGTTCAGTGCATCCCCAGAGCACCAATCCGACCCCGTTCAAATGTGAGAAGGCATCGTAGCGCTACCAGTTACAAAGCTGATTATCCTGGTAGCGTGGAAGTACTTGAGCAATGGGAGGATTACCTACTAGGTGCAGCCACCAGGGGAGACCGTGCCAAAATGCCATGGGATGCAGTCCCAGATTACTTGGGGTGGTTTCCAAAGATCAGTCATATAATCTTACAAAACCCCCAAAACAAGAGACTGTTTAACAGGGGCAGTACCTCTTCTGACCTACTCTCGGTAATAAATTCTCACTTATTTTATTGATGGTTTCTCATAACCTGGAAATGTTATGTTTAGAACTGACCCTACATTTCATTCATACAGCGTGTCACAACTGCATGTCAGTTTCTTGAAGATTTACTTGATAGGGGAAGCACCTTCACATCGGTCCAAAGGCCTATTATTGAAGGCACGATGAATTTCCTCCAACACGGGACACCCCTCCCTCACTCACCTGTATTGGAGCGAAGGTCCAAACATAGGAAGCATGATCGCAGGATTTGACATTGCTTGTTGATGTAAAAAAAAACAGTGTCATGTTTTGGTTGTTTATGTACTTTTTTTGGATAGTTTGACAGGTTTAAGCATTTTCATCAATGGTCGAATGTGTTAGCGAAAGCTAGTATGTAACATGTTATTTTGTGTAGACAAAAGTGGGTGTTTTTTGGATGTCCATCCAATTAAATACGACATGAATTTGCTTCTTTGACTTTGCTTTCAGGGTTCACATTATTTCTTCATTGATGGTTTTAGCCTCTCTTAAGCCACAATATTTTTTAGGTTTAATATGTTACTTCTGCATACATCACTGTCACGAATGTTTAGTGGGTCCTCGACTTTGTTCGACCACTAATGGTCACCCATAACCAATGATTACGACTCATTCTGGTCGAACTGGGTGAGACTGGTTTTTTACTCGACTTGTTTCAATGGTTCGACCTCCTTAACCAAAACATACGACTCATTCCGGTCATATGTATTCTCCCACTTTTGGTCGCCCATATCCTAAACGTATGATGAATTTGAGTCGAACAATGTGAATTTCACATGCCTATGTTTTGAATGTGTTCGACCGGTTTCAGTCGCCCATATCATACACCTACGACTGCTTCGGGTCGATCGGTTTGAATTTCACATGCCTGTGTTTTGAAAGTGTTCGACCGGTTTCAGTCGCCCATACCATAAATATACGACTCATTCGGGTCGAACGGTTTGAATTTCACATTTTGAGTTTTGAAAGTGTTCGACCATTTTCAGTCTCCCATATCATAAACATACGACTTATACAGGTCGAACGGTTTGAATTTCACATGCCTGTGTTTTGAAGGTGTTCGACCGGTTTCAGTCGCCCATACCACAAACCTACGACTCATTCCGGTCGAACGGTCTGAATTTCACATGCCTGTGTTTTGAAGGTGTTCGACCGGTTTCAGTCGCCCATACCATAAACCTACGACTCATTCCGGTCGAACGGTCTGAATTTCACATGAAGGTGTTCGACCGGTTTCAGTCGCCCATATCACAAACCTACGACTCATTCCGATCGAACAGTCTGAATTTCACATGCCTGTGTTTTGAAGGTGTTCGACCGGTTTCAGTCGCCCATATCACAAACCTACGACTCATTTAGGTCGAACGGTCTGAATTTCACATGCCTGTGTTTTGAAGGTGTTCGACCTGTTTCAGTCGCCCATACTACAAACCTACGACTCATTCCGGTCGAACAGTCTGAATTTCACATGCCTCATGTTGAGTGTTTTATTCTCACTGGTGGAGGTGGGAACAGCAATAGTATATAGTTCTTGTTGGTGGGAAGAGATGTCCTTGGTGGGGTTAGCCACTAAAAAATCAAATGTGATGTTTTGGGTTTTTTGTTTTGGTCGGTGGTGGGATAAGAAAATTGTTTGGTGGGGATAGACGGGCCCTTTCGAGATCACCTTTCTTCCTTCTATGACATAATAGATTCCTCATTGCATCTAAAAAACAAATACTCCCTGTCCTCCTCGGCACCACCACATGGTAAACATGAAGTATCACATCACGAGCCCACTTGCTCCACTCACCTAGGTTAGTACTAGGTTTAGAGAGAAGAGCCGCATGAAAGCTCTTGTTTTCAAAGGCTCAAGAGTCCCCAAAATAAAAATTATGGATTTTAGCAGTCGGAATGGGAGATGATATTTTGTTGATCTTCCAATAAAGTGTTTTCACTGAGAAACCAAGTTATAACACAAGTTCTAACACAACAATTCCACATTAGCAAAATATTTAATGGAATTCCACATATTGCCATAAATATCAAGACAAAGATCACACCATATGTACAACTGTACGAGGAATAGCAGTGCGGATACCATGATGAGTATTGCAGCCATATGTGTACTGAAGAAGAAATAATGTCTAGCAAGTACTCTATAATCATAGATCACCAGGTTGATTTTCCCAAATCATCAAGAAACTTGGGCATTACTAAACCACACAGACAGCATAAACAGATACAAAGAGTCAAAGACTGAACATGTTGGACTCTCCATTTTAAGACCCTAGATGTCACATTGTAATTTTACCAATGACTAAATAAATCATATACTTTCATGAAAAAATAAATACAAAAAAGCTCATAGCATGGTAATAGATCCATAATGAACGACAACACTGAATGCTAATAGATTGACAGCATGCTATGCTACCATGAAAGAGCAGATTGAATCAGGAAAAGTAATGAAACACTGTGTGCATTAGAGATGATGAAAAAATGTGTGGGCAAGTTTATTCATGAACTAGTCCTTGTAAATCAACAGGTTGGATATCCCAACCACCAATTATTGAAATTTTAAAGCCAAATTTTGGTAAGGACAATGTTTAGACAGATAAGCAAACCACATAATCATAGAGAATGAATTTGACAGCAAGGATGTGCAATTAGAATACATACAACATGGAAAACATAACAGACATTAGAATGCATCCATGCTTTTGTGCAGTGCTTTTTCCACATTTTAGTATCCATCACCCCATAAAAAGTCCAAGAAGCCAAGAATCCAACTAAAAGACGAAAGAAAAGTAGAGGAATATCAAATATATCATATGCTGCCAACCTGCAAACTAACAATCAATCCCCCTGTAGTCTTTTTAAATTCAAGTTAAATAGAAAATAATTACAAGAAAAACAAAACAAAAGTTTTTTAACAATCATACTAACATGAAGAATATATGTCTCAGCATTAGGGGCAGACAATCATATTTTCAACATTATAAATCCTAGTTACAAAAACCATTTCCTATCTAACATGATTTTCTCAATAAAGTATGCCTAGGGGAAAATGGGAGGAAAGAAACAAGGACCTACTTTGATCCAAGACAGAAGAAGAGAGAGAAGGAAGAGGATAGGGAACAAATCTGTCATATTCTTCTAAAATTTTTCATTTCCCCAAAACAGAGCTATCCTAATAAACTAAATCATATCCTAATATATCACATCAAATCAAATCTCCCCGACAAACCTAAATATGAGATCAAATTAATCCTAATAATAAGAAAGGACAATAAATTCCCTAGTGTTTTTTTTTTTCCTGAAAAAGATGGTAGGCATGCTACCCCAGTTCATTAAGAAATAGGCGGATGCCCAATTCATACACGAAGAAAGTAAAGAAAACAGAAGAACACAGGTAAAATGCCCACCGGTAGAAGAGATATCTAAAGAACATTGTGGCCCCAAGCAAAATTATTATCCCTCAATCACAAGTTTGCCCCTTACAGGCACCACATTCCTCGCTCCCACGCAGAAGCATCCCCAATCTTGAATGAGCCTCCTAACGCATTCCCAAACAATAAAATCCTAGCTAAATTAAAAAAACATAAAAAAAAAAAAAACCCAACCTCTATTGACTTTCTAAGCAACTAAATAAAATCCCTTGTCCATATAATCCTAGATCAGTCGGCTTCGCATTCTTCATCATATTCATTCACAGTGAACCATACTCTTACTCATTCCAAAAAATATTGGATACATGCAAAACACACAACTACAATAATAAGAGAAGATCTACAATTTATACAAATGACTAAATTTATTTGTTTAAAAAAAAAACATTATTGTAAGTAAAGAAGTCAACCTCATCCTTCATTGATGAAAAGGATATATTAGGAAGAAAAAACTGCAAGTCTGCAATATAAGCTGTCTTCAAAACACTTTTTTATGGGTCAACTACATTGACAAGAACAAGATTATTGTTCATTTTTAATTGAGTTGTTATTCATGAAAATAGTTACATCCTTTAGAACCAAGATTTCACATCCACACTTCACATCCTATGCAACATAACTCTTCACAAAATACTGCCCCCTAAATCATTCGGCATACTAAGATATTTCTATTAGCAATGAACCCAAGAATGGAAAAGTCAAAAGGCAACAATGATGGCAGAAAAATTCATCGACTGGGGAACTCACCTCTTCAGGAGGTGCGCATGGACTCTCTGGCTCACCAGGAACGAGGTGGTGTTCAAGGCGCGAAGGTTCTACTTCGAGAACCTATGACACTTAGCAAGGTTATTCGTCATCAACTAGGGAACTCACCTTTTAGAGCGAGGTGCGGTTCGAGGGAGATAGATTCCCTCGCGTCGAGGGGGTGTTTTCTCTTTATTGCTTTCCTTTTGTAGTTTTTATTTTTCTTTTCCTCTCATCTCCAATTCAGTAATTGTAATTACATTTACTTAATGACAATGCCTACCTTGCTCAAAAAAAAACAATGATGGCAGAAATTTTTTTTTAAGCAAGGCACTCTCAGATAACACCTATTTTTAATGTTTGTTAGCATGTATGGAGAGAATATTCATGGAGCTCAAATATGCCAAAATAGGAAAGAATTAACCATTCCAATGAATCCTACCAGCATATACATGTACAGCTACTCAAAACAGGAATAGAGGACAGTAATAAACCATTGTACTCTTTTTGTTGAAACAGTATAATATTTTTATTTTTTATGAAGATTTCAATAAAAAATACAAGGATTACAAGAAGGCGGCCATTTTTTCAAAACAGCTATAAGAATGTTTGTAATTGCCTCCTCAGCCAAAAAATTTAAACATTCAAGATAACATGTTTCATATCCTATTAAAGAAACAAAACATCAATAAAGGACAATGGAAGAACCCGAGATCAGATAAGAAATGGCCTATGTATAGTTCATTTCTTTCTAATCTACATAAAAGCGTTGAGATGAGTCAATTCAACTAAACATAGCATGTTCAAGAGTTTATCTTACAAGAAAAAATTATGATTTACTACAAACTCAAGCAAGAAATACTTATTTACAGCTGGCATTTACATTATAATCAATTATAACTTTCTAAAAACACGAAAAAAGAGAAAACAACCACAGGTCCAGTTCACCGTATACATCTATTCAGTCAATGATGCTAACCTTAAAATGAAAGAGAAATAGTACACAAGAAAAATAAATAAAATAAATGCAAATCATACATAGACGGGGGGGGGGGGGGGGGGGTGCTAAAAGATTCAACAAGGATGTAATAAAGTTCCCCTTTATACTTCGTAATTGTGTAATTGTGATTTCCTACTATACGCAACAACTGTCACTGTGATTTTGGAAGTGGATACACCGTCCACTATTATGGGCTATCTTTGGTTCGGGAGGTGACACTTCCCTAAGGGGGCTTTCCCTTCCATTTGAGCTCTTTTTCTTCTTCCTAATATTTTATTTTCTTGTTTCTTTAGATTATGTACGGACATCCCTCGTCTCCTTTGTTCAGGGGGTTAATCTTTTACTAATAAGATAGCTCTTTCATCTTTTTCAAAAACAAAAAAATACTATATGCAACAACTAACCATGAAGACCTGATGTTTTCATTGCATTATTCTCCTGATCTTGCTTTTCAACATTGTCCGTTGAAGGAAAAGCATTACAATTTGAAGTCATCTACTTGCATGGGGCTCTTGAGGTGTATATGCCTAGATGATCATACAAACAAACTATAGCTAAACACCTGAAAGCATTGAGTCCCACACACATACTAAAACATAAACAATGATGAAATGATAGACAGAAATTACCACCACTACGATTTACAAAGCATTGATGCAATAAACTAAAGAGGAAAGTATATACTTGATTCTTTAAATAAGAAAAAGCACAACACTTATCACCATCAAGACTTTCATAAAATCATAGCTATCAATGTTGTACCGTCAAAATATAAGAATTTCCTTATATTTTAAGTTCCTGAACTGCAATAATCCTCAAAATATCAGAATGGTTCAAAGAAGCATATTTATTAATATTATATATAAGAATTAATAAGAACACATGCTTGGCTCATCTTTATTGTTTAAGAAAACAAGGACAATTTCAAAGAAAAGGTGACCCACCAACACTTCAATCTTACAATTCTGACATCCATCAAATAAAGAAATACACTGAAGATAAGATAAATAAAGGATCATCCTCCATCTTTACATTCATTTCTCATGTCATCCTTTTATTACCCCACTGCACAATAGAGATCTCAAAGGAACTCCAGCAATCAAATAACAGAGATCCTCTGCCTCAAATTCCCATCATCATCTACACAACTACACTTACCATATGCAAGCAACAATAAATCACCATTCATCATATCTATCATATCACCATTCAACAAGAAAAACCCAACAATCACCCACCTCACATGTCAAGATTCTCCATCTGGATTGAGCTCTTGAGCGGCACATACTCCCCAAGGTACCCACCAAGATGATCGTAAAGCGCGCTCTTATCAATCGGCTGGTGATGATAACTCTTGCAAACATAATAAAACACACTCTGCACGAGAAACCCAACCAAATTCACCACAACAAGAACCCCCACCAAGAACCCACCAACAAGAATCCTCGTAAAAACCCCATAATCCTCCCCGCCCCTCACGACCACCGTCCCGAAGACTCCTCCGACGAACCCGCAAGCACTCAGATAAAAGAACACAAGCGCCGCGGCCATACGCGTCCTCCCCCTGAGAAGCTCTCGACTCTTCCGCATCGCCGCGAGCCCACATACGGGCTCAAGGACGGAGATCACGCTGGCGAGGTGCCAGAGGGCGGTGATGTAGACGTGGACGATGAGGAAGAGGGAGAGGGACACGAAGAGGGAGACGGCGAAGAGGAAGGAGTTGTCGGCGTCGATGGCGATGACGACGAGGACGACGGAGAAGGCGAAGATGAGGTTGTAGAGGACCATGAGGAGGGAGACCCAGAGGAAGGTGCGGAAGAGGCGGGGGAGGATGGAGGGGAGGGCGGAGAGGGAGGTGGAGAAGGAGAGGGGTTTGGAGGTGTAGAGGGAGGCGACGGAGAAGACGACGGAGGCGGTGGAGAGGAGGGAGAAGGAGAAGAGGAGGAGGAGGTAGAGGAGCTGGTAGAAGAGGAGGAGGAGGACGTCGCGGCGGGTGGAGGAGGAGGAGTGGGAGTGCTGGAGGTGGAGGAGGAGGGGGTGGGTGAAGAGGGAGTGAGCGAGGGAGGCGAAGGAGAGGGGGAAGATTAGGGTTAGGGTTAGGAGGGTGAAGGTTCGGGGGGAGGAGCGGGGGATGGTTATGGATTCTTTGAGGATTGACGTGAGAGAGAGGAATTGGAGCTCCTCCAATGGCAGATCCATGGTTAGAGATTTTGTTTTTGGAGATGAAGATGGGGACTGTGTGATTTAGGGTTCGGGGATTTGGTTTTTCGATCTGGGGTTGGCGGTGGTGGGTAGGTGGAGTGGAAATGGAGATGTGTCACACCGCAAAGGAAGGTTAACTATATCGGGAAATGGCGCAGAGTTGATGAGCTATGGAGATTTGGATTTTAATTAATGAGGGTTATTTTTTTTTATTTTTTTGTGGAAAATGAACTGTGGGTCCTTTGTATGGATCCCTCAATTTTTTTTAAGTTTCTAAAATTTTTTAATTTAGTTTTGGATCCCTAAAATTGGTTGGGGTGTTATTTTTAAGTCATAGTTATCTTTTATCTCTTTTACTTTTGTTCATGCCTTCATCTTTTATTTGTGTTTCCACCTCTTCCATTTCCATAGACGGCAACACTTTCCCTCCACGCGCGACATTCTATCACCCTCTCATTCCATTACCCTTTTCCATTGATGATTCTATCATTCCACCCTTCTGGTCTTAACAATATACTCAGATATACCAACAATGTTCAGATCTGTTAACAATGTACAAAGTTGGTGATAAAAAAGAATAAAAATAAAAATGTTAATGGTAGACTTAATTATTATTACTCTAAAGATGTGGAAAGAATAGATAATAGGGTCCATGGATCTAAAAATAATTTAGGATTCTTGGAGGACCCAGAATTATTTTCCATTTTTTTTTGTTTTTTCCATGTGTTGTGAATTGTTTTGAATATGAAAAATCATATAGGTTATAGTCCCCAGTCCTAGTTGCTTTAACGTTTTTTTTTTTTAAATCTATACAGTAATCAAATTGAAGTAATATTATTATTATACGAAGTGATATATTTATTGAGTTACGATAGTATATTTTTTTTAAAATATAAAAATTAATTTTCATACATAATAAATAATACGCTTAATTAGCATAGTATATATGTTGAGATAATGCAGTGTATATTGCATTATCACATTGTATAGATAATCGTGGACTATTTTTGAATTATAGATGAAGTATATTATGGCTCTTAGAATTATATTTAAAAATAATAAAAAACAATACCAATACAATTATTGGATTATATAATATAATACAAAAATATGGGGAGGATTAAATAAAACCAATAAGCCAATTTTCAGGGTGGGATTGCGAGGAGGAAGAAAAAAAAGTGAGTAGGAGAGAGAGAGAGAGAGAGAGAGAGTGTGTGTGTGTGTGTGTGGACTAGGCCTGTCAACGGGTCGGGTCCAGACCCGAACCCGATCTGACCCAGACCTGATTACACGTGTAATATACCCGATCCGATTTAGACCCGACCCGAGTTGGACCCGACCCGGCGGATCCGAACAAACAAACGGGTCGGGTCCGGGTCCACCCCGCCCTGACCCGTTGGACCCGAGACCCGATTGTTTTATTAAAATATGCTCATATATTATAAGACCATTAGTATTAGTTGATACATAATTTTATTTCTTAGTTAACTTATTTTTGTATCTACAAGTTCATAAATCATAATCATAACAAATTTATAAATCGGTTTGTTTTGGACAATTAACTTATTAGCTTTTGAATTTGTATGATTAATTAGTTTGTTGCATGATTTATGTTTATTATTTAGGTTAATATGTTAGTGTTTATTGTTTTGAATGTTGTTTAGCTTAATATTGTTTTGAATGTTGTTTAGGTTAGTTATGTTTATTATTTAGGTTAATATGTTTTTTTTATGTTAGTGATTATTGTTTTGGATGTTGTTTAATAATTCATTTACTTCTTTTGAATTGTATAAAATTATATTCAAACATAGTCTCATTAACAATAATGTTTTATTACAAAAAATTTCAAATAGAATGATAAGGCAAACAAATACATGAGCTCTTCTCTTTTTTTCTTTTTTTACCCAACTATCCGGGTCGGGTCGGACCCGACTCGGGTCCGACGGGTCCGGGTCCGGGTCCACATTTCCCCGGACCCGCCGGGTCTTGTCACAGGTTGGGTCCGGGTCCACCCCGACCCGACCTGACCCGACCCGTTGACAAGGCCTAGTGTGGACCAGAAAAGGCGGCGACAGTGGTGGACGAAAGAGAGCAGCAAGGGTGTTGGAAGGAGAAAGAGAGAGAGAATGCAATTGACAAGTGCATGCAAAAATACTTTGGGGGTATACATGCATGCAAAATTACTCTACAAATCACACATTTTTTTCTTCAAGCATGTCAGCAATAACACTTTAATCATCACACAAGCACACAAAAATATGTAAATTATAATAACTCTCAAATTAACATTTTTAAACTATAAAATAGACTAACATTCTCTTAAAAAAACACAGGATAACATAAACTTAGGGTCCGTTTAAAAACATAAATTGAAAAGTTTTTAAATAAAATTAACTGTTTTGAAGGACATACATTGACCAAATACTTTTTTAAACAGTTTTTGAATAAAGCCATCAATCATGTTTGTTTCTTCTAACAAAAGCTATTTATTAGCATTTTTTTTTTTTTAGATAATGGGCTACTACCCAAGGCCCACCAGCCTAACAGGCTTGGCCAGCACTAACAAAGAGACTATTGTTTCAATTTTTCCCTCCTGCGATCAGCAGGAGTTGAATCTCCGTCCCCTAATAAATAGGGTGTCCTTAACCACCACACCAAATGTGGTTTGGACTACTTATTAGCATTTAAAATCATGATGTGTTTGATTACAAATGAGACAACCAATAAAGTTTTAGATGGATGATTACGAAACTGTCCCCATTACCTGGAAAACAAGGGTTTTGAACCATTTCGTGTTTCCTTTCCCTGTCCCCAAATTTCACAGGCTGGCAATCCGTCCTCTGGGCGCGGGTTTGCTGTCTTTCATTTTTGTACCCCTAGGTGATTTCACCCTCCCTCCATTTCTTTCTTCTTCATGGTTTACATTAGATTATTTTTGTAAAAAATGGGAGGGAAAGCTTTGTATGTGTGGATCATGTGATCTGTTGGTTTAACCTTTCATATGTATGCGCAGCCTATGGAAGGGGAAGTTGTTCTTCCATTCTTTTTTCCTGGTCTAATTTTTATTCACTAAGTTCCTGTTTAGATATGAAATAGCCCAAGGGATAAGTGAGAATAAAACAGAATATGTGTTTTTGGTTGTTTGGATGCACGGAATACCCAGGGATAAATTATGTCTGAATAAACTAGTATAAAATGGTATATGAATTTCAACCAATCTCTGAAATTATAGTTATTCCAGGTTATTCTACTCAAAGAATATATGGACTCACTGTCAAATCAACTGTCACCACCTCTTATAAATCATCTGTCAAATCAACTATCATAATTTTTTGACATTTTTAAATCTTTATCCGCACTTTGTTCACATTTTATCCAAACAACAAAAAATTTCATTATTACGTTTTCTAATGAAAATAATTTAAAACACAATTAAACATAAAATTATTTTATTCTTATATATATTCATTTATGTTAAAATAACTGTATATTCAAGAATAAATCATATTTTGTATTTAAATGGGAGCTAAAAAGACAGGAAAAAAAAAGTGACGACCAGGGAGGGAGAGAGAGGGGGGGGGGGGGAGTGTGGACTTATATACACGTAATTTTCATTTGATGATAAGGGTAAAACAGACATTTTACAGTAAAAACAGGGCTTTCAATGCATCAAAAAGGTGAAATCGACTGACAGCTAACCAGGGACGCTGGGGGTTCCCTTTTTTTCAAACTTGATTTGGGCAGAACAAATTTGTTTCATCATTGGCGCAATGAGTAAAGCACATACTCAGCCTCCAAAATCCAAGGGTGTACAAGTACAAAAGTATGATAAGCTTATGAATACATACATATTCTTAAGACATACTAACAATAAAAACAGAAACACCCATAACAATCCACACACAATAACATCAGCCATGCGTATTGATATTGCTTACCCAATCCTTGGCCAAGCAGCCAGAAGGCCCACAGTGACCAACACTATGACAATTCCAACCATACTCGCCGGAAGAAGAATGCACAGCGCGAACCCCATCGCATAAATCAAGAACGCCGCGGACGCCCATATCAAGGCCTCAGCGAGCTTCACCGAGCTTTGCGAGCGCGGGACAAGCTCGACCAATACAATCCCACCCATGCCCGCGCAGAAGGACACGAGTGAGAGCAAGACATGGACGCAAAAGAGTGGGGTTTGGCTCACTGTCATCAGTTTCGGGTCTCCGGGGACCACCGACACCAACCCGATTATGCCAAAGGCGGAGACGGCCGCCGCCCAATAGGCCAGCTTGAGCCTGTCATGTAAGTCTCCGTAGAGGACTTGGCGTAGCAATGGCAGGAAGGATGATTGTTGGGTGAGTATACTTGGATTGGTCATTGTTTCATACAACTGGGGGAACCTGATAAGAGAAGATGTGATCGGAAATATGCTTTGAATGAACACATTTTTAATAAGTATAAGAAAATATTTAACGATTTATATACATTGTTTAATGAGAAATATGTTTCACTGAATTTTTAACTTGATATATAGAACTGTATTTTGGACCGAGAAAAAAAATCGAGTGTAACAGCGGCCTTTTCTTTGTGTTTTTCTTTAGATGACACCACTAAGTGAGTGAGTCATTGTATAAATGAGAAAATGATAATTTTATTTACAACCTATTTTCCAGCTCAATTCTAGCTCCCGCACGATTTATTTTTTTAAATGTTTTTATATAAAATAAAATATATACTCTATTAATTTACATAAATACATTTATAAAAAATGTAAAAAAAATTAATCTAGTACATGACGCTAACGAAATATATGAGATTAAAATTGGAGCCGAAATAAAAACTGTGTACATGCTTGCGGAAATATATTTTTTTTCTTGATTAAAAACAATCAGTTTTTTATTTTTTGTCAGATCCCTGACAAAAATTAACGGAATCCAATATTTTAGTGTAGGGTTAAAGACATCTAAGTTCCTACAAACATGGAAAAACCCATATAAGTGTGGGGTTAAAGACATCTAAGTTCTTACAAACATAGAAAAATCCAATATTTTAGTGTAGGGTTAAAGACATCTAAGTTCTTACAAACATGGAAAAATCCAATATTTTAGTGTAGGGTTAAAGACATCTAAGTTCTTACAAACATGGAAAAACCCATATAAGTCCCTATTAAAATTAGAACAGACGTATGAATCTTTGAAAATTTAGAAAAACATAATTATTATTCCTGAATTAAATTTCCATCCAAATTTAACGGAGTATTCCCATAATATTCCGTCACATATAATTGTGTAGACATTAAAATCCTTATAAACCGTCATAAAGACAAATTAATCCCTGTAAAACACAAAATTACCCCCTAAAAGACTTTCACTTTAAATGTGTACATATTGCAGTCCCTATATTTAATCATAAAGATAAATTAGTCCCCGCAAAAGACAAAATTACTCCTAAAAAACTTTTACATTTAATTGAATAGACATTACAGTCCTTATAAACAATCATAAAGACAAATTGTCCCTGTAAAAGATAAAAATACCCCTGAATGATTTTTACATTTAATTGTGTAGACATTGCAGTCCTTATAAACAATCATAAAGACAAATAATATAATTTTTTTTTTTTTTTATCTTCTATCCCATTGCTCACACTTCACTTGAAGATCTCAATTTGGATGTAAAAAAAATATTTTAACTTGTAGAATGCATTCTTTTTACCTTTTTGTTTGTAGGAAAGTAAAAAAAGTGGCATGATTTTATTAAAATTCTCTCTGTTAGGAATGTAAATAAACAAATTTTATGAAAAATCATATATATGTATTTCAAAGAAAGCAAACACCTTAAAGAAAAGAGCATTATTCATTATTTGTTCAGGTGGAGTGTGAGCAATAGGATAAAAAATGAAAGAATAAATAAATAAATTATATTATTTGTTTTTATGTTGTTTATAAGTAAATAAGGACTGCAATGTCTACACAATTAAATGTAAAAATCTTACAGGGGCATTTTTGTCTTTTACAGAGACCAATTTGTCTTTACGATTATTTATAAAGACTGTAATGTCTATCCAATTAAATGTAAAAATTTTTCAGGGGCAATTTTGTCTTTTGTAGGGACTAATTTTTCTTTATGATTGTTTATAGGGACTGCAATGTGTACATAATTTATGTTAAAATCTTTCAGGGGTAATTTTGTCTTTTGTAAAGACTAATTTGTCTTTATGACTGTTTATAAGAACTTTAATGTCTACACAATTATATGTGATGAAATATTCTAGGAATATTCCGTTAAGTTTGGATAGAAATTTAACTCAGGGATGATAATTGAGTTTTTCTGAATTTTGAGAGACTGTACGTCTGTCTCAATTTTAACAAGAACTTATATGAGTTTTCCTATATTTTTAGAGATTTAGATATCTTTAACTCTTTAGTGTATTCCAAAAAAATAGTCGAAAAGAATAATGTTACGTCTCTGTATCCAATATTGACTACGCAAAGCATTATAATCTATTCAACGGATCAAGAATTATTTTTTGCGTTTATACATCAGAAAAGTGTCGGAATTTGGGGCTTTGGAGGGGCTTGATGGGTTTGTTTGGACTAGGGAAACTTTGGAAAGGGAAAGGGCAATAAAGCAGGGGGGTGTTCAAATTTCTCCAGGATAACTTTTCTGCTTGATGGGGTTTATATTTTTTTGTTATTGGATTTGTGGTTTTGTGTTTCTGAAATGGGGATCATATTGATTTGAGAAGCCATGCTTATTTTGTGTTGTCGATTGAAGTTTCATCGACAGATTCTGATAATATATGAAATTTTGAATCTAGATGAAGTACTTTGAACAAATAAAAAATGATAATTAAGGAAGAGAAAACCAGGGGGAGGGGTTAAAGACATCTAAGTTCTTACAAACATAAAAAAAAAAATGTTTTTTTGGGGATTTTGGTAGATATGGACTTGGCGTTTGACTTTAGAGATTCTCATGAGGGAAAAAAAAAAAAGGAATTTTGCATTTATACCCCTATAAAATATGGTATTTTGCGTTATGCCCCCTTAAAAAGCTAATTGCATCTATACCCCTGAAAAAATCTTTCGTGTTGCAACTGTGCCCTTGGGGTTAAGTTCCGTCAGATAAGAGTGGAATATACCGGGAATATTCCATTAACGGCGGTAAATGTCAAATGAATTGACCAAACTACCCTTCTGACCATAGGGGCTTGAAAAATTGCATTTATACCCCTGTGTCCGTCTGAAATTGCATCTATGCCCCTGTGTCTGCCTGATACCCCTTTTTTCTCATCTTCTTCAATGATTGATTGAAAACCTTATAATTATTCAAAAGACTATGATAGATAGTGTTTATTTGGGTTTCACTTACAAATTTTATTTTCCATAACAGAAAATCTATCAACAAACATTATTTCAATCATATAACCTTATAAGAAAATAATCACAAAATTCATTTTGAAATAAAAAGGCAATGACTAATTGCCCTCAAAAAATTATGAAGTGTTAACTCTAGTTCCTTTCATTCTTTTTGAAACCAGAAGTTAGGCATTTCATTCTAAAGTGAAAAACAAAAGAAAAAACATTACTAAAATAATTTTTTTTTGTTATGGTTGTTCATTTAAATTAAAAACATATTACAAAAAATAACATAATACAAAACTTTAACTATTAGGATTTCTATTTATTTATTAATTTGATCTTCTGTATAAATAACACAATAGTATTAAATAGGAATTAAATTAAATAATCAAAATTACATGTTACACAAAAAAAAAAACATAACGTGTTTGAAGACTTTTAATATCAAATTGTATCTTCAATTTTATGTGAACATCATGTCTAGACTGAGTTTTGCAACCTCGAGACCTATTGAAACTCTTTTTTCTCATCTTCTTCAACATAAAAACAAAATATACTAGGATCTAGCTAAATTCTTCATATCGAAAACCTTACAATTATTCAAAAGGATAAGATAGATAGTATTTATTTGGGTTTCATTGATAGATATTATTTTCCATAACAGAAAATATCAACAAATACTATTTCAATCATATAACCATACCAGAAAATAAGGCATAATCATCTTGACTGTCACAGTGAAAAAAATATAAAAATATTAATTGACAAAAATTTTATGTCAGATGATCCTCAACATGTAGAATAAGCACCAATTAGCAGAATGCACCACATTGAGACAAAAAAACACCGATTGATTGTAGGATGAACAAAAGTAAAAAATCACAAATTTTATTTCAATGTTGAGATTCCACAAACAAAAATCAAAAGACAATAGAATCTCTAGTTAGCATAATGGAAACCATATGGAACTCAACAATGATCCACTCCAAGCATAGAAGAACCAAGTAGAAATTTAATACTTTTTAGATAAACTATTTATACAACTGTCTTGATTTTAAAGTTGATATTACAAATGTTTCAAGAAAAAAAATAGATCTATGTATATTTGTCTATTCAGCCACTTATTTTTACTGTTTAATAAACAAGATCACAATGATATGTAAAATATTTAAGCATTGAAAAATACAACAAGACATATGTTCTCTTATATGTTTTTTTTTCCTGAGCCTTTATCAATATTTCAAAACCCTCCATACCTAAAAATTAGATCAACATGAGTGTCCTATTCTAACTGCAATACAAAACAACATAACTTATATGTTCAGCCTTGGTAACGGAGACAGACGGAGGGGCACAGTTGTAATACGAAAGAAGTTTCTAGGGGTATAGAGGCAATTAACTTTTCAATGGGGGTATAACGCAAAATACCATATTTAACAGGGTATAAATGCAAAATTCCATGGGGGGGTAAAAGAGACATTTCGTGGGGTAGAATTAAGTT
This sequence comes from Acorus gramineus, assembly GCA_030737835.1. NCBI lineage: Eukaryota > Viridiplantae > Streptophyta > Magnoliopsida > Acorales > Acoraceae > Acorus > Acorus gramineus. Next base: position 399,341 of record JAUJYN010000051.1, read on the forward strand.
CGTAACTATGGTTGGTTCAACCTTGGTAACGGAGACAGACGGAGGGGCACAATTGCAACACGAAAGATTTTTTCAGGGGTATAGATGCAATTAGCCTTTCAAGGGTGGTATAACGCACAATACCATATTTAACAGGGGTATAAATGCAAAATTCCCAAAAAAGAATCATCTTATTTTATTTGCTATCCCCTTGTCGTGCAACTCAAAACCTAACCCAATTTGACCATCAAACTAGAAGTACAATCCGAATCCAATGTGTCAACTTGATTATTCAAATTTAATACAGATTGAATTGCGTTAAGATTGAATTCAGATTTGACTTAAAAATTTTATCATTTAAATGATTAGAACTTTTTATAATTTATTGTTTCACGTTAAAAAAATATAGATAAAATTATAGAAGTGATAGTTTCTAAGTAAATAATAAATTGAACAACTCAAATTTTATCTTACAAATTAAACAATTAAAATTAAATTTAAAAAATTGAAATATGTTGTGAATATGGTGGATAACCACCACTTCTCTAACCCATAACCTCCCCCACTCTTCAACTTCATAACCCCCTCATTCAACTCCATAACCTTCCCCACTCTTCTATTCCATAACACTCCCATTATTGCCCCACTATCTCCCCCTCACCTCTATAGACTTGTAACTCTCCACCTTTGGGATTCCTCTATGCACCCTATAAATAGAGGGGTTCTCTCTTGTATTCAACCAACAAATAGTGAATAAGAATCTCTCTCTCTACTTCTCTTCTATATGCTTGTGTGCTTTGTTTATATACTCTTATATATCATATTCTATTTAGTTTACAACACGTTATCAGCACGAGAAGCTCTTTGTTAAAGAGAAAGGTTTGTATTCGGTGGGTTCTTAATGATCTATATCAAAAATATACTCCCCCTTGATGTTATGTATTTTTATGTAAATCATCTACTACATACATATGATTAATTTTTTTTCAATATGCATGGAACCGTATGCAAATTATGTGTAGAACCCGTATACATCTATCTTTTATTTTCCATGCATGCAATCCCCGTGAAAATTTTCCATACATATGTTATGATATGATTAATTTATGAAAACTAGTATGCAATTTTCCCATACAACAATATGCGGCATCTATCATTTGATTATTTATTTTTCATGTAACTGTTCCATGTTTGTCATCTTTTATTAAAATTTAAATATTATATCTATATGTAGAACCAGAAGTTCTCACAAATATCAATTAATTTGATATTTATATTTGATTTGAAATTCATTTTAATGTTACAATGTCATGTGTCCCTATAGGATCATACAAAAATTGTAATTACATGGATCCCTGAAGGACCATGTAGAAGTTATGAATAATGTGTTCCAATAAGACCATGCAAATTTTATTCTATCCCTGAAGGACTACAAAAAAATTATTACATGGATCCTTGAAGAATCATGTAAAAGATATGATTAAAAATGTCCCTGAAGGACTATGATTATATTGTATCCATGAAGGATCATACAAATTTTATTTTATTTTATCCCTGAAGGACTGTACAAAAATTATGATTATATGAATCTTTGAAGGATCATGTAAAATTTTATTTTGTTCTATCCCTGAAGGACTATACAAAAATCATGATTGTTCGTGTCCCTGTAGGACCAAACAAAAGTTATATGATATATTTTTCGGGTCCTTGAAGGACCAAATAATAAAAAAAAAGATCCATGTATCCCAGCAGGAACATGTAAATTATGATTAGATTTCACCATCATCATCATAATGAAGAGGATTTAAAGATTAATACCTCATTGACAAAGGTCCACCGGCCATTATGCCTCAAATATGCTCCAGTTGTAGCAATATTAAGAGCATTAATTTTATATATTCTCGTTGTCGAACAACGATTTTTTTAAAATATCATGTAACTCAACTCAATGGCATAGCATCATTACCTGAACTAAATACATTTTATTTTATGTTCGCCATGAAAGTTGTGGTCATAAATGATGAGATCATGATTTATATAGTTTATAACACAAAAAAGAAGGAAGAACGTACCTGAAGTACGATCTATTCTTGAAGAACAAAGAAAATTATCGTCATCTATTTGGTATTATAAACTTGGTCGAAGGCTCCAGAAGGGCAGATATCATGTTATCAAGAGATACAAAATTTTGTATCAACGATGCATTGTATTCATGTAGATCCAGAAGAAGTCTACTGAAGATACCTATCTCAACATATGTCATTTTAAAATTATGGAATATCTATGCATTAATAATGTCTCATGCCAGAAGCATACATTAGAAAAGCTTTATGCTCTCTCCTAAGGGTTATTATAAATATCCATATTTACTCATATAAACTAGAAGTTCTATAATTTTTATGATTTGACATGACCGTCTCGGATATCCATGGTACATGATGATGCGTTGAACTATTCATTTGGGCATATACTAAAGAACTAGAAGATTCTTTTGCTCGATGATAGTTTTTACCGCATGATTTGTGGATTTCCATTTTAATGAGACAATATTCCCGCCGTTAGGGGGAGGGAAGAACGTACCTGAAGTACGATCTGTTCCTGAAGAACAACGAGAATTATCGTGGAATACATCACCATGTCTTATCTAGACTCACGTACCGCTCAACGTGAAAATCAAATTCCTAATGCACGCCAGATGCGTGATAGACCTATAGGTTCAAAAAAAAAAAAAAATTCAGCTCCCCAGAAGTGGAGATCAAATGTAAAATCATGCTCTAATAATGCTCCAGAAGAAGTTATACATAATGTTCCAGAAGAGATTATGAACAATAGATCCACTTTCTCTAAAACTCTAGAAGAGTATAATGTCCATGAAGAGAAACGAGTTCCAGAAGTGACTACACAAACTCTTGAAGAGGAAAAGGTACCTAATAATATTAAGATCTCTATATTTTATATGCATATAAGAGAAATGTGGAATCGCAAATAAATGATCATCGATGACATATTTATCATACAAAGTAGATTCTCCTTCTATTATAAGATATCTTGAACCATTGACAGAGGATGTTTTTACCGCTTGATTTGCGGATTGTCATTTTGATGAGACAATATTCCCGTCATTAGGGGAGAAAATCCGTCGCCAGAAGAACGACGTGAACTTACATGAAAAACTCCATCTTTGTCTCATCTTGATCCTCGCACTAATCAATGTGAAACTGAAGTGCAAAGAATCACTCATCTTCAAAGAATTGCGCATCAATTGCCAGATGCATTCAATGATGCAGCAAAAGTGATGAAATCACATATTCCAGCTGCTAATACTCCAGCTCGAATTAATGTTCCAATAGGAAAAACTGTTAATATGCCGGCTAATGAATCAACAAAAACACGCCTGAAGCGTGGAAGACCTATAGGCTCAAAAGATTCAGCTCCCCGAAGGAGAAAAACAATGAAGAATAATTCTCTAGAAGAGTATGAAACACTTGAAAGACCCACAATAATAACTCCTACAGAGGAAGAAGTCCCTGAAGTGACACAAGTCCCTGAAGAGACTGACGTCCCTGAAGTGACGCCCGTGCATGAAGAACAAGTACATGGAAATGAAGAAATTTCCATAAATTATGCAAATTCACAAATATTGTGGGATCGAAAGCAAGTGCTTGTTGATGATATATTCTCATTTGCAGTAGCTACAGAAATCATTTCAGATAATGATTTAGAACCACGTTCAGTGGATGAATGCAGACGAAAAAATTGTTGGCCACAATGGAAAGCTGCTATTCAAACAGAATTGGATTCACTTGCAAAACACCAAGTATTTGGACCAGTAGTCCTAACCCCTGAAGGTGTTAAACCAGTAGGATGTAAATGGGTGTTTGCGAGAAAACGAAATGAAAGAAACGAGATTGTTAGATACAAAGCTCGTCTTGTGGCACAGGGTTTCCTGCAGAGACCTGGGATAGATTTTGAAGAGACATATTCTCCTGTGATGGACACAATCACATTTCGGTATTTAATTAGTCTTGTAGTCTCAGAAGGACTTGACATGCAGCTAATGGATGTGGTTACTGCATATTTATATGGAAAATTAGATACCGACATTTATATGAAAGTTCCTGAAGGACTAAAATTGCCTGAAGCAAAACCACGAAACATGTACTCAATCAAGCTAAGACGATCCTTGTATGGGTTAAAGCAATCTGGACGAATGTGGTATAACCGTCTTAGTGAGTACTTAATAAAAGAAGGATATGTCAATGATCCAATATGCCCCTGTTTTTATTAAGAAAACGGAACTCGGATTTACCATTATTGCAGTATATGTTGATGATATTAATCTAATTGGGACTCCTGAAGAGCTCGAAAAGGCTTCCGAATATCTGAAAAAGGAGTTTGAAATGAAAGATCTTGGAAAAACAAGATATTGTCTCGGCTTGCAAATTGAGCAAAGTTCAAATGGGATACTTGTTCATCAAACAACATATGTTGAAAAAATCCTGAAGCGTTTTAATATGGACAAATGTCATCCATTAAGTACTCCAATGGTAGTAAGGTTACTTGACCCAAAGAAGGACCCTTTTCGTCCAAAAGAAGATACTGAAAATCTTCTTGGTCCTGAAGTACCATATCTTAGTGCAATTGGTGCCTTATTATATTTGGCCCAATGCACTAGACCTGACATTGCATTTTCAGTTAATTTATTGGCCAGATTTAGCTCTGCACCAACTCGAAGGCATTGGAATGGTGTGAAGCACATTTTTCGTTATCTTCGTGGAACGTCAGACATGGGTCTATTCTATGCAAAGGATTCCAATAATGGTGCACAACTAAAGGGTTATGCAGATTCAGGATATCTTTCAGATCCTCACAAGGCTCGCTCACAAACAGGCTATGTATTCACTTGCGGTGGCACAGCAATCTCTTGGCGATCTACGAAACAGACTTTGGTCGCCACGTCTTCTAACCACTCTGAGATTCTTGCACTCCACGAAGCAAGCCGGGAATGCGTGTGGATAAGGTCTTTGGTTCATCATATTCGTACTGCATGCGGACTATCTCTCATTACAGATGTTCCAACAACTATATATGAAGACAATGCAGCATGCATTGCTCAAATCAAAGGGGGATATATCAAGGGTGATAGAACAAAGCATATTTCTCCAAAATTCTTTTACACTCATGAGCTCCAGCAGAGACATGAAATTGATGTTCAACAAATTCAGTCAAAGGACAATCTTGCAGATTTGTTTACTAAAGCTTTGTCGACATCAACATTCAAGAAGCTGGTGTATGAAATCGGGATGCGACGAGTTTGCGACCAAAATTCTTGAAATCTTGTACTTATGAGGGGGAGTAATTTTTTATGACATTTTGCGAACTGTACTCTTTTTCCTTCGCCTAGGTTTTGTCCCATTGGGTTTTCCTGGCAAGGTTTTAATGAGGCAGTGTCAAACGCATACACTATTATACGATTAAGTTACATTGTACTCTTTTTCCTTCGC